>JADLZK010013024.1:0-88483 GCA_015847255.1 Hyparrhenia diplandra
TACTAGAAATGTGTTGATACATGGCGGTTTCACGGTAGACGGTTTACGAATATGTCATCGCATACTAAATCTATGACGGCCTTATGACGGTTTGAAAATTAGGTGCTAACTCTATGACGACTTCAACCATTTGTCACCTCCATACTTATCTATGACGCTTTTAGAATAAACATCACGAGTAGGAGTATATGGTGACATGGATGGTGAGTCCCTAGTGGCGTGGAAGTCATGGTGACATGTCCTTTTTTGAAATTCTCATAACTTGAAATTTAATTTTTAATTGTTCAAACAAACTCGTCTAATAAAATGATTGTAAATATCGATGTATTGTATAACCTTTTTTATGATTTGTTTCATTTTGAACTTACTTTGCAATGTAAAAAAAATAATACGAAATAAGACCAAAAAAAAAAAAAAAAAAAAAAAAAAAAAGAGGCTACAAAGTTTCTCGATCCGGTGCCCTTTACTTGAGAAAAAGTCACGGCCTCACCAATAGGGTAGATAACATTTTTGTGTTATGTGTCACACATTTACCTTTTATATACAAATATGTACGTCTTCGGTCTGCCTCTATTTATAAAAGAAAGTATTTAAAATTTTATCTAAAATAGAGTTCCAAAGCTCTATTTCCAAAGAAAGTTTCAAAATTCCCTAAAAAAATTTCAAAATTTACAAGCACAAAGCCCATCTCTACTTTGATTCACCTCCACTTCTTCTCCGGGCGGCCAATTCACCTCCCCTCCCTCCCCTCTCAATTTCTTAGGCCAAAGCCCATCTCTACTTAGTAGCCCAATAACATACATCGCCCATCAGCCCACCAAGTCAAAGTTTGAATTTCAAAAATATGCAACCTTCTAATTAGTATTTAAGATTCTAAACAGTTTCAAATAGAAAAGTCATGAATACCAATTTTGTTGAACTCGTCATGATCTAAATTTGTTATTTTGGTCAACTTTTCATTTAACAAAGGGATTGAGCACGTTAAATTTTGTGTTTTCAAATTTTTTGTGACTCAAACCAGTTTTTGAAACCCTAGATGGTCTCAACTAGAAAAGTTATGAATACCAACTTTGATCAACTCATCAAGATCTACAATTGTTATATATATCATTTTTTTCATCGGAGAAAGTGTTTGGAAAGTTAGTTCAAAACTGACACATCTCACACATAGTTTCATAAACCATATGAGAGATGTGTCCATTAGTTAACAATGTTTATCAACACTTTCTCAAATGCAAAAATGGCGAAATAAAAAAGATGATAGATCTCAATGCGTTATGCAATTTTGTTATTGACATTTTTTCCATTTGAAATAATTTACTATCCCAAAAGAATAAACATAACTTTAATATAAATTATAATATAAATAATAAAAAAGCGGGCATAGTGGGCCTAAACCTCGAAATTGATCCGTTCTTTTTGGGCTTAGCCCAAACTTTTTCGACCATCGATTCAAGATCAAATGGCTCTCATTGCACCCCACTAAGTATAAAAGAAGACTTCCCATTTGAAACCCTAGGCAAAATCACTCCCGTCGTTCCTCTCCCCTCCTCTTTGCTGCCGCCGCTCGCCCTCGAGGCGCCGTCGCTGACACACCCTCCCCTCCTCTTCCCCACCCCAGCGCCCCTCCCCTCCCCTCCCCCCTCCCCTCCCCGCCCGTCCATGGCTCCGGCCGTGGCGGGATCCGGCGGCGATGGCTCGGGGCACGGCGGCGGCGCTTCAATGTGCGAGGAGCGGCACGAGCGTGGGGGGGCGGATCCACCAACCGCGGCTGGAGGCGGTGGCGGCCGGATCCGCGGCCTCTCGGCGGTGGCGGCGGATCCGCGGCTGCGGCGGCGGGTGGCGCGCGGATCCGCGGCTTTGGCGGTGGCGGCGGATCCGCTGCGGCGGCGGTGGCGGCGAAAGCGGGCGGCGATGGCGGCGGCGGTGGCCGTCCCTCCACCTCGTCCACCTCCTTGCACGCCGCCGGCGAAGACGAAGCGTCGAGGGACCCCAGGAGGGACGGCTTCGGCGTCGGCGTGGGCGCGCGGCGGATCCGAGGCTTACATCGAGGCCCCACTGCTGGTCTCGTCAAGCTCGTCCTTCCTCCCCGGACCCGGTGATTTGGGGGCGGTGGCGACCGCGAGCAGCGGCCGGGCGGCGGAGGCGGTTCCTCCACGGCAGCCACACGCACTCCAACACCACCTCCCGTGTGCGGCGATGTCGCGGCGTTTCGATCTCTGAGCGGTGCTAGCCCCGTTCCAATTTCTTTTGTGGTATGTGCTCGATCCATCTGAGCGATGGTAGCCCCTGCTCCAATTTCCAAGTTCACAACCGCTTAAACCGATGATATTGATGTTTATGGTTTAGATTTGGAATGCGTGTGGAATCCTAGGTCATTGATTAATCCACTATACTCACGGTATGCTTGCTCCCCTTAGGTGTAGTAGAAAAAAATCCTCCCCGCAAATACTACTCTCTACCGATGCTTGATTTTTACCTTTATAAACCGAAGTAGGAAATAATCTTTTGGGATTTTTGTAATTATTTCGTACTATTGTTAAATAGTTCCTTGAATTAGATCAATTGCAATTTATGATAATCAGTTTGGGCAAAATAGCTGTGCTAAATGTAGCTGTTCTTCCCATTTTTTAAATAGTTCCCATGAATGTAGCTGATCAGCAGATGATGACTGATGTAGTGCCATATCCATTTAGACAGAATGGTGATTACGTGTATATTACAGGTTGTAGCAGTTTTGAGTGAAGAAACAGGGTTGTGCATGTTCATGCCAGATACAAATAAGGAGGTAATGAGCCCTTGTTTTGATAGCTTTTTTATGTAAGCCACACAATTCTTATTAATGTATTATTTAGCTAGGATGTAGTTTGGCAAGTTCAAACTGCTTTGGAGTTGAGGCTCTTTGTGGATTTCTTTAAAAAGGCGGTGCTATGTGGATTACTTAGTCGATGCAGAAAGTGCACTTAGTCTGATGCAGAAAGTCAGCACTCAGATTTTTCTTCTATCACTTTCGATCACTAGTTGTAGTTGTTACATCCTGCTAGTGATAATACTTTGTTGGCAGAACATGTGTAGTTTAACATGTGTAGCACGAACCACTTTTTGGCGGGAATACAAATGAGAACATGTGTAGTTTAACATATGCAGGCAGCAGCAAATACTTTCTATCAATTTTGGCTTAATTTTGTTTGACAAAGGAACATATGCAAAGGCAAAGAAATACTTTTGCCTTTGCCAAGTGAGCGGAGTTAGTGATTTCAATAGTACCTTAGTGATTTCTATACTTTATTTTGTTTGACAAAGGCACATATGCAGGCAGCAAATACTAGAATGTTGGTTTCCTTTTTTTCACTCTCAAGTTCATCGCTATCTAGTAGTGAAACCTTCTCATGATATACTTACGCTATGTCGACAATGAAATCATTTAAAAAAACTTCGCCCGATTTTTGTACAACCTACTAAAGTTCCTCATGGGTTACTAACTCCATACTCCTTGTAGGTAACTTGACTTGAGTAAGCCCCTTGCTTTGGAAAAGTTTACGCTTCTTATGGTGGTGTTAGTATGATGTAGATAGTGAAAATCATCCTTTTGGGAAGATTTACGTAGATGAGTTAGACTTGTAACATAGTGAACTTGAATTATTAATTCGCTCGTACTTGAGCTAGACTTGTATAAGCGGAACTTGAATTCCTAGTTTGGTGAACAATGAATCTGTACAAAGCAGCAAGAGTGCCATTTCAATTTGGTTGACTGTGAATTTGTGATAAATTATAAGTTGTAATGGATTGCAAGCTCCTCATGATTATTTGTATTAAATTGTATGTCCGATGTTCCTTATTAGTGGGTTTATAAACATTATATGGTGCACAATTATTGATTATAAACATTATTAGGAAAAGTTGGCGGTGCTAATGTGGCACATGTCCATGGCGTTGATTTAGTCAGCGACGATGCTTCCGAACCAACCAAGCGGCTATCTGTGGCGTTTGCGATCGTCATCAATTGAGGTGCATCAGGTGGCGGTTTTTCAGCAATCAAGAATTATGACGCTGATTCGTGACCAATTGTTAGACCATCATGGATAGTTAACTATGGCGGTTTTCGGGGCCTCTATGACAAACTAATACCGTCATGTATCACCACATTCGTAGTAGTGTGAATCGACCAAAAGAACAATACATGGAGGTAAATATTGAATGCTCATACTAAGTTTAATTATGCTTAATGTGATTTTTATAATCTATGTTATACTTGGTGTCTTGTAGGTGATTCCGAGTGGTGCTTGGTGCATAGGCGTTCTTTGGGAGCTTGGTGGACAAGTGGGTCGTGATGAGACTTTTCGGGGCGTCCACAACGACTCACGGAACGGCGTGCCATGATGCCAGTGTACCACACCACCCACACCATCAAGGCAACCTTAATCTCGCTACCTACCAAGCTAGATATGTAAGTGTTATCCAATTCCTATTTTATGATGTGCAACTCAATACTTTCTTACCATTCTAGCTACTTTTTCTTTTTCTCACACAGGAGGCGGACACATGGCACGCCAATCACCTTTCGAGGCCTTTGCTAACTCCCACACGGGCGGGTATAAAGATCCCGCGGTCGTCTTCAACCCCGATTTGGGCCCGAAGCCTACACCAACCCCGACCGCCCACTGAGAAGATCGGTGAGGGTACACCGAAGTGGCGAGGAGCAATTATGGAGAAAGCTTCGATTCGCGGCCCGCGACATTGAGGGGGACATCGCCATGATCGCCGGAGGAGGCAAGAAGCACGGGCGGTACTATTTGGGTGATAGCGTTATCAACCCCTCACAACACAAAGAAGCTATCGAGCTCGAACACGGGGGCCCGGTGATACTGCGAGCGGCCAACCACTTACCAAAAGGCTACGGTCTCCGGACTTGGGTTTATTTATTTTTAATTAAGGTTCATTTATCGTTGAATACTATTTCTCCGTGTTCTAACTTTGTGTTGAAATAGGCCGAGATAGAGGAAGAGAGGAAGCGACGGGAGGAGGGAGAGGAGAGGGGTAAGGGGCTCTGGCCGCGGAGCAAGAGGGGCTCGAGCGAGCAAGAGAGGGCCGAGCAGCACCGAGGAAGAGCATGGAAGCTCTCATGGCGTACCTCCGGCGTGTTGGTGGCCGGGTTGGTGTGCAGCGCCACCGGAGATCGATCTTCCCGCCACCGCGTCTTCGCCCCACCGCCCGTCGCCGCCCCACCGCCCGTCTACTTGGGTCAGCCGTCGATCTTCCCTCCACCGCATGGAGCCTCTCCCGTGAGTTTGTCTCCCGTAACTTCGAAATATGCATATATGAATGTGAATGGATATGATCTGGAGTTTTGAATGCACCATGAGATGTGCACGTGGACATGTGGTTCTCGCCATCGAGCGTTGTTTTCTTGCGAGGTTGGAAAGCCCTCCGTGCAGGGGAGGTGCTGCGAAATTTCTAACTATTTTCTTCTTTTTTCAAGTTAATAGATTCTACCTTCAATTTTTGTCTCACAAATTTCTAACTATTTATCTTTGCCTACGTGCGGGGAAAATTCTCATGCCTCGAACCCAACTCCGAACCAATCTCAACCGGACGCTTGGGAAGCGCTTCGAAAGGTTGGAGGCGTGGCGTAGAATTTGTCATGATTTAGGTTCAAAACTTGTGCACTTGAACTTGTGAACTTGGATTTATGTGAGTTTGTGAACTTGTGGTTGCACTATTGGACATGTGGTTGAACTTGTGACTTTGTTGGATATGATGTAATATATATGTGGTATTATGGATATTATGAAATCGTGTATGTATATATATATATTTATATGTGCCAACAATGTCTTTGGAACAAAAAAAAAAAAAAAAAAAAAAGGTCAATTTCCGTGAGCCACACACGGAAATTGACCAAATATTTCCCCGTGAGTGGCCTTTGCCACGGAAATTGACAAAGATTTCCCGTGAATGGAACATTGACACACGGGAAAGGGAGAGGATATCCGTGAGCTGCACCGTTACGCTCACGGGATACCTCAAAAACGCCGTTCATGCCACAGCCACGTAGGCCATAACGGGGTTTTACCCCTCCCCGTTGACGGTGCCCCCGTTAAGTATATCCCGTGTGCTAAATGGGATCACGGGAAAAAAGGATATCCCGTGGGTATGACCTGTGTTCACGGGGAAAGGGCAATTTCCGTCGATTTCGTTCCCGTCCACGGCTATCCGTGATTTACCGCCCGGGATAGGCTTTCCGTGATGAAAACGGGCTTTCCGTGTGTGCGAAGGCCTCCACGGAAATCGGCAGGTTCGGTAGTGACAAGTCTGTAATCCTAGACAAGTGTTCTCAGCACACTTCAAAACAACTTATCGAATATTTAAACATAGCAGGAGCAATTTTAGAATAGATAAAACATGAGATATATAGATGGGTCCAAGTATTGGAACGATGTAATTTAGCAAGAATACATTCTTTATGCCTACTATTTTTCAATGGAACTTTTTCTGAAATTCTTAGCTGCACATATAAATATACTTGTTCTGAACTTGTGGTCCATCCGCCATCAGTTGAAGAAAGAACAGGGGGAAGAAGACATGAGGCAACATTGCCATTCCTCAAGACACGGAGCTGCTCAGTTGCAGATTGCAAGTTCATACATTATTACATTACATGAATTAAAAGTTCAACACCCATATATTTATTAACAAAAGGTTATCAATCATCAAACTGACAGATCGATTCCAAATTAATCAAATCTAGAGAATGGATATGCCTAATAATAACTAATATACTATAGCACGAGCTTCACATTTACGAATCTTCACATTGACAGATCCTAGATGCCTAATATAGTATTAACACAAGCTCACCATTAGCCATGTTGTGGAGCCGTCTGGAGTTGGACATCCAGACGTCTGGGGGATGTCGTGCTCTGCTGCCGAACATCTGCAGACCGCGCCGTATCTCATCTGCAATTGGGGGATCCGAAATACGTGGGGTTGCATCTTCAAATCAAATGGAGAAGAAGGTTCAAAATATAGAGAAGGGCCACAGCTCACCGCTGGAGGTAGACTCCTCTGCGGCGACGTGAGCTCGCCTCGCTAAAGGCAGCGCCGCCGCAAACAGCGTCAAGTGCGAGGGCGTGGAGTTCACGGTGACGGAGCGCAATGAGGTGGTCGAGGTGGCGAGGGGCGGCGGCGGCAGCGGCGCGCATGCTGGACAGCTAGGGCTTCTTGAACGCGGGGTGTTGGGGAACTTTGGGGGTCGGTTTGAATGGATAGAAGGCATATTTGCCCGTCATTGCAGGATCTAATTGGAAAATGTACTGTGCCGGTGCGGCGGGTAAACTGTAAAAAGCACAACACTGTTGTGTACCTCACATCACAGCGCACGTTCAAGATCTGATGGACGAGGATTCAAGTTTGCAGGTTTCCATCTACCGTTGAGTTTACACTACATATTTTCCCCTTAATAGACAAGGCCATAAGGCGCTGGGATGCATATGTTACGAGAAGTGCTCCCTTCAATGACAGATTCATTATCCATGCTCCCAACTGAAACTATGCTTCTCCCTGTGTCCAGCAAACTCGATGGCAGCATGTTCGGGAGAGCCTGAAATGGGAACAAAGAAATAGGTACAAAAACAATGAACTGCTAATCTTTTTCAACAATAATACGGCCCTGTTTGGTTCCTAGGGACTAGAGACTAATGGACTCATTTTAGTCCCTTCTAGTCCCTAATTTCCCAAACAGGAGGGACTTATGAGGGACTAAAATGGTTTTTGGGATTACTGGCATCTAGTCCCTTGAAGGGTGACTATTTGGGATTACTGGCCCAACTTGACACCCCATGCCCCTCATTTATTGTTGGTCCCCACCCCTCCTCGTCTCTCGTTTCTCTCTCTCTCTCCCTCCGTTTGAGATCCAGATCGGGCATGGTGCAGGGGTGGGCCGGGGGCGCTGAGGGCGACCTCGAGCCACCGCACCTCCACCGCGCCGAGGGGAGGGGCGGCGAACTCGTGCTCGGTCCGGAGGAAGAAGGGCATTTTAGTCTTTATTCAGCAGCTTTAATGATGATTAGTCCCTTGAACTTCACCACTAGGGACTACTATTTAGTCCCTGTTTTAGTCTCTTGTTCCAGGACTTGGCATGTGGCAAATCACATTTATTACTAGTACTACGATAGATACTAGCAATTAAGGATGAAAACGGTCAAACTTCGATCGAAAAACTCCTCAACCGTTCTCTACTTTTACATTTGAATACGAAAACTAAAAAGCGAAAACGGTAAAGCATTACCTAAAAAAACTAACGCAAACTTAAGAAATATCGAGAATTTCAAAAACGAACCAATTCGAAATAAATTATGTCGAACACGGTCGGTATACGAAAATTCAATACGGAATACCGACCCACAATGCATAACAATTAACAAGTGCCGTTGTGGCAAATGTCGAAAGTGCAAGAGAGCAGACTTATCAATTTGATTTCTTTCACAAGAGAAAAAAAAAGAAAAAGAAAAAAGAAAAAGAGAAAATTTTGAGATGCCATCAGTACTAGACTAGAAACTATAGCAACAAGGCCTGGCCTATCTAGCTCTTTGTCTTTTGGTGGTGAGTCACATGTGACGTAACAACAGCCGCATGAATCAGATGCAGCCATGCAGCGCCGTGCATGGTGATTAGTCCCACCCCGGTGACTTAGGGAGGCGCGACGGGGGTGAACTGCCTATATAATGCGGCCCATGTGCATCGGTGCTCCACACTTGCCTTTGCCCGGTTGCACGGGCGGATGAATGATCGGCAACCAAATTTGGTTTAAATTGAATTTTGAATTCGGGATATTCGAATCAAAAGTAGAAAAACGGTCGAACTTCGGTCAAAAAAACTCCTCAACTGTTTTCTACTTTTACATTTGAAATACGAAAAACAAAGCGAAAACGGTAAAGTCGGACAAGAAAATACGGATTCGATCGGATTAAATACGTAAAACGATGCGGTTGGGTTAGGGATATTTTCATTCCGTTTTCACCCTTATTAGCAATACCCACATGTTTCTATTTCTACCCATTTGTCTTAGCTCGCTGATTTCCTTCCTCATGCTATGAATATAATTTTGTTTTGTGAACACTGAACATTATCAATATAACTAATCTATCTGACTATCTCTGCCCTGCTCTGCGTCAAATGGCAGCAATATAATGCCTACACATCTTCTTGCAGGCGATGATCCTTGATGTATCTATATGGACACTTTGTACGCATGAGGAAATATTATGCACCACTAGCATTCAAGAGAGAAAGCTCATGGACACCATGTGTGTAGCCTTTGTCACAGGATGGGATTTTTTGCTTTCACAGGCACGCAGCATAGAGTACTACCTGAACTTTCTATTTCTGACTGGTACATCAGCATGTTTTGATGAATATTGGACATAGCTCCTATGGATTCCTTGCTTTGAAAATGACATGATTTATTATTGCTTCACGTTGGAGAGAAGCTAGCTTAAAAAATAGGACCTAATCGTTTTCTTCGTCTTCGATGACTTGATTCTTGTTCAATGGGAATTGACAGGACAAATCATGATCAGTCAGATCGTTGTGACGAGCTGTAAAGAATTCCATGATGATGCGTCTCAGGCAGATTTAATTCAGAGAAGATGAATTGCATGTCTCTTCTATGGGTTATAGTTTCTTACTGATGTAAATTTAACTTCTTTGAACTAGATGAATGATGTAAATTTAACTAGATGAATAAAACAAATATATACTCTGCTTCCAATCAATTATTAGCTGCAGCCTTTAGCTGCTCCTTGTGTTGTGTCGAATGTTTGCTTCAGTATATTACTTTTCTTCTTGTAATACATTCCTTGTTCAAGTATACTCCATTGCACAGAACGATAATGATGTGTTTGAGAACAAGTTGCCTGTACCCTGGCCTAGTGAGATCGCAGTCAAGATGCTTCCAAGCAACCTCTGAAATGGCATTTCGTCGAGTTGCTATGGCTGGCGCCTGACTTTCACTTGGGACGCCTGCTATTTGGTCCGGGCCAGGTTTTCTTGGCACGCGCGGCCCGCTGTTGCTGTTGCGCCATCGGAGGGGCTGATAGGTGGGGTAACCAAGTACATTGGAACTATCCTTCTCGAACCCTCTTCTTTTCCCCAAGCTACAGTAGAAGGGTGAATCCCAAGCGATTTCTCAGTCCTGCTCCTGTTTCTCGCTGATTCCTCTTCCCGACGGCATCGCCGGCGCGGAGGGGAAGGGAGTTGGCTTGAGAAACAGGTGGGCCTCTGTATATCTACTAGTTATAGGTTTATCTTAGTAGATTAGGTTGCTTTGCTGTTGGTGCCTGCCGCGGGCGGTGAGTTTATCCCTCTCTGCCGGTGTTATTTGGCGGCGATCTGTCTCCCCGTGTTGTTGCAGATCTAGCATGCGATGGCGGAGAAGTGCTAAGGTTGACGCCATGAGGTTTGGCGTGGGCTCCAACTGTATCTCCGGACGGTTTCCCGACATCGTGAGCGGTGGCAACATCAGGGTTACGTGTGTTCCTCCTTTACTTCCTCCCGGTCCGTGTTGGAGGTGGGAGGCTGGCGGTTGTTGAAGAGATTGTGGTGCACGGTGATGGTGTATTATGCGAAGGATTCTATACCAACGATGTTTTCTTTGATGCTATTTATGCGTTGGTATTCGAGTCCTTTGTGGGCTTCCTTGTGCCAGTATTGCCCACGATGTCTGCGGCATCGCCAACCTTGTTACTAACGACATGGCTGTTGGAGGTAAAAGGAGTGTTTTGTACCAACTTGCTGGGAAATCGGGTTGGTTTTCATCTCCCACCGCTTCTCGGTGGTTTATTTCCCACTTTTGGGTGACTCATCGTCGGCGATGTGTTGGCTGTTGGCCATCTTGCTCGTCTTGTTCGTTCAGCAATCATATGGCATGTTGGTGTCCCCAATGTGCTGCTCATGGTGCAAAATTTCTGATGTCCTTCGCCGTGAAGGTGGTCGGCTTCACGGTAGCTTCGACCGTCGGCGACGAGGGACAACAGGGAGAAACTTGCAAGGACTTGGATGTAATTTGTTTTACTTTTAGGGTTGTCTTTGTAAGTTATGGGATGTAAACTATCAAAAGTTTATGTGAAATATAATCCCGGTTTCTTTTAAAAAAAACTAAATACATTGGAAAGTCAAAAATCAGGGTTTTTTTTTGTCACATAACTGTTTTTTAGTTAACTTTTATTGATCCAATCAGTTTTTTTCCACAACTGTTTTTAGTTAACTTTTGTTGATCCTTATTCTCTGCATTGGTATTATTCAGATAAAAGGAAATTTCAACAAACAATAATTCATCAGCGATGAAATTGTCAAAAACACGTGACATCAAGAGACCGCGAACCAACAGCAAGAGACATCATGAGACCGAACTAATAGCAAAGTGCCTAAACTAACAGCAAGGGACGAACTAACAGTAAAGTGCCTGAACTAACAGCAAGGGATCGAACTAACAGCAAAGTGCCTGAACTAATAGCAAGGGACCAAATTAACAGCAAAGTGAAATCAGAGACTCACCAATGTTTTCTTTGCTCCATGCTCTAACGAGTGTTGGCAAAATAAGGAGTTATGATCGGGTTTTAGTTGAAACTGTGTCGAGCCATAATTTTTCGTTGTCCGCACTCCCCAAAAACACATCCTTGAGCACCGAACATTCTTCACTTTTTTTCTCGGTCTTTATTAAGATTAGGAGGACCGGATGCTCTAGACATACAGTTAGTTAGGTGCGAACACAAGGTTGATATGTGCCCTTGTAGTTCAATTTGTAATGAGTGTTTGTCAGCGTGATCAACGTCCGTGCCTTGATCAAGGTTGAGTTTGTGAACTAACCGTGGGCGTGAGTTGGGTTGTGTGACATGTCTCTTGGCTTGTGGTGCGTGGGTGTGGAGCTCGGAGGCGGTGGTCGACGGCGAGGTGAAGGTCAAGTAGTGCCGTGCCGTGCCGATGGACCGAGAGGGGTGAAGGACGAGCGTAAAGGCTTGACCGAGGGACCGGGAGGTCGGATGACCAGCCACGCGTGGGCGACATCTAGGGACATCGACAAAGCGCAAGTGTACATGGTGGAGTGACCGTGTTGACCCGAGTCAAGATGGTGGTCGGCGAGTTGGCGGGCACTCGAAGACATGGTGGCGGACGGTCAAGGGCGGCGATGACACGCGTCGAAAGTGGCGGGTGATGCGTATGGAGTCACGCTACTCCGCGGCGGTTTGGTGGGTTGAGCCTCAAAACCACGGGGTGGACGGTTTCCGCGGGTTTGACCTCAAAACCCGGGCAAAGGCTTTCGAGGAGGAGCGGTGGTGACACGCGTGGCGACATCGAGGAGTTCGCATCGAGGTTAAGCTATCTCATGAAAGCGGCGTGGTGTCGGATCAAAAATCTCGAGTTGGACCATAGTGCCCTCGGGCTAGGTGGATCACTCTAAAATATCTAGGGGCAAATGGGGAATGTGTAATAGGCCCATAAATAAGAGATGATAGCCCCCAAACCATCTCACCTCTCGCCATTTCATTCTTCCACCTCTCTCTCTAGGTTTCCCCTCTCTAGGTTGTTCTCAAGAGGTCCCAATGAACTAGTGTCCCAGTGTAATTGAACCTGTGTTTTTGGTTGGGAATGGAGGCCCTAACCTCCTCGTGTCTTCCGGGATTCGATTTGTTCCCCTCTCTAGGTTCTTCTCAAGAGGTCCCAATGAACTAGTGTCCCAGTGTAATTGAACCTGTGTTTTTGGTTGGGAATGGAGGCCCTAACCTCCTCGTGTCTTCCGGGATTTGATTTGCGAGGTTGCTACTTACGTTGTGCTTGGTACTCTGTGGCCGAATATTTCGAAAGAAATTTAAGGCTCCATTCAACCCCTCTTTGGTCGTCGTTTTTTGTCCTTCATTGTGTCTTTGATATCATCTATTGAAGATGATTTCAGTGCCATACCAATTCCTCGGATGAGATCGCTGCGTTTAGTTGAGAATCCAAACGAAGAATGATTGTATATGAATATCAAGTACACTAATTCATCAGCGATGAAATTGTCAAAAACACGTGACATCAAGAGAGAGCGAACCAACAACAAGAGACATCAGGAGACCGAACTAACAACAAAGTGCCTGAACTAACAGGAAGAGACTGAACTAACAGTAAAGTGCCTGAACTAATAGCAAGGGATCGAACTAATAGCAACGGACCAAACTAACAGCAAAGTGCCTGAACTAACAGCAAGGGACCAAATTAACAGCAAAGTGAAATCAGAGACTCACCAATGTTTTCTCTGCTCCATGCTCTAACGAGTGTCAGCAAAATAAGAAGTTATGATCGGGTCCGACTCATCCATAGCACTTGCACCTTTGTTGGATAGCTTAGTGCATAAGTCAAAAAGATGACAACATATCTAGTTGTTTTTTTGCCCAACACAAAATAGGCGGAACAAAGATTTTTAATTTCCATCAGGTCGGCAAAAGATATTCTGTTGTTGCTTGGGGTAAAAAGTGGGTCCAAATTAATTTTGAATCGACCTCTAGTGACCCTTAGATTGTTTGGTTGAAATGCGCCTCCCCAGCTCTTCTTGTGAACCCTGAACATGTGAATGACATGTCTATAAGATTGGCACAATATCTTTGAACCCCTCCTTTCGGAACCCACCACGCTTGAGTTCCATAAAACAGCTTAAGGTAGAGTGGAAAGGTACGCGACTGGAGGCAATGCATAAGGTCTTGGGTTCAAATCCCACAAGTCACAGGGGGTGGGAGGCATTATTTTTAGCCTTAGAGGACCTTTAGTCCCTGTTAAGGCAACGGGCCTTTAGTTCGGATTCTTAGTCCTGGTTGGAACAATCGGGATTAAAGGCCTTTGCCAAGCGGGATTGAAGCCTAGTGTCCCGTCTTTCACACTCTATGGCTGCGAGATGCATTTGAGGCCTTCGGCCGGCCCCTGCGAAGGCTCCCTGGGCCGAACGCCAAGATTGACCGCGAGGGTCCACAAGACCTTCGCCCGGACAGTGGAAGGACCCCGGAGGTACCTTCGGGGCTCCGTGACAGTTTCTTTGAGGCAGGGGTGTAAGCCGTCTTCGCCTTCGAGGTCCCACACGGGCCAACGGCCCCTGCAATCCCTGGTGACAGCTCGACAAGGGCCCATTAGGTAAGGCTGTTGTAATAGAGAATGACCCTTCAGAACCATGATGAGTTTATGACTAGCTGTTGCCATTTAGGATAGTTGGACGATAACAAACAATGATAGATCTACAGATCCTGTACATGCATGATGTGTAAATTGTTGGGAGCACAGAAATAATCCAGATTATATATGAAGCTAGGGTTGTCAGAAAAAGGCTGGTCTTCCTTTATTGGAGAACGAAGGATTTCTTTTGCTTTACTTATATGTACTGCGTCCACGCACTGGGCTGCATGGCTTTGCCTGCCCAATTGTTTTGATTCCAAGCTTAGCGCTTAAGAAACTTGCCGGCAGCTAGAAAAGAGAGCTTTTCTTCTTGTGGGGTTGTGGTTGTGCAAGACAGCAAAAGGTGGCAGGGGTGCGGTGAAAAAAAGGTGAAATAACCTTTAATGTGCTTCTTGCCCTTGAACTAACTTGTGTCAGCTAAACTTCCTTTTCCACATTTGCAGCCTTGATCCAGAACACACCAAAAAAAAAATCATGTACAAATACCATACACCTTCTCAAGCATAGGCTCCATCAATAGCAACATTTTCTTGTTAAAATATACAGAAAGGACAAATGTTCATATGGCTGCCTCTTAAATGAAGAGATCACCATTCAGTATGGCAATTCCAGTATTATCCATAGAACATGTAACAGAACTGGAGCGCTAGAGAAACCGACCATGATACTAAAGCTTTATTCTTTGATAAATTTACATATGCCATATAAGGAAATAATTTAACATGCTAAACCTTAAGGGAGCAGCAGTAACTTTAGAGCAGGAGCACGAAAACACATGCTAACATGAATCCTCACACACCTAGGCTACAATAGACATATAAATTTGACTAAATCAAATTCAGTTGTATAACAGTTTTTAGATGTGTAAAAAAAAAAGAATTATGTAGGCTTCATCTTACAAGCCTAGTGATACACAAGAAGAGTGGACCACTAATCAAACCAATAGAGAATTGGGAAATTTTTGTTGGCCTGAACCAAGGCCCTGGGTGCGTTCCGTTCTTTGCTGACATATTTCACTCAAATTTAGAAACAATACACCATAGGAAAATTATGCAATCTTTTTTTTGTCCATAGTCCATACACCTGCTACAAATTATCATTGCTACAAATTCCAAAGTCAGCAAATCTAGATTTTACCTTCGCTTCCAAGTTATGCATTGGGTCTTGTTTACTTGATGCAGAGCAAATTTGCATATCTAAATTTATTTGCTGAATCATGTACTGTCAATTTAAGCAATCCATATGGATATATTGTAGTATCCAGGATATTGGGCACCACACCAAGATTAATTTGAATTATCCATATCTGATGTTGACACATTAATTTATTCTATGCTTCTACCTATGTTCCTTGCTTTTTTATGCAGAATTTTAGGTACAGTAATTTCTTAACTACCAGTAATTTTAGAATACCAATAATTAACTTTTGTCACCCTAAGTGGACTTCTATGGTCTGACTAGAATCATTGGTCTGCTATAAGTTAAGAATGGCTTAGGAGAATGGGCAAGTTTTCTCTTATACTCATCTTTGTCTTAATGGTTTTTTAGCGATCTTAGCTGGAATCAGTTGAAGGGTCACACATCTCGGTCTTACTGCCCTATCCTACTTGCTTTTCCTTCGGCGTGTTGGCTTGGTTTGCTAAAAGGACGCATGCGATGGACGGTGGCCCTCCTGTCCACTCGGGCGCTGGACGAGAGGAGTCGTCTTTCGTGCTGGACGCGGAAATTCTGCCCTTAGAGCAAGGTTAATGGTTTCTCCTGCTCACGGGCGACTAAGCGTTCCAGCTCACCCAAGGAGCCAAGCTGGTGGTGGCGGGCCCCATCTGTATTTATTGATTTTTGTGGTCCACAAACTTGGCACAACCAATGAGAGTTACAGCACCCATGCAACAGAGTGAATCGCTTTTGCTTTTCGTCGGCGTTTGGCGAGGCGCCGGGCGTCCTTCTCTCTTTTGCCCGGCGCTACTTTTTTTTTTCTACGTGTCCAACTAAGTCGCCGGCTGACATAAAGCTTATAATACTTGCTCTTAAGGCTTCGTTTGGCAAACTGTGTATGAAATATGCATGTGAATAGGTCCACCCGTGGATTCGATGAATCCCTGCCACTCACCCAATCCACGCCTGATTTAGAAACCATGCGTGAAGTGGTGATAGCTAATCCCACTGCCACCTGCATGCAAGGCCGCCGCGTACGAGGATGCAAGCACGGACCACCAGGCCGCGTACGAGGTCGCAAGCACGGAGCACCGTTCGTCCGCTCCACTTCCATGTTCCACGCCACGGGTGGAGATATTTCTCTCCTACAGTGACGGAGCCAAATATAAAATATAAGGGGGGTGGCAATTTGCCAATTAAATCCATAAGTACATAGGTAGTGGAGAAATTACTATTATATAATCAGGCCGGTCTATGAAGACCATCACATCCTCAGATTAATATATAGCATAACAACCCCCTCAAAAAAGTCCAGTCTCCTTTTCTTTAAATCTTGGAAATCAGAAATTATGTCTTCATAACCGTAGCCTCTTGCAATTTCACCTTCTATGTGTACTAGAAGGCTGATAGCAAGAAATTCATCTTCCATCTTGTTGCGCAACCTTGTCTTAATGGTTTTCAATATAGAAAAGACATGCTCAGCACTAGCTGTTGAAACAGGGAGAGTAAGAAGCAATCTATCAATCAGATTATGAGTCATATGGTGTTGTGTCAACAAGGCATCGACATAGCTTCAAAAAAATACGGAGACAAGGGGACCAGGGCCCAACATGGCCCGAATGTAGCTCCGTCCATGCAAGCGTGGGAGTCCACACTGGCGTGGGCTACGAACCACGGCAGGCGGGGTTTGGCGACTGATCCACCCTAAACCATGAGCAGCCAAACGAAGCCTAAGGGCACATACCCTTAGACACGCGACCGTTAGATTCTGCTTTGAGATATGTGCACCTTCAGTTGAAACAGTCGTGGCGTCTTCTTCCTCATATAGACTAGTAATGAGCTCTAAAATGGCTTTTCCGTCAACTTTGATCTCCTGTGAAATGCCATCTTCAACTCTATATATAAATATTAGAACAGAGTAAATTGTCTTATCTGTATAAAAAAACATCTACTTGTAATAAGAATGATGTAGCATAATATAACATTAAACATGGTGCACCTGGCATACCTTTCTTTCCCGCTTCCCATCATTAAGCTAGCCTCTCATAGCACCTATAAAACTTATGTGTTGCGCTTGGCCTGCTCGCAATGGTGGTAGCCTATTATATAGTAAGCTTACTTTTTATTCTCATGTCTTTTTTTTTCTCTCCCAGTACATTCCTTCACGTGAACTATGTACCATTTTAGATGTTCCTTTTTTCTCCGATAATAATATGTGGTACATGCAGCAGTCGTATCCGTTCTCGATTCCCTTGATCCTAACATTGTATCTGGTATCTGTTCAAAATATTCGCGCACATGCTGCCTGTACCAAATAATTTTCTCTATGTTTTTAATCTGACAAGCTGCGATGAACTGATCTCGCCCGTTCTTCTCTTTTGCTGAGCAACCGGCAAGATTATTTGTATATTTTGATCGTGCATTTGACAAGACCGGCGCCGCTGCAGTGATCCCTTAAAGTAATTTTACTTTCTGTCCTATCGTACTCAGTAATCCTGCTCTTTTGTACTCCCACCGTTCTAAAAAAAGCATATAATTCTAACACAATGTCATAGTTTAGTATCTCAAATTTAATTAATTATAGATAAAAAACTATCAATGTTTATGTTATCAAATAAATATCATTAGATTCATTACGAAATGTATTATTTTAATAAATTAATTTGAAGTCATAAATGTAAATAGTATTTAGTAAAAATTTGGTCAAACATACATTACTTTTACTGGCACGGAACTCATAGGGTATAGTTGCATATTTTTCGGAACGAAGGGAGTACATGTTCAGCGGCACCGCACCCTAACCGTGTGTTTGGTTGAGGGTTAGGTGGGTTGGGTTGGATCCAACCCAGTTTTTGGGTTGGGTTGAACCCATATCGGTGTTTGGTTGCACCTTTGATTTTGGGGACGGAGTCAACCCATCTGATGTTTGGTTGAAGGAATTGGGAATATGGGTTGGGCGGTAAGATAACACCGTAGTCGGCGTTTTTTGTATCGGGACCCCTCAACTATTTAGAAATCAGCGAAGCCTATATTAGTAAACCTTTCTCTCTGTCGTTTTTACATCGGGGAACCCTACAAGAGAAATCAAATTGAATTTTTCGTCCTCCTCCTCTTCTTCCTTCGTACTTCTTCGTGCGGGGCGCCGCCGCCCGTGATTCCTCCTCTACCGCGAGCTCTAGTGACTCGGCGGGATCGGGGGCCGCGCGCGCGTTTGGGAGCCGCCACCGCCGTGCCCTAGGCCCCGCCGCCGGCAGCCGGCGCGGCGTGGGGAACCACGCCCGCGAACGGACCGGGGGTGGGGCGCGGCCGGGAGCCCAGCGACGGACGGGGAGGGGTGCGCGGCGACGGACGGGGAGAGGGGGGCGCGGACGGACGGGGGCTGGTCGCGACGAGGAGCCCGCACGACGGACGGTGGCCGGAGCCGCTGTGGTCGACCGGGGAGAAGACGGAGGCACACGGACGCATCGGCAACCCCCTAACGGAGAAAAAGAGGGTCGGCTCCGTCCGCCGGTTCGAGGGACGGGCGAACCCATCTAGCGAATATACCGCCCCGGGTTCGCTCCATCCCCCTCGTCCTCTATCCAAACAGCCAAAAAATGGGTTCAACCCGGATCCCATCCGGTTGAACCAAAGACCCCAAACCAAACACGGTAAGGTTCTAGCTTTCTAAATCTACCTGTATGCTTTCCTCATCGCCACTTAGCATTTATGCTGTTAGCGTTGCATTCTCCACTCACTTCTCCGTGCTGTTTCCTCCCTTCCATTAAAAGTGACGTTTTTGACTTTTGGGTAACATGCTTAGCTATTCTTTTTATTCAAATTTTTTACAAATTATAAAATAAATAAATTATTATTAAAATATCTCTAATAATAAAATAAGTCATAATAAAATAGATAATATTTATACAAAAATTTTAAATAAGATAAGCGGTCAAACAAGATGGCAAGAGTCTAAAAAACGTCAATAGATAATATTTATACAAAAATTTTTAAATAAAAATAAACGGTCAAACAAGATGGCACAAGAGTCTAAAAACGCCAGTTTTAATGGGACGGAGATCTACTCAGAGTCTAGCACAATTTTATTTTCCATTTTATGTAACTCTTTGCAGAGCTAATTATCCTCTTTGTTTGCCATGGAAGTCGTTCTTAAGGTAGTCATCTCCATCCTTCCATTATTTTTCATTAACATATTTTCATTCTTAATAGATGCATATTTGACATTCTCAGGAGTATTTTGGTTTTTCATCCCTACGACCATACCAGCGTGATGTTGTGGATGCAGTTATAAGTGGCCGTGACTGTTTAGTTGTCGGCAAGTCATTGTGGTATGTCAGACTTACTTCATAAATTTGGTCACTAGTATTTATTTCTTCTGCAGCATCAACCACAGTAAACCCTTTGAGCATGGTTATTTTACAAATGCTCCATGTAGTATATAATACTTGTGTAAAATTCTACACTTTAATCTCTCGCCTCAACGCCTTTTGTAAAAAACTTGCAGCTACCAGCTTCCCCGTTATTAACAGAAAAGACTTCTATTGTGATTAGCCCTTTGTTGTCCTTAATGCAAGACCAGGTGAAAACATTATTCTTTTTTAGTTTATTGCTATATTTTGTATATAATTTCGATGTGTTATTGTAACAATATAGCGTTACAGGTCATGAGCTTGCAGCAAAGAGGTGTGCGGTCGGACTATTTAGGAAGCACACAGATCAATCATGCAGTAATTAACCATGCTCAAAGTGGTTTGTATGATGTGTTGTACTTGGCACCAGAAAAGGCAATTTCCCATCCCGATAGGTATTATCATCAATATATATCTTAACCATCTTATAGCAAATAAAAGTGGCACGGATAACGAGACCATTGGTCTAACGGTTGCATGTGTGAGGGCACATGCCCTGCACAGCAAAATTAACTTTCTCGACCTCTTTTCTCCAGTCCCTTCACCCCACCCAGGCACCCAGCGGGCTGGCTCTCAATCATCGCGCACTTCCTTCTCCCCTTCTTAAGGCCCAGGCAGCAAGACGCAAAGCTTACCAAACCACCATTGCTGAAATCCAAGCTATCAGTTCTTTTCTGCAGTCTACTCCGATCTCCATCGTCGTGGAAGCCATTGTCGCGCAGAGCTCTCTAGCTAGCTACCTTGCTAACAAAGCAAGCAACAGCAACCTGTGTGTTTCTGGGGTGGAATAAATTAAATCGAGCAATAACAACAATGGCCGATCTGAATTCAATCGACGACGACCCCGTTGGCCTGAAGTTGCCAACATCAACAGCTATGCCGTGTTCATGGGGTACCTGACTATGGCCGTGCGGGGTTGGGACTCCCTGGTGCTTACGTGGGCCACGGTTGTCCTCCTTGGTGGCTTCGTCTCCGACCTAGGGGACAACGACTTCTGGTGTCTCGCCGTCATCACGCTCGTGCAAACCGCCAGGTTAGTTTCCCTCCTTATTACCATCTGATTGGAGTACTGACGTACGCTAGTAGTTTTGTTTTGATTTGTGCTGACTTGAATACACTGGAGAATATTTCAGCCTTGGAGCTCAATTGAATACACCTGTAGCCGTAGGAATTGGAAGAGAACTCAATCCAACCTTCTCTTGTCATAGAAAGTATATATACCTCCGCTTGTTATTGCCAAGTTTTCATCTATATATGTGCCACTAAATGTTTTGGTGTGATAAGATTACTGATTTTTCTTCATGACCGTGCCTAAGCATGTTTTTATTAAGAAGAAGAGAAAATTACAACACATAATCCTCCTAGTAATAAGTCTAGGCTCACTAACAAAGTTTGTACTCGGTTTTATTTAATAAGGGAAATGAATCCGGTTTCATCTCAGCAACCACAATGTTACCATAAACTAGTCCATAGCCATTAAAATATTCACTATAGGCTAGCTGAAACATTGTAGGTAGAGGTGGAAGGCATAGCAGAAGTTGGACATCCATGGATTTTAGCAAATGAACTAGGAATTTGAATTTTGGTGGGGGAAAATGAATTCCTAGTTTATTTTTTCGAACTAGAGGGTATTCATTGGATATCCATGGACATCCAACTTCCACCTCTAATTGTAGGAGTGGTCCATATAGCAGTCCATAGCAAAATGTACCCATATTGCTATGGACTACATAAGGAAAAAACAAATATTACTCCTCCTCCCTCCTCCATCTCTTTCACTCCAGATTCCAACTTGAGAGGTCCATATACATTGTGGCAACAACAATAGCTATAGACCACTGACACAAAAAGCTGTTCATATGGACTACTTGGTCCATATACATTGTGGTTGCTCAAGAGAATTATACCACTTAATACAAAACTGTATAATAAATAACAAAATCTAACTCAAAACTCAATTCTAGAATGATTTGGCTATCGAGAAGGAAGCAAAAGAACTGCATAGGAGACGTCTTTAGCACTTGACAAAATTGAAGAATATGTTCCTTGTCAGCTTCATCTACGATCTCTCCGTAACTCCACCCATTGATGTAACCAATGCCTTCATATGAATAAAAACCTGCAAAAAAGTTATGGATTAATATTTGTCAAAAACAACTTCATTCTTGTAAGCCATAGTGCCCAAAAAAAATGGCTGCACCTCCAATCAATAACAAGGATAAAGAGAACTCCCCTTATTTATACCACCCTTGAAAAAGATCATGAACATTACTTAGGGTTTCAAACCTAATACAATAAAGATTGTTCTCCAAAGGAATTCAGCGTAGATGCAATAAAAACAATTTAAAAACAGTTTATGGCTAGATGAAGCTTAGCACTAGAGAAGCAACAGAAACAACCACAAGACTAGTCCCCGGATGTGGCACTCCAACAGAAACGAGCTCGATGAACCCATCAATCACTCCCACAATATTTTTTCTTGAAGCACGGCTTCTTGAACACCTTTGCCAATGAAGATCTAGGGTCGAGTGGTGGTGCTGGTAGCGGAGGAGGGGCAGTGGCACCACATCCAATAACTAGGAGCTCAATCTCAAATGATGCCCCAATTATGGCAGCCACAGCAATGGTGGAAATACATCCAACATTAGTGCCCCCACAAACAAGATAAAAGGCGCAGCCTGGCAACCATCTGGGACCACCAAAGCTGTGTATGGTGCCACAACGATCGGTAGCCCAACAACAACAACAAGCAAGGGCAACAACGACCTCAAGTTATCACAAAGCAATATGTGGTTGACTATGAGCCTTAGTGGCCTAAATGCTAAATCGAGGAAGAGAAGCACTTCCAAAGCAAATTTTTACCTTAGGTGAAGGAGGCCTATCTGTTAAAAATGAAAAACTTAGAGGATAGCATGAGGTGACACTGACAACAGCCCATCATCAATGGAGATGGCGTCTGGTGATAGCAACAAAGAAGAACACAAGCCATATATAGGCAGTGAAAACAGCAAAGGGTCCATGTGACCAGAACAGGCGGCGGCGACAATAAGTGGGTGGGTGGCCTCGTCAACGTAGAGGTTGACAGCCACATGAAAAAAATAAAAGTGATGACCACAGTTTTATCGCCATTATTTATGAGAGGCTTATTCTATTAAAGAAGTACATGTTGGCAATTGATCATAAACAAGGAATAATAGAATAAGTACATGTTGGCAATTGTTCCTAGCTAGAGACCTCTAGAACACATCTAGGAAGGTACATTGGTGGGTTTGTGTATGTGTGAAGTTCTAGGCCATCCATGGCTATCCTACCATGTTTCGGGGTTCTAAGGTGAATCTTATGGTGAAACCTTTAGAGCTTGGCCAAGAACTTACCCAAGCTTGATCAAGATATCGGCTTAGGGCCCTTGGTTGGTATAGATAGCTTCTTGGCCACACCATCCGCTGGTGCACAACCTGCCAGTTTCAGCCGTACTTAATATTTAGATTTTGCAACTAAATATTTTCATGATGCAATGCATAGGATGATCATGCTTAGTAAGGAATAAATGCACACCGGATCATTACATATAGTAACTTGATCGTTTCCTTTATAAGAGCAGCTGCAGCAACTTATGGTTTTAAAGATGCTCAACGCTGGAGCATGGTGTGCTAGGAAGCATATATCACCTTAGTTTAGGTGATGTGTCTTGCTTACCAATTTCTAGAAAACTTATACGCCGCACAGCTGCTCAAATTAAGGCACACCGCTTCGACGCTCCTATTCTAAGCCTGCAATACACACACATGTTATTACTTATTACTTAACAGGGTCTTGGATGACGATTCTAATCTAGAATGCTTACAGGGTCTTCGATTTCGTTTTGACGGAAAGGACGAGTGACATTGCGAGTTTTGTGAGGGGTTTGGTGGCGGTGGTAAAAGCCACGTTCTTGAGGCCATCCTCCAAGAAAAAGAAAGGGGAAGCCCTGTCGGCCACATGCTGCGTACTAGGGTCCGTGGTATCTATTGTTCAGCACATGGCGATCTGGGAATTTGTGGTGTATCCTGTAGTGCTTCTATATGTGTTTGGGCCGTGGATCTCCACGGGGCTTTCCTTGTGGCGCCTTAGCGTGCATGACTACTACGGCAGCGCCGACGGAAAGGTGCACGTGCACCTGACACCGGCGCTCACCGTCCTCTACTCCTTGGGGTGGCACAAAGCGCCTTCTTCGTCTACAGGGGCCTGTGTGATCAGGTGGCGAGAACCGGGCTAGTGGAGGAAGTGGCTGGGGACTATAGGCTGGACGCAGGAATTGTGTCCGAGTACCTAGACGAAACCGTGACGGGGTGCATCAAGGACCCATCCTCCTTCGCCAGAGGGAGGAACCTCGTCACATACGCTGTGGAATTGCTGCTGATGGAACCCACATCCACATCCACATCCACCACCAGTAGCAGGTCAAGGTCATGCAGCAGCAAGCAGTATCTCTCCGGGCTTGCCATCCTCGGCTCCATCCTCCAGCGGGACGATGACGACACGGACACCACCCGGCCGTGGCTCCACGGACAGGCAACCATGATGAAACGGCTGCTCACAGCGTCGGCGTCCTTTGGCCAAGTGATCCACAGGCTGCTAGAGACACTAGGTCCTGCAAGCCCGTACAGCGGAGCGGTGAGGGAGCGCGCGCCGCGGTACTGGCGGAGGTCGCCGGCAGCGTCCGCCTGGAGGAGTTCCCCGGAGCGACGCGGTGCGTAGCTTCTTCGCTGCTCGGCACGTTCGAGGAGCACTGCTGGAGGCCCGAGGGGTACGAGCGGGACGGTGACCTGCCCGGGGAGTACGAGCGGGACTGGCTGCTGAAAGAGCAGGAACGCCGCTACGTACTCATGGTTGTGCGCCGCAGTCGCACGCCCTCGCCCTCTCTTCTTCGTCGTCTCTTGAAACCACCCAATCCCACCACGCCGCCAGCAACGGTGACGGATCGGTTGCGCCGCCACCGCCGGGAAGTGACGTCGTCCGTTGCTACGTCGGGCTAGTGGTCTCAGGCCTGCGCGTGCTTCAGGCGCTGGCCGCCAGTGAGGACAACTGCTGGTTCATCATAAGCAGCAGCAGCACACAAGGTGGTGAGGTGTCCAGGACCATGAGGCCTCTGGCCTCGATTGGACTCCACAAGGACCACCACGACGAATGGTGCATGGTAGCAGAGGAATCGCTCAAGCTCCTGAGCCTGCTCACGGCTGCTCCGGGAGAGACCGGAGGCGCTGCGGGTGCAGATCGCCGGCGACACGGCGGGAGCCGTCGCCGCCCTCGATGCCGTTCTTGGGTGCCCCAGATGCCAAGTGGCGCTGAAAAAGACAGGCAGCGGAGGTCCTCCTGGGCCTGCCACCGCCCGTGGACACGTCCTCCATTATTGTTGTGCCCCGTGGAAGCGGAAGCAGCAACACAGCAATAATATTCATGGGCATTCTGCTGCACATTTTCCTCCTGCCGGATCAATACTTCGGCAGCATGTCTGGTCCCACCCAAGTTCTGAAGAAGAGAAGCTGCACCAGAAGATTGGCAGGCGAGAAGCTACTGGCCATGGTTTCTGCTTTGCAACCAAGTGAAGACGACCATGAAGGAGGTGCCACTGCCACGAGCATGTTGCAAGCAGCTGGTGCTGCTCTTGGCAACCTCACGAGCACGGTTGTTGGTGCTGGAAACGATGCATCATGGAGGATACATGCGGCACGCATCCTGCAGGATCTGTGCCAGGATTACACCAAGGATGATGAGTATCTCAAGGAAATCAAAGAAAGCCATGTGCCTTGCAATGCCAGAGGTACGGTATTTCAGTTTCTGCCAATGCAACTCGATTTGTTAAAATAAAACGCCACATACATTATATTCCAAATTCCAATATTGATTATTTGTAAACTAGTATTATCATCATCAATCCCTTTGATTTGTGGGTGAAACTGAACCTGAACCACTACTGATACTCATGCAGGTAATCAAACAGCTACTTGATGGCTGTGTGTCGACACCGCAAGCTGCCGGCACCGACTTAGAGCAAGGTGTTGTTTCAGATGACACCATTGGCGAGGAGACCGCCGCTTCTCATCGCCGTCAGCAGCCAAAGGATGATGAGCAACCAGCCGAGGGAATGGAACTGTACCAAGCCTTGGTATCCTTGTGCCATGGGATACCCAACAGCTGGATCGAGACAGACAGAGATTTGGCCAGTGCCCTTCAGTCCTTTCATTTCGCTACTGGCCGAATTGAAGCGTAGATATTGTTGGGAGGAGGAGAAGAATGCTCGCGTGCGTACCAATTAAACAGACCCCTCTTCTCTTCATATGTAAAACTAAGTACTAGTGTATGTGGCCGTGAGCATGCTCATCTGATGTAATGAGGCCGGCGTGCTTTTGTACCCTGTAACGTTTAGTTTATCTCGTCTGAGTTGCCCTGGATGCTGCGGCAGACAAGATTGTGCTGCTTCTCTGTTGTTTTTATATTCGTCTTCGAGACAATAACAAGTAGCCTAGTATCATTTTTGGAGCTAGTACCGGGTTTTGTCAAAATCTATCTTGTATGACTTTTCCTCTGGTCTAATACGATTATCATTTTTGGACCGAGGGAGTACCATATAAAACCAAGTTAGTCTCATGTCCTTTTGTTCGTTTTTTTTGAGATCGGGGATATAACCCGTTTTTCATTAAGCAGAAGAGAATGGTCAATAGACCTACACATAGCTGACACAACAGGGTTCGTAAGTAATCCAAGGATTACCAGCGAAGCCCCTGAAACACAAACTAAAAAGCAAAAACACGAGGGCGAGGGACCCTCCACCTAACACCCCACAAGCTGAGCCTAATACAAAAGATAACTCAACACCTAGGTAGCCAGTAGTGAACGGAGCCATAGATGATAAACAGCGGCATAGTTCAGTGGCGGCGACAGCATTGATGGCAAGGAGTGACGGTGTGGATAGCTTGAGGAGGAAAAGTAGGAGGTAAAGGAAGAGGATGGCCATGCCGAGTAGCGGCAGAGAGAAAGAGAGTGCTGCAGGCGCAAGAGAGAAGAGAGAGCATCTCGAGAACGACAAAAGGAGAAGGCAAGGTCATAATAGACAGTAATTTGCCCACATTATCGCTCCTTATGAAGTCAAAAGAAATAAATATTATAATTGTTGTGAGTGCTAGGGGCAAACAAACCACAATTCCCTAGTGTACCTAGGAAAATATGGAGTTCACGATGCGAAATGACCAATACCATCATTGTCGATTCTTCCGCAACAAAATTTCCCTTTACAAATAACAAAAAACAAGAAAATTTCAATGTACGTTTAGTAACTTATGTAGAGCTCACATAGTTGTCATCTAGATGCTATTTTCTCTATCCAAGAATACATAATTCTAATACATATATTACTAAGCCAGATGGCTTTTGGATATGATGTTTTCAAAAACATAATCACCCAATAGCAAAAGAAAAGCGAGACCGTTATTATAGTTCCTAAATTATTGTTCAACACTCAGTTTTATCTTTGAACTTTCAAAATGACCATTTTAGTACTCAAAGTTTACTTTTGAGCTCAATTTCACCTCGTGATTACTTTTGGGCTCAGTTTTTCGAAAGTACAAAGGGATCATTTCAGTCATCAAACTTTCTATCTTGGCCTTAATTTCATCCGTGAACTACAAAGTGTGTTTCAGTCCTCAAACTTTTTTTTTTTCAGCTCTACTTCTTCCACCTTTCTATGTAGGGTGCCGCACCATTGTGCCTGATTAGCTCCAGCATAGCCCGCGGTTGGAGATAAAAATAATAACACTCATGTAGTTACTATGGGCCTTGAATATCCTCATTATCAAGAAAAACACCTCAACCAAGACAGAGTCGGCCGAACGATCTATGCAAGAGGTCCAATCCGGACTAGAGGTCTTGACTACTTGGCCGATAAGACATATGCTAAATATACTTAGAAGCCAATCAATATGTAATAGATCTATCTGATCGACTGATCCCTATTCATTGTAACAAACTAGAAAACAACAAGCTATGACCAGGATTACTCGATGTTCTATCTTTCGGACTATGTAAGGAGGAGTAGGGTCCCCTGTATCGTCATCTTGGTTCTTAACCATAACGTTCGCATCATCAGCACCCCTGCACCCGAGCGCACCATGCACTAGAGAATCAATTCTCAAATGGGCTCAAATGGGCTCCACAGGGACCACCACGACGAATGGTGCATGGTAGCAGAGGAATCGCTCGAGCTCCTGAGCCTGCACACGGCTGCTCCCGGCGAGACCGGAACGGCACTGCGGGCTCAGATCGCCGGCGACACGGCGGGAGCCGTCGCCGCCCTCGAAACTGTTCTCGGTGCCCCAGATGCGACGTGGCGCTGAAAAAGACGGGCCGTGGAGGTCCTCCTCGGCCTGCCGCCGCCCGTGGACACGTCCTCCATTTTTGTGTCCCATGGAAGCAGCAGAAGAAGCAGCAAAATAGAAGTGTTCATGGGCATTCTGCTGCACATTTTCCTCCTGCCGGATAAACACTTCGGCGGCATGTCCCGGTCCCACGCATCTGCTGAAGAAGAGAAGCTACACCAGAAGATTGACAGGTGAGAAGCTGCTCGCCATGGTTTCTGCTTCGCAACAACCAAGTGATGAAGACCATGGAGGAGGTGCCACTGCCACGAGCATCGTGGTGCAGGCGGCTGGTGCTGCTCTTGGCAACCTCACGAGCACGGTGGTTGGTGCTGGAAACGATGCGTCATGGAGGATACACGCAGCACGCATCCTGCAGGATCTGTGCCAGGATTACACCAAGGATGATGAGTATCTCAAGGAAATCAAGAAAGCCATATGCGCTGCAATGCCAGAGGTACGGTATTTCAGTTTCTGCCAATGCAATTCAGTGTGTGTTATCATCATTGATCCCCTTAATTTCTGAGTGAAACTGAACCATTACTGGCACTGATGCAGGTGATCAAACAGCTACTTGATGGCTGTGTGTCGACAGCGCAGGCGGTAACTGTAACAGAAGCAAAGAAGATCGTACACTGTCAGGCGCCTGCAGCTGCCGGCACCGACTTAGAACAAGGTGTTGTTTCAGATGAAACCATTGGCGAGGAGACCGCCGATTCTCATCAGCAGCAGCAGGCGAAGGACGATGAGCAACCAGCCGAGGGAATCATGGAAGTGTACCAAGCCTTGGTGTCCCTGTGCCATGGGTTACCCAACAGCTGGATCGATGCAGACAAAGATTTGGCCAGTGAACTGAACGGCATCTCAGCTGAGATGTGTAGTGCCAAAGAGGGCATGCATTTCACTACTTTCATTTCGCTACGGGCCGAATTGAAGCGCAGATATTGTTGGGAGGAGTAGAATGCTCGCGTTCGTACCAATTAAACACAGTCAGAGACCCTGCTTGTTCATATGTAAAACTGAGTATGAATACTAGTAGTGTACGTATGTGGCCGAGACCATGTTCATGTGAGGTAGGGCCTGTTTGGTTCGAGATCGAACGCCTGGCAACGCTGCCTGGCCCAGGCAACTTGTTCAAGCTCCAAACCAAACAGGCCAATAAGGCCGGCTGGAGTTGCCTTGGATGCTGCTGCAGACAAGATTGTGCTGGTTCTCTGTTTTTTATATTGCGCAATGCTACAATACATCCATTATCTACTATATAAGATAAGAGGTAATATCTCAAATAAATTTGAGCCATTAATTACTTTAGATTTCATGAATCAAATAAATAAATAAATAAATAACCTATGAAAAAGGAAAGAAATCTGTTGGCATTTCTAAACGTCGTCGCTATAAAGGTAGGTATATAAAACCTAACTCCGCAACAGCGCCTAGAAACACTCCATCTAAAATAAATCTACACTTGTCACATATATAAAATAATTTATATACATAAAAGCACACATATAACTCTGAAAATAATTTATAGCACTTCACCTAGAGTATTTCGGGCATCGTAATTTATATTTTCCCAAAAGAAAATTTGTGAGACAACATTTATAAAGCTCATAATAAATCTATATGATATCTACTTATAATAAATCAACCATTCCAATATTTTAGTATAGGGTAATTAAAAGATAAGTAATAAAAGATAAATAATAACAATAATAAACACTAAAGACAATGAATAATATTAAAGGATAATAATGATAACTAAGGTATTCGAGAGGAGAGAGAGGACTCAACTAATGTGGTAAAGGCAATCATAACTACTCTATGAGTAAAAGACTTCTAAATAACTATCAATCATTAAGTCTAAGCATAGGAGGTAAAATATTCTCATCTATAGCACAGTCAAATCATATTATATATCATAAGGAACGTCAACAAAGGAAGATTTGTTATGAAATAAACTAGCCTCCGTCTGTTGGGTGACTGCGCAAGACAACACTTTATTGATGATGATATGGTTTACAAAGTGGCCATTCGACATGGCGTTTACAAAGGATGTCGGGGGTATTTATAGGGCCCCCGACTTCGTAATAGCATGAAGATTACAAAAGTTTACAAGTGAATGTCTACAAACTAATCCTCTCTGCGAAGTTGTTTTCTTCATCTTTGCGGTAATTCTTATCTCTTTTTAGACCTTCCCTATAACTTTAAGCGAAGTTGAAACTTTTGTCTTCGTTGAAAATCTGAACCCTTGAGTACTTGTTTCCGCTTTTGTTGATTCTTCGCGAAGCCAAACTTCGCAAAGCCATCTTTGTATCTTTCTCTTGATGTCAACTTTCTTACGAAGCCACCTTTGACGCCCCGCAACTTCGAAGTTTGGGATTAAAGTTTAAAAATCAAAGTTAGATCCCAACAAGCTGACCCCTCGTGAGCGAAGGCCGACTTCTTCAAAGGCATGAATCCCACCTAATTAAGTTTTATGAAAACTTTGGTTTTAACAAACGTCGTCCCGGACTTTGAAGTTGGACTTTAATTTAGTTCGCGAGTTTTGCTTATATCTTCGTTTTTAACGGCTAGTTTGACCGCTCGGCTATAAATAGCGAAGCACCCCTGTTTTCTTTACCTTTTCGAAAAATTTTCCCGACGACGCGAAGACAAAATTTGTAGCGAAGCTTGTAATTTCCTTGAAGCTTAATATTTGTTTGCTACATTGTTCGTTGGTAAGTTGCTTTTCCGAAGTTAATCTTTCATCTTTTTTTGAAAGGTGAATTGTTGCTTTATTACTTGTGATTGTATATATTTTTTCCGGATATGGCTAATATTGAAGAGCATGTCACGGGCTCAAGACAAGGATTTGGAAGAACCAACTTCTAAAGATATCGAAGAATCGGAAGTTTCGGTGAAGAGGGATCTAAATCGACGAAGGTCTTGATGGAGTCTCCGCATCCGAATCGAGTTAGTTTCGGATGATGGAATATCTCTAGACTTTGGTGTAAGCAAGATGAAGAAATCAGATTATGATGAATTGAAGAAGAGTGGCATATTGAAGGAAGGTAAATATCGTTCTGGCGGGTCCCGATGAAACTACCCCGAACCCGGCCGGACGAATGTATTGTTTTCAAAGATCTCTTTTATTGCCGGACTTCGCATGTCGTGCCGGACTTTTTGGAGGATGTTTTCAAAGCCTACAACATTGAGATGCATCATTTGACTACCAACACAATTATTAGGCCGTCTGTTTTCATATGGGCGTGTGGAGTCGAGAATGTTCACGGACATTAATACTTTTACGTGCTTTGCATGAGCTGCATTCTCGGTTTAGAAATAAAATGATTGATGGTAGAAAAGTTATCAAGTATTTTGGCTGTTGTAACTTCAAGACTACGCCTTGAGCTAGTCGATTGCTCAGCAGCAAAAAAACAAATGGGCAAGGGTGTACAAATGTTGTATCAAAAGAGTACATATTAGTTTTGTTTTATGATTTTTGGTCAAGGGCGCCAACCTTTTATGAACCCATTCATTTATCTTCAATCAAAACAATCAAAGAAAATAGCTTATGCATTGTTTTCGACTCCTTCTAAGTGGTATTAGTAAGTTAGTGAAAACCTATGTTAACAATGATTAATATTTCAGATTATAGTATTATTTTTTGTTGCTTGGTGCTTAACTCTAATCTTTTTTTATATTTTCTTAGATTGTTTAGAATTCCCATCACAGCTAGGTTCTTGGAACTTTGGAAGATTTTGAGCACCCATGGCCACCCATGGCTAACAAGTGGTATTGGGTTCGGCGCTGCGCTCGACTGGGACTAGGAGTTGACGAAATTGGTACACTAGGTGAAACAATCTCTCTTAGGCTTGATTACGGTTACTCGAGTCTCATATTGTTCAAGATCTTCAGAGAAGCCAAATGGATCCTAACTTAGCTATTCATTTTGCTCATGGCCACGTGTCTCATCTGTTCCTTCAATTCCTTCAATACTTATAATTATATTATATTATACTATTATGTTGTCTATATTTATTGTGGTTTTCCTTTACAATTTCAGGATTGCCCCCGCATGAAGGTCTATCTTATGCTTTCGATTACTGCGGTGCCACCTCCATGTTAGTATCTGAGTGGCACCTACTCAATACACGATTAGTTTACCATATGACATTGCAAGAGAAGAATTTGTGCATACAATTTGTAAAAGCTCTCTTGCTAAAAGATTTAAACTTTCTTTTAGAACTCGCAGAGGTGGGTTCCAAAAAGAAAAAGTTGAAATTACTATGTGAGGCTTTCGAGATATGTTATTGACATGTATTGGAATGAAAAAAAAGAGCTCGGAAGGTGTGTTTCAGCTTAAAGAATCTAAGGTTTACTCATGGTCGATTCAGAATTGATTTGAAGCCAAACTTAATGCAATAGTTGTATTACTTTTGTCGACTTAATAGGAATCAAAAACTGTTTTGATGTCTATTGTATACTTTAAAAAGGGCTATATATGTAGGCAATTTATTTCACATATATACTCATACGTGTAAAGAAAGTGTCAATGCTTTGGATAAGTCACTAGTTACTAGATACTCGAATGTCATTTATAACCATCCAGTATTCAGTTTCTCTATGGAAAGAATCGATCGGATTAGAGACATTGACATGACAATTAAATATTTCTCAACGGCCAGATATTGATGTTAAGGACTTATATATGAAGAGAGCAAGTTTTTTTTTAACGTCTAGGAAGACTAGAGGACACAAGTGAGGAATATTGCAAGACTTAAAGATATATTTTGGGGGACTTTGGACAACAAAATGGGACAAATATCAATCATGTTACTAACCTAGGTATTTGAGAAGATGAACACTCCTAAAGTGGGGATGAGTATATATAGAGGGCTAGAGGGCCTCATCAACCTCGTGGGTTGGGCCATATGGGCCTATAATATAAGAGCCTTCATGCATTTGCCACCCCTTTAAAAGGAAAAAGTGGATTCCCTCCCCAACTATTACGAAAGTTCACTTTTCCTCCCTCAACTTCGAAAACCCGGACATATCACCTCCCTCAACTTTTCAAACCATGCAAATTACCTCCCTCGAAAGCGGTTTTGAAGGTGGATTTGCTACAGTAACCGTGGTTTGCTACAGTGTCAGTGGGTTTGCTACAGTACCAGTGCCTTTTCTTTTTAAAAAATCCCGTTGAATCTTTGAAAAATTATAATAAATCATAGAAAAATCATAAAATAAAAAATCTAATTTTGTTGGACTCCATATGATTAGATCTACACAGTGAATATATAATTTGATATGCTTTAGTATAAAGTTTTTTGCTAAAAAGATTTTATCTTTTTCTTTTTTATTTATTTAGCTAAATCTTTTAAAAAATCATAGTAAATCACAGAAAAATCATAAAATAAAAAATACAATTTTGTTAGACTCCACATGAGTAGATCTACACGGTGAATATATAATATGGTGTGCTTTTGTCTAACAAAATAATTATAGAAGTTGCGACTACGAATTATAAATATAAAAGAAAAAGACAAAACCTTCGTAGCAAAAACTTTGTCTTGAAGCATATCATATTATATATTCACTGTGTAGATCTAATCATGTGGACTCCAATAAAATTGGATTTTTTTATTTTATGATTTTTCTATAATTTACTATGATTTTTAAAGATTCAATCGAATTTTTTAAAAAGAAAAGGCAAAGACACTGTGACTGTAGCAAACCCACTGGTACTGTAGCAAACCACGGTTACTGTAGCAAATCCACCTTCAAAACCGCTCGAGGGAGGTAATTTGCATGGTTTGAAAAGTTGAGGGAGGTGATATGTCCGGTTTTCGAGTTGAGGGAGGAAAAGTAAACTTTTGTGATAGTTGGGGAGTGAATCCGGACTTTTTTTCCCCTTTAAACTCAAGCGAGGGAAAGTGAAGTCGTGGAAGTTGACTTTGCATTGAAGGAGCAAATCTCGTGGCGAAGACGTGCAAATAACATGAAAGATGGTTTTAGAGATGAGAAAGGAGGAAGGCGAAGATAAAAAAATAGAGTGAAGACGGCTTTCTTTGGAAAGATGAAGATCAAGACTTTAGCTTAGTGCATAAATGTAATTTTCACCATTTCGTAGAGATATCTGAAGTCGGGGAACCCCCTATAAATACCTCTTGACATGTACATAGTAGGGACGGGGTTCATCGGTTGCTTTGTAACCAAGTTTCATCAATAAAGATATTGTCATCTCGATCCAATACACAACATCTAAGAGTTAAGACCCAAGGTGTTGGTTCTGAAAATTTGTTTGTACCGAGGAAAATATTGAGGAAGATGTCTTGAAGACAAATGTTGGAAGAGTTAGGCATTAGAAAGCTAAATACCTCAAGTCGGGCGTCGCAAAAGTCGATGCCACAAAGACTAGTGGTGTTTTGAAAAAGTCTCTTCATAGGAAACTATTATTGCATCTCACGGATTTTGATAATTGTGACAATGTTGTTGATGAGGAAGTTGAAGAGGACCGGGTGATTCGTTTGTCCGATTCCATTGCGAACATTGATGATTTTGGAAAGATTTCTTGTCCTTTGCAAGAAGGAGCTCGTACTAGTAAACTTCTTTTCTTCTCTCTCCCCTTTTTTTTTGTTATTATATACATTTTTATTTATGGATATGTTCGATTTATGTTTTGCGAGAAGATTTGGGCTTTGTCATCTTCGAAAGAAAAAACTATTGATGTATTTTTAATGCATTATGTTTTTCAAGATCAACCTACTCCAAATGAGTAGGCGAAGCTACTCGGTAGAAGTTGATTCTAATGTCGCCCAACATGATTTGAATTATTGTCAATTCGAAGGTGTCAATTTGGATAGTTTCAAATTTGTTGATATTGGTGCTTAGATAAACTTCGAATGTTGCCTAAAAAATCGAGCTTTGACTTTCGAAGTGTATTGATGATGCTTTTTCTGTTATTGATGCCGAAGCTGAACTTGCGAAGAAAAGACCCCTTGGAACTTATAGATGTTGGTGTTTTTTTTGATGTACAAGGTATGATTTTGCGCTTGTTTTGGTGTTTTCATATACATGTATTTTCATTGTCTTTGATTTTTGTTTTCGCTATGTTGTAGGGAGCTATTTTGTAGCGAAGTGTTAGGAAGTCACTTGAAGAGAATGCGAAGGCAATTGTTCGTTGGGATAAAAGTTTGCTTGAAGAGATTACTTCTTTAAAATCTCAACTTGCTGAAAAAGACAAAGAAAGTGTTTTCTTTGTTAAGGCTTATCATGGTTTTGAGGGACGTTGTAGTAACGCTCTTGCTAGGTTAGAAGAGAAGTGTGAAGATTTTGATAAGCTGAAAGTTGCATACAACAATCTCAAGAAGGAGAAGAATCGGCTTATTAAAAGGATGTAGAAAAGGACAATCTTTTCTTTGACAAGTGCAACAAATTGTGGGAGCTATGCAAGAAATGTCCTGCGAGGTGGGGGTGCTAAGCTTGAAGATCCTTGCCGGTCACTTGGAGAATTTGACCCTTTTTTAGTTGGTTATCTCGGCAATATGAGAACTTCAGTCTTCTTCGGATCTGAGTGTGATGTATTGCACTCGTGCTTTGTTTCATCTGATGAAGGAAACCAATGATCTGCTTTATGAGACTTTCTATAATAACTCTTTCAAGTTTCCCACAAATGCTTTGGTACAAGTTTCTTAGCGGACCCAAAGTTTTGTGTAAGAAATTACTCTTTGAGTATTGGAACAATGCTGAGCGCGAACATTATTTTATAAAGACTAATGGTTATAATGTTCCTGCGGGAGGATTCGTACATCGTCCAAATAAAACCCTGAACCGATGGTAAGGACCATCCCACTTTACTCTAATCTAACCTTTTAAAGGACAATGATTTATTTTTTATTCATTAAATACTTTTCACCTTATAATGTTTTCTTTTTAGAATGCCTATAATGCTTTTTATTATAACAGGAAACAAAGTGTTTGGTCAGGGTTATCACTTATCAGTTTACAAAGCATATACTTCCACTTTGTGTATGCCTAACTCCAAGGAGAAAGCGAAATAAAAGACCAAACTTTCCACTAACGACTAGTACCGTTGCCTGATTCTTGATGGTAGTTTGTTTCTCTGATTCCAAGCAAAGTTAGGACCAGAATCACCATCCAAAAACCGACAAACACCTCCAAAATCCCTCTCCTCCCTTTCGTGCCGTGCTGTCTCATTTCTCCACGTTGTAAAATGAAAAGGACTTTAAAAACCAACAAATTTCTTAAGATTTGGAAGCACTGCTACGCTACGGTAGCAGGAAATAAAATAAAATAAACAACTATTTTTTTATTTTTTTTTTTTTTTAAAAAAAGTTGCGCGCGTTCGTTTGCACGTCAAATTCGTCGTCGTCGGACTTCTTCTCATCATCGTCCTCTCCCCGTCCCCGTACCTTCCGTTCCCTTTCTCCCATTCGCACGCCGCCTCGTGCCCCCTCCCTCCTCCTCCTCCTCCCTCCCAGATCTCGTGGGCTCGTCGCCATCGCCATTGCCCCGCTCCGCTACACGCCGAGCGACCCCCTCCAGATCGAGCGTCTCCACTGCTCCCCCCGCCCTCGCCCGTGGAGGACTGCCGCGGGGCGGTGAGAGGAGATCCGCCGGGGCTGGCTCTGGCTCGGGACTGGTTGCTGGTTGGTCGGCTGGTGGATCCTGGTGCGTGAGCCCAGAGCTTGGATAGTTTCGCTCCGTGTGTTGCGGATTGGATTGGATTGGATTCGTGCGGCTGCTGCTGCGTCGCCGAGTGCTGCTGATTCCAGCCTGTTCCCCCTGAGATTGTACGAGACGGACCGCCCTCTGGCGCGGAGGCCGCACAGGGTCGGCGGCGCGGGCGGCGAGATGAAGGGCGCGACCATCCCCTCGGTTGCCAACATGCCCTCGCCGCTCTTCCTCTGGCGTGTTAAGGTGCTTCAGCTTTTCAAACATTTTCAACTCTTTTTTTTGTTTGTTGTCTGCTTGGCCTTTGACATGCTGTGAATAGAGGAATTAGTTAGCTTAAGTTCAGTCCCTGCTCATTTTACATGGATACTGGTTTCAAGTCAGGTGCTCATTGCTTTTATCTCTTGAGATTTAACGATGCACCAATTCATGAATGCTACCTTTGTTAGTCATTATGCATCCAGTTACTGTTAGTGTCAGGTTCTGCTAATTGTCTACTTGAAACCATGTTAGTATGCCCTACATCATCATGTTCCCCAGAAATAATATCTGTTCAAGTTACATCTGTAACTAACCCAATTTCATTCGAGTTTGCAAGGAACTGCTCTTCTAATAAAAAGTCATGTTGTAGTGGAAACAATAGCTAAGTGACTGTTGGGTTAATGATCCCCTTTCTGCACCGTGAAATGACACGAGTGTAACTGACTATTCACACCATCAGTGATTCTAAGTGTATGTTGCCTAATTTATCCCTTAAGATATTGCAATGAACCATTTCACGAAAAGCAACTGTGTCCATATGAATTGAGTTATATCTAGTTTCCGCCTTGCAATTAGGTTCTCAAAGATTTCAAATACAAATAATCTTTTGAAGTTCCATCTAGTCTAGAAAGGGAACTTTTTTTTTTGTTCTCAAGCATGCAGCCATGCAGGAGAGCTGCGTCTCATTGCATTAAGAAGAGAAAACCAGAGTAAAGAACCGTTACAAACCCACACAACATGTGCCAGAGACACATGCAACTTACTTGTAGTTCTTGAGGAGCAGCTCTATTACAAAAGAACATTGTAGTGATAGTGACCTTCTTATGGAGAGTTAGTTTAGGAGAAATTACTGGTGTGACTAAACATTTCTGAACATTTACTTGACACCTCATCTCCTGTGTAATGGTCTGTAACTTTGACATGGATGGCAAAATTACGTTACCAACTTATGTTTTGTGTTTTCCTGTCACTTTATGTTGAATTACCTCTAAAGGCAGGAATGTGTTAGAATTTCATTTTATAATGCTACTATTACCAACAATGCTGAACAGTAATTTCTTTATTTTTTTCTTTGCTTCAACGTTATTGTGTGTATAAAACTGACTCCATGCAGTATATCTGTAATGTTCTGTACCTAAGCTGCTAAGCATCATCTCTTCATTACACAAATGTGTGATTTGAGTCATACTTAACAAACTGCTGGCCCTCCTGTTCCTTTTCAGGCAGTGTTGTTTCTTCTATGGGGCTTATGTTGTTGCAAGGTCAGTCTCGATATGCTCCATCAATGACTTTCAATTATGCATTGTATGAGATTCTCGTGTTAATTTGGTAATTCTCTTGGCATTACAGATAAGTTGGGACTCAGTTATGAGGATGAGTGTTGATCTCAGGGACTTATTTCTTTTACGAGGCTTTCTTGTACTATAATCCTCTTCTTCTTGTGGTGAGTTATCACTGTACTCTTATTATGCTAATAAAAGGTTATTCCTATGTAATAGGAAACAAGTTAAGGCCCTTTGTTGGCATCGATGTAACTGTGATTCTTGTCTTTATTGTAGGCCTTGATGATTTGGTTGTGGGGAGTAAATCTATGGGTATTTGCACAATCATCTGTGAATTATGCTAAAGTGTTCGATCTTGCACAAACACATTTATCTCACCGAGAGATATGGAGGGTATGCTTATCGGACTCTTCTCTTTGCATTTTTTAAATACACAGTTTTGAATTACTGTGATTCCTTTTCCTTTATAAGTGCATCTATACTACTGGTTTTGCTTGAGTGCTCAGTTCACAACTATCTCTTCTGTTGAGTTGCACTGCAATAGTTTGCACCACAACTGCACCACAAATGACCTGCGAGCAAGCATGATGAACTTGCTTTCCTGTGTAAAATGTACTCTACTGTGTTTCTTAAACAACATGATTCGCTGGTACATGTTTAGTTCTAAATCATTTTGATGGTTGGTCCTCTTTTCAATCTGGTTCTCTTATATCAGGATTTCAACGCATATCATGTTTGTTGTTTGTTTCTGCCTTTTATCAATATTCTTTTGTGCTTCCTTCAATTTTTTTTTTTTTCAATCTGAAGTTATTTTTTTGGAAGTCCTTCCATATTGTTTGTATTTGACACATTATTCTGCTACGATAACACTTTTTTTTATTGTTTTGACAGTGTGCTACTTGGTTGACTTTAATTGTCCCTACTAGCATGACTTGGCCTACCTATATCTGTACTCACATGGAGAAGTCTCTCTTGCAGCATCTCAACCAGTGTAATATCTAGCCTATTCAGCATTAATTCATTCACTGTTTTATTCATCTTCCTTTTTGTGCTTGAGCTCATGAGACACTTTGGCTTATTTCTTATAAAGTTATAATTGATTATTATGTTTTTGGCAGTGCTTCCATCGAGCCAGTATTGCTTAAAAATAATCAGATGTATATAAGAATATAATTCCCTGGATTCACTCATTCAGTATCTATATGCTAAACAGTGTTAATTGATAACTGTCACCCCATCGTAATAGAAAATCTGAGCAGTAGTTTATACAAGGTATTAGTTTTACCGAAGATCTGAGTGGTAGTCTCCTATGTGTTAGCTTTACAGAATGATGACTTGTCTCTGTCAAAAAAAAAAAAAAAATGGCCCAAAACAATTCAGTGAAACATATCAAGGCATATCTCGTGGAAGTATACACAAGATCGGGTGCACCGTGCACATACTGATGGTTGCATGTAATGATTTTTACAAAAATAAAATAATATTAAAGAATGCGTTACCCATTCATTTATTCAGTTGAAGAGTAGAATACCATGCTATATATTCCATGCTCATGCACCAATTTTCAGATCGAGGGTGGTGAACTAATTGACATATCTTCTTGCCTCTTAGCAGGTACTCTTGTATGCTATTCTTCTGATGATCCTCCTTTCTCCTTTTGATATGTTTTACTTATCATCGCTTTTACTTTCTGAGGACAGTCTGGCGTATAATGCTGCCTTTACAAGTAAGTTGTACAATTTATTAGTGATGATAAAACTTTTAGTCATGCTACAAACAGTATGATATTGCCTGTTGTGGCTAGGATTACCTGGTTCCCATGGAGGGCAATTGGATCTTAACAAACTACTAATGATCCCTGTCCCCTTCTTTTGCAGGCAATTACATTTCCTGACTTCTTTTTGGCTGATATTTTTACATCGATGTCAAAGGTATGTATTATTTTATCAAGAAGTATTGATTGTAGACTGTTTTCTTGTTTGACAAACTTGGAGATAAAAGGACAGGACCAGCTGTTAATATTAATATATGACTCTCCTTCTCATAATGGCTTTAGTATACTTTGACTATATGATACATTTTGTAGTACAAACATTACCTTTTGACTATATCTATATGACACAGTAATGCTGTTCCTTCATTTTCAAAAGTAGAAAAGCGGTTCTAAGTTGTAACTCCATCATCTTGAGTTATAACATGTTTTATCTTTGACGTTCTGTTCTGCCATTTCTTGATTTACTTCAACTATACACAGGTGTTCTCAGATCTGGAGCGTTCGGTTTGTCGTATGGTGAATCGCCAGGTTGATTTCTTGCATGTGCACTTTGCTATGCACATACTTTCGATCATCAGTTTAAATTCTGGTTGGGACTCAAATCACATTTCTGTAATGTTTCTCATTTTCATATTTTACAGGTTGCTACAATCGCTTGGTTTGAAGCAGATTCTGTTTGTGGCAGTCATTCTGTAGCTATTCCTCTTGTTCTCGTGTTCCCCTACTTGTGGCGTTTCTTCCAATGTCTCCGGCAGTACAAGGATACAAAGGAGAAGACATGTCTCTTCAATGGTATTCATTCATCAAGCATTTAGCTTCGATTGTTTATTTATTTCGCAGGATTACTTGTATGTTTACTTCTATATCTATCTCTGGAATAACTTGCCATTTTTTTTTTATATCTTGAATCCAGCTCTCAAGTACTTTCGACAGCAATTCCTGTGATTTTCCTTTCTGCTCTCAAGTATCATGTACATCCTGATCAGTGGGTTGGCTTCTTCCGTCCCTCTGGCTTATCTCTAGTGTTATAAATTCACTGTATTCCTTCTACTGGGATATCAAGCGAGACTGGGATTTGAGGTTTGTGGCGTCTTTACATAATGACTTTACTATCTGGTCAGCATTTCACACATCCCTGTTCCTGCTGCTAATGAGCTTTGCTTTACATACCTGCAGCATCCTAACCAGGATTTTCATGTTCAAAAACCCAAGCATATGGACTAATCTTCTTTACGGGCAGAACTGGGTATGAACTTGAACACATATATGCTTTTAACTCCCTGGACAATTTTGTCACCGGTCTGTTGTGTGCAAACTGTACAGGTATTCTACTGGGTATTGGGCAGCAATTTGGTTCTGCGATGCACATGGACATACAAGCTCTCGGCACATCTCGGCACAACTACCTGACATTGTTCACCATAGCAGCTCTGGAAATACTGAGACGGTGGCAGTGGGTGTTCTTCGAGTCGAGAATGAGTGGAACAAGATGACAGCCAAACAAAACTTGGAGATGTCATCTGACACGCCTTCCGAGGGAGACAGGCTACTGGATTCTAGTAACCATACAGTATGAGTTGCACAGAACAGTAATCTCATATTTTGCGATACAGATTCATCACCATTCTTTTAGTGTGACCATTATAGCCAATTTTACGTCGACGATTCAGATTTTGTCTGTAGAGCTCGAAAGGTCAGGGATACATGATAGGTTTCTATATAAAAGAATATTGAAATTTGTTGGCGGCTATGGATGTAATCCTCTTGTGGGGATGTATACTGTTGTAACCCTCTTGAATCCAACAGGAGGTATTTGTTGACACATGAAAGAACAATAGTAATACTGAAATTTTACAAACATTTTCCGATTTTCCAGATTGTCTTCTATTACCCTGCTTTCATTTTTGATGTGTACCAAATATGTACCCGCACTAAATCATGAGTTTTTGGTCCAGCGCTTATCTTTTGCCTTTGTTTATTGTATCCTTGGGTGAGTGCCACAGTATATGCTATAACAGACAAACTGCTTGCGTGAGCAAGACATTTCACATCACATTATCACCAGTTTATCAGATGGCTGGGACCTGATGAAGTAACATCATAGCACTATAGAAAATAAAAGACAAAAATCTTTGAATCCAATGGTACATGATTTGATCCAATCATTGGATCCGCCCACAGAGTGAAGATATTTTGTTGGAAATTTTAAAAAAGAGGACTGAACCCAGAACAGAAACGAAACATTTGATACAATTTATATAAACATGCTTTGTTTAATTACTTGAGCATGATTCATAAAACACCATGCAGGCAAAGCAATCATACAAACATGCCCCCAAAATAATCCTTGCATAGATGCATATATATGCATATCCATGGCTCCATCCATCCTTGCAGTAACTTCCATGCATTTGCTTAATCTGCTGCACTAGCACTATACTCGTTTTATTTAATCTGCACCTGTTCTTGACAATCTACACAAGAAGAAGAGGCGACGAGTGCACGCTGACACTGGAACTGGTCCATGGCATTTGCTTAATCTGCACAAGAGAGGAGACACGAGACTAGCTAATTCCATACTCAAAGCAGCTACGGCGCCGAGAAGGCGTCGTCGAGCGGCCACGGGAGGTGCCTTTCGGCGCCGTCCATGCCGTCCGCCTCCGCCGGCTGCGGCGGCGACGACGGTGCCGGCGCCGGCGCCTGGACCATGGAGCGCAGCGTGTCATGGAGGCGGTTGTGGCGCCTCCGGTGGCGGATGCGGCGCAGCACGGCGTCCCTGTCCAGCGCCCCCGCGCCGGGATGCAGGTACAGGCAGCTCGTCACCGGTGCCGCCTCGACGCTGCCTTCGCCGCCGTCGCCGTAACCAGCCGGCGGCGGCGGCGCGTTCTTGGACACCATGGAGGACGACATGGCGAGGCAAGTGTCTTCCTCTGCTGCTGGTTCCTCCTCTCCTCCTGATGATAAGCTAGCTCGAGACAGAGAGAGCAAGTACGCTAATGGCGACGTACGTGAGATCGAGCGAGAGGGGAAAGAGAGTGATGAGTGAGATTGAGATTGAGAGAGGTGAAGGTGGCAATGGCGAGCTATATTTATAGACGGCGATGGAGGTGGGGAGCTAGCGTGCTTAGTATCCACACTAACCGCAATTATCTACGCTTAATCATTCATTTGAAAATCGGAAAGGGACTCGACGCTCGAAACAGGTAGCTGCCGGACGTGGTTTCACGTGTCACCGCCGCCTGTTTGCTTTTGTTTATTTTCGTCCCATCAGTCATTGACAGTTTTCCACTGTGTGATGATCGATGATGATGATGAATCCAGCACATTCCACTAACCTCTTCACCTTTTTACTGCATAGTAAGCAGATGCTAATGACACGCGTGTGCTCTCAGATTCGTGCTGTCACCCGGCAGGGCAGCCAGTAAAAAAGGCCGGGATTGTAGGATCCTGAAAACACATTGTATTTAGACATTTAGTGTGAACATGAATGACTGACCGTAGTATAGATATATATATATACTCCCTCCAAAAAAAAAAAACACAATTCTTTGACTTTTCAAAATCTAATTTGACCATTTATCTTATTCAAAATATTTGTGTAAATTTTAAAATAAATTAGTTATCATTATAATATCTTTAATGATCTAATAAGTCATAACAAAATTAATAATATTCATATAAATTTTTTAAATAAGGCGAATGGTCAAATTAGATGTTGCTTGGTTCTATAATTGTTTTTTTTTTTTTTTATGGACTGAGGGGAGTCCCTCCGTCCCACAAATAAAAGTCGGTTTTGACTTTTTACAATCCCTGTTTGACCATTCGTCTTATCTAAATTTTTATGCAAATAATAAAATAAATAAATGATTATAAAAGTATCTCTAACGATAAAATAAATCATAAAAAAAAAATAACTAATTTTTTTAAAAACTTTTTTGAATAAGGCGAATGGTCAAATAAGGATTGTAGAAGTTAAACACGGACTTTTATTTGTGGGACGAAGGTGTAACACAAAGATTTACCTTTTTCTCTTTTGTTCCTTTTGATTTTGAGGTATTTATTATTACCAATGGAATCATGGACGTACTTGTTAGGTAATTGCGGGCCCGCTTTGGTTGGCTACCAAAATTTGCCTTGCAAAAGATTTGATAAAACTTGGGCAAAAAACTTACCATCGATTTGGCAAGTTTTATGTGAGAGGTTGGCAAGTTTTGGTTGCCAACCAATTGGCTCAAAATCTTGACATGCCAATTCTTTGGTTTGGTAAATTTTGGAAGCAAACCAAGTTGCACCCTGCCTCACCAAGGCACCAATGCAGAGACAGGAAGGGAAAAAAAGATTTCAGCTTTACTTTACTGGCTTTGCAGACAAACCTAAAAGAGTTTGGTCAGACCAGATCAGAGATGATTAAGCACTAGTATATATAAACACTAAACACTAAGAAGTGGCGTCCAACGTCGGTGACCACTGATTTAAACTAGGACCAGCTACAGTGCCATTGGGCTGTCTCGGTAAACTAGTGCTGTGGCCCAGCAAGAATCCACCGTCCAAGCATGGAGTAGCACGGTCACCGAGGTACACGTTCATGTCGGTGACACTGGCTCACGGCCGGCCAGAAGCTTTTGTTTAGCTGCAGCACATGCCAGGAAATGCGGCAGGAGATCCAATGGACGGACACTGACCTTATCCGTTGTGACTTTGTGACTGATACCGTCGCACCAACGCAGTCTCGATCAGCATCTCTCTGTGGGTTCTGTGGTTGTACTGAATCTGAATCTGAATGGGTTTACCCAATTTGGCACTGAAATGAGCCAAGTGAATTTGTGAAGAAGTTCCCAGTTCCCTTGTTCGGCTGTTCCCAGAGCCAGATTTTGCGTACAGCATTTAAACGAGACAAGCCTCGATCGGTCGGTCCATCTGTAGGAGTTTTACAGAAATTTCATATGAATTAGCTCATTTTCATAGGAAAAACGCAGGAAACATGAGAATTTCCCACATTCCAAAAGGGGCCTCGTTTGTATCATGCATCTGTTCAAACGCAGAGCGCAGTCACAAGCTGCTTGAATTTGTTGCCAGTTCAGCGAAAAAGTTGCATGTATATTTCCCAATTTCGAAGTTCCAAAGTTGGCATGCCAGTATAGCCAATAATCCATCATCTGTTTGTTACACATAATTACAAGTGTTCAAGCTCATATTTTTACAACCCATGGCCCCCAAAAAAGCTTGAGTGGTCTACACATCAACCTGATAGACCCTCACAACCTACACACAAAATTGTTAACAGTGGGGCCACCACAGGTCCACAACCCGCCTGCGCTACTTATTCTCCACTCAGATATACATGTAATTACATCAGAAACCCTCAACACGGGGTCAAAAAAAAATGTACACAAGAAGCATATTTACGTCAGGATAGAATACACACCATGACCAATAGTAAGTAACATATATACTCTATGCACACATAGGAGCCTCGCAGGTCAGTGCAGAAGCTGATTGTTGATCCAGCCCAGTGCAGTTAAATAACCTGCTGGCTGATGTTATAATACTTTTATCTGTTCGCCGGAGCCTGTCCTCTTGACTGAAGCACTGGCGGCATGGCTCGTAACCTGTCGGTGACCTCGGTGAATGAGGGGCGGGCATCAGGATTGGCCGACCAACATTGCTCCATCAGCTTTCGCCAATCAGGGTCACACTTTTCAGGTATTGCAGGGCGGAGAGTGTTACTGACAATACCACCTTCTCACAACAAATAATGCTAGTTAAATGGAGGATTCAGCTCAAGACTAGAGAGATTTCAGATGATGAGGGCATGGACTGATGAAGAATTGTATTTTGATCGCTTCCTTTCTCATTAAATGTATCAATGCTGACGTTCATGGAAAAAAACATTCGAGAAATGTACCAATGCTGAAAGGCAAACAAAAGGTTGGATGGGCATTGAGGATACATACCTATGATAGCGCCACAATGCATATTTGCATACGGTTCCTCACCAGTCAAGATCTCCCATAAAACTATCCCAAAAGAGAACACATCTACCTGCATGTATCAAATACTCATTACATATCAGGCGGTCATGGTTGCATATGATGATCAGGAGTACGATGGAAAAAAACTTGCCTTCTCAGAGACTTTGCTGCTGCTACCATTCAGTAGCTCTGGCGCCATCCATGGAAGAGTGCCGCGTACACCACCAGAAACCAAAGTGTTGCGCTTTGATTCTTGACAACCCAAAGTCTCCAACCTAAGAATTAGCAACGAATTATTAATGTAAAAACAACATGAGAGTTGGAAGGTCAAATCAAGGTGAAATTTTTGCTGATTCACTGGCAGTTGGCAATGAACACAAACTCCTAACAGTTCACCCTAGCTCTTGATGAACCAAACCTACCTTGCAAATTGGCCTCTGAGGATCTCTCAAATTAACTAGTAAGTTGTCGCATTTCAAATCAAAATGCACTATGCTCTTGGAGTGCAAGTATTCCATCCCAAACGCGCATCCATAGCAATGGTGAGTTTTCTCCGGCGATCAAGCATTCTGCACAGGTCTAGTAAACAATCACATCATTGTGAAGAGTGGAAAGCATCCAACAGAAACATACAAGACCCACCTGTCTTTCCTTAAAAGAACATTCCTTAGTGACCCATTCACCATGAATTCAGTCACAGTTGCCAGTGTTCCTCCAGTTCCATCAGGGACAACACCATAGAAAGCGACAACATTTGGATGATGTAACTTCGAAAGAATCTTTGCTTCCCTCCAAAAGTCATTAGTCTGTGGAAAAAGAAGTTTTAACATTAAAATCAGAAAAATATATAATAAAGCATGTAAGCATAATATATAAAAGGTCTTCAATCCAACAATCACATCAACCTTATTGTCAGCGTTTTCCTGTTTGGTGCCCCTTTTTTTGCATGGATGATGAAGCGATCAAATGGTTAAAAATATTAAAGGAAACAATACTCACAAGTTTCTCTTGTTCAGATGATCTTCCAGCAAAACAGCTTTTTTAATGCGCTTTTGATAGCAACATCAGTTCCTCGCCACTTTCCATAGTATACAGTTCCAAATGTCCGGGATCCCAGTTCACGGAGCTCCTCGAGGTCACCATTTTTTATGATCTGTTCATCAAATCACAACCACCACATGTTTCTATCATTTGCATGTCATTGATAAACGCGTGACAATGTTGTTATGTAAATCAGATAACAATCTTGCTTAAGAATAAATTTAGAGCATGGGAGAGCTGCACCTGTAATCCATACATGCTGGCTTCAAGTTCAGCAACTGCAGCATCATTAATGGACCCATCGGCAACTCCGTCATCATGATCCTGAGATTTGGAACAATGAACGCAAGATTCTCAAACATTAATGTGGGCCGAATAATAATATATAAATATAGGCTACCTCATTAGCTAACTCTGCTCTATCGCTCCTAGTATCATCATCCTTCTGTGATGAAAGAATAACCTCTTGCTGTTCTTCAGCTGCCATAACAACCTGAGGAACAACTGATCTGGACGATGGAAAGCCTGAAGGCACATTATCAGTCACGTCCTCAACCATGACAGGTACATTCATTTGAACATTATCATGCAGCCTGTGTGCTAGCTTTATGTGTTCATTATTGGTGGTGGTATGGTCAAATCCAATTTTTCCATCACTGCAGGCGATATTGCCCCAATCCCGAAGGGGATCGTCTCTTCTAGAAACACTATCCACAACTGGAGTTTGAGATGAAGACAGAGAGAGGCCACCATTGCTGGGCAAGTTCATACTCAGATTAGTATCAATGAGCGCAGTATGTAGAGAGGTAGCCAAGCCAGGGCTATGCACTGATGACTTGCTTAAATTATCATTCTGATATACACCAGATTCTCCATTGCCCATTGATCTTTGTGTGACAAAAGCTTCAGAAGACTTTATAGGCAACAGAACATGAGACTCTGGAGCAACTATATCAGTTCCATGCTCATAGCCAGTAATTCCATAATCTTTAGTAACAGGCCCTGAATTCAGTTTCTCTGTATGCGATGCACTTTCTGAATTGTCTCCTTGGGATACATTAAGGAGATAAGAAAGGGAATGATCAGTAGCATGCATTAGCTTGGGAACTGAACTTTCTAGAGCATCTAAATCATCTAAGGACAACTTCGCAGCATGTGCATTGTAAATTAACCCTGTATCAACAAAATTGCTCCAGGGAGCAACATTTGGACCTGCGCTTTTATCCTGATGAAAAAACTTATCCTGCCATTGAACTACAGGATCACCATCATGACGTTTTTGTGTCATATTGCTAGACAAACTTTCATCTTGGTAATATACTGAGGTGGCTGTGAACTGGCTGGGGCAATAATTCCTTGATTGTACTGTTGGTCAATATGATTAGAAACAAGGTAATTCGATTCATCTGTGCAGGCAATGTCAGGGGGTTTAACACATTCAAAAGCTGGCCCAGTCCTACTTATTGTTCTCTCCAACTCATTAGTTTGACATATTTTCTGGGAAAATGATTGGGTCATGTAGGAACCAGTAGGTAATGACAAATTTGATGCAGGTAAGTAGTCATTGAGATTGTTTAGCAAAGGATCGGAGAAGGCATGAGGCATGCCTAGAATTTGGCCAGTGTGTTCCTGCAGCCCAGATGCCCATCCTGCATTTTCTGGATGCATGGTGACCTTTTCAGAATAGAAGGATGCTTCGCTGGAGTAGAAACATCATAGTTGGTACGTGGAATCAAGTCAATACCATTTCCAAGCAAACCTTTCACCTGCCTTTGATTGTGAAGATGTTGCATGGGAGATCCAGTTCCAATAACCATGTCTGTATCATTTTGCTTCTTATCTAAATGGTCCGGAAGCATGGTTTTCAAATTTGAGCCATTGCAAATTTCACTTCTATTCACATGTTCTTGGTTTTTTGTCAATTCATCTGCAGGGGGTTGCATCCTAGACTGTTTCATGGTCCTCTGCTGACCTAAACTTGGGGACGAAGTTGTTGATGACTCGACCACCAATTGTTGTGTGTACGGAGCAAGGAAAAACTGAGAGGAAGACTCATTAACATTTGCTCCAATAGAATCTTTGGCTCCAGCTTCAGTATTGGTTTGACAGACAGGTGAGTCTCTAAAGGCATGTGGAGAAGAATCCAATTGATGGCTTGATTGGTTCATTAAATTGTTGCCACTAATGCTCAGGCTCAAATGTGCAAGATTGTTCACAGCAACCACAAAATGATACTCTGGTTCACTCTCCAAGCTCTTTGTGTCCAGTGCCAAATCTTCACATTCATTGAGGGAGACAAGAAATATCCTTAGTCTAACAGAGCCATTGGCCTTTTCAACACTGCAGTATTCTTCCATCATATTCTGGAAATCCTCATCACACGAAAGAGAAATGAGTGCGTCCAGATCCTCATCAGGAAGTTGATACTTGATGATATGAGGCTGACAGTAGATCGTGAGAGTTTTCTGCACTAGTTCATTCCACGAGAAGTTCCTGGTTATGGAGATGAGACGTGTCTCCCCACCAACATACCTGAGCTTCCCATCACTTGGCCTAGGCAAGATTTTCCCACCAAAGCTGCACATGAACTTGACTTTTCCAGCAAGGGGGCTCTCACAAGTCATATCCTGTAGATTGTCGCTTGAATTTTCAACCGGTCTGAGTCCATTCTCAGATGGGACGGTCCTCAGATGCAACGAATTTGTAGGATCCATAGCAGCACCTTTCAGTGGCAAAACTGTAGTCGAGACATCAGAAAGGTTCTCAGAGTCAAACCTACTCCGACCTAGAACTTTGGTCAGATCTTGGTAGACCACCTGGTTACTCATTCATTACAGAAGAAAAGGAAGGATTGCTGTGCCAGAAGCTCTTCCCTGTGCAGCAGCAAAGGCTTGAAGGCAAGACAGTGCGCATCCCCTTGACTCTGTAATGCCTGTTTTATGAAACTATGACTGTGTCCCAGTGCTGAATGATTCGTCTCCTGACAGGCAACCAGCGAGTTGCTACCTCTAATGTAGACCCCTGCTTTCGCTAATTACCGAGCGAAGGGGATTGCTGTGACAAATAATCAAGAGCATACATTGTATACCCTTCCTTGGTCCCTGCAGCAAAAGGGCAGATTGGATTGAGCTATAAAATTTCCCAATTTATGTGCGAGATGGATTGATCAAATTGCGCAGTGACAAATAAGGAGTTAATAATGGATATAATAAATAATAAATGTGTGGGTAATTCGCATTGTTAGGGTACCACCGGGGATGCAGGCACGCAGCAAATGAGTACGGGGATTAAAAAGGTGGAATTTTTATTTGATCCCTGGAGGGTAAAGACAGATCCCGAAGAACAGAAGAGCCCATCGAATCGAAGCAAGGGTTCCTTACCAGGGGAAACGGGAAGAACTCGACCCGAGCCGGCCACACCGGCGTGATCCGCCCACGGCGGGGGCCGCCAACGCCGGGCGAGCTCCGGCGGCAACGCGCGAGGCACGGGGACGCGCGCGTCCTACGCCGGAAGGCGCTGGCGGCACCTCGTCCTCTCAAACCGCGGCGACGATGCCGCGCTCCTCGTCAATCTTTCTCCTTTTTCTTTGTTTTTTTTCTTCTCTTTCTTCGGTGGGGTGGTGGTGGTGGCGGTGGCGGGGAGGTCAGGCAGGCGGACGGCGACGGCGACGGCGACGAAGCTGTGGGCGGTGCAGTGATCGAAGGCACCAAACAAGCCAGCGACGGGTGGTTTCCTCCGCTAAAAAGGCACTCATGGCCTCCGACCAGGGGATTTGATTGCAGCCACAGAAAAAAAGACAGGACAATTACGTTATGATTGATTTGCCAAATTAAGGGCGGTGGCGAACGGCGTGCCAGCTCCTTCTCGCTGCTGCTTGCTTCTTGCCGCCGCGTTTTGCACTTGCCTCTTAATTATTTTTCTGCTGCTGCTGCTGCTGCAAATGAATTTTTAGTGTGAAATGAAATGTGTGGTGTCATAGTTCTTGGTCGGTGAAGATAAATTAAATATTGTCAGCAGGTGCTTTCGGGCTAAGGATGCGCTTTGATGGAACTGTTCTCTAGAGATACTACTTCATTCTAAATGATGTTATTCTAGCATATTTGCTAAGTCAAACTGTTATGAGTTCGATTAAATTTGTACTACCTCTATTTCCAACTATAAAATATTTCAACTTTTCTAAATATATATGTAGATTTTGATAACACTTATATATACACTATACTCCCTCCGTATTGAAATAGAAGTCGTTTTGGAAAAGGTTTGAGTCAAACATTGGGAATATAAATGGTGAATAATTTTTAAGTCATTGAGTTTAGAAATATGAAAATCATATAAATAGATTTGTCTTGAAAATTACTTTCATAAAAAAATATACATATATAACTTTTCAATAAATATTTTTATAGAAAAAGAAGTCAAAGTAGTGTTTTGGAGGCCGTGTCATTTGTCTAAACTACTTCTATTTCAATATGGAGGGAGTATCTAATTATATAATAAAAGTAATATATATCTAGAAAAACAAAATGTCTTATAGTAGTTTAGAATGGAGAGAGTATAAAGTTAAAAAATATACTAATGATTATTATGCTAAATAAATAGAATTAGATTCATCATGTAATACATTTTCATGCTATATCTATTTTGATTCATAAAAAGGATTAAAAAAAATCGATTCATAAAAACCAGTAGTGTTTTTCTGTATAGATTGGTTAAAACTAAGATAGTGTGTGTCTAATGCCAACCATAGCTTGCATCATTTCAGGTGGGCGAGGGTTAGTATGCATTGTCTCCATCCTTTAACATTTTCAATTTGAATAAATCATCTTCAAATATTAAAAAGAAAAGGGAATAGTATCAGATTTTCTTTTCATTGTTGAATTGGAACTAACAAATAAAATTTACAGAAAAACGCCCACTGGAATGATTCGTGGCGTTTTGTCATGACATTGAATTGACGGGAAAGCTGTTTCTTTTGTAAAAAAAGTAAGTGTGCTCAAATATTTTCTTCGGCCGTTTGACGATTAGGCAAAAAGGATGAGTGAGAAGATAGGCATTACTAGCTCAAACTTTTTCTTAATTTCCTGCCGACCACCTTTGCCCGATTGATGGCGTCCTTACTTTGCTTCATTTCGCAGCTGATGATTTCTGCAGCTGACCGATTGATGCTATTTTTTTGTGAGAGAAATAATATACTTCGCCCGTCCTAGAAAAACATGTAATTCTCGCTTCCCGATAAGTCAACCGATTCTAACTTTAACTAAATTTACATAAAAAATTACTAACACTTATAATATACTATTAGTATTAATAGATAGATTTCTGATAAAATATATTTTTATAATAAATTTTATTTGAGACATAAATATTAAACATTAATTACTATAAACTTTGTTAAACTTTAGTCAAGTTATTGACACGATTTCTATAGTTGTATGTTTTTTTTTCACGGAAGGGAGTACTTGGCCTGATAACGAACGAGGTCGATTCGTTTTCGTCAGTACAAAATTTTAACACGGTGAAATTTTTCTTTGGAACGTTCAGAAATGGAGGAAATAAATTGGCGTGTGGATCCAAGAGGACAGTGGACAGCTATCACAGCCTGCGCTGGCCGGAAAACACATGTGCTCGCGTCGTGGAGGGCTACGGTGGAGTAGGCTCAAAAAGCATGGAACTTTTCAGGCCGTCCATGTGCCAGAAGTACTCTAATGTGAAAAACTATTTGGGTTGGTGTGAATTTGTTCAGATTCGTGTTCCTACGTCCAAGTCCGGCCCTACAAGAGCCATGGGCCGGGCCTGTTTTTTCCCGGTATATTTTGAAGAAAAGAAACTTATAAATACCGTGTGACACTATCCAAAAGTAGTAAACATGACATGCTTGCATGGTGAAAAACTAGTTGGAACTCACAGAAATTTCAAAAAAAAAAAAAAAAAATCATCACACTTGTGCATCTCTATGTTTGTTAAACAAACTCATAAAAAAATCACCATAACACATTTCAACAAATTAAACACAGTTGTGATATCTTCATCCTATCTGCAGAATACATCATCAGAATCTACATAAGACATAGTACAAGTCAATTACTATGTCTGCAATGCGGCAATAATAAATAAATATCGATGCATGGATGCTTTTCTTATTTCATCTTGCAAACTCTATGCTCATTGAGGCTTTCTTCTGAAGATTGTAGTATTCTGTGCTTTCTTCACTAGTACTGTAATTCGACGTATTGTTTGACGACTGTCCCTCAACATGTGTGTGTTAATAACACCGTAAAATGCTCGGGAATTTTGTGGAACTGGACCAGCCAATTGGTGGAGCTCCTCCGCAATCTGGCTCATCGATGGCCTGTGTTCACCAGTAATGACCAAGCATTGACTCGCCACTGCAGCCACCTGAAGTACTACATCCATGTTTTCTTGGTTGGCTATCTCCCTGTCTATGAGATCATCCCAAAGCTTGTCCTCCTTCACAGCTTCCTTGAAGATAGATACAAGGCTCTCCTTTGTTTTGGACAGTGCCGTCCTACGTGTTAGGAGCTCCAAAAGAATGACACCGAAGCTGTAAACATCACTCTTATCAGTAAGCTCAAAATTCATCAGATACTCTGGATCTAAGTAGCCCATTGTCCCCTTCACTACTTGGGCTGTCTCATTTCCTGACCTAATCATTGAGCATCCAAAGTCAGAAACTTTTGTTGAGAGGTCATTGCTTAGCAGGATGTTGACAGACTTAACATCTCCATGGAAGACTGGGTGGTTGAGTGAATGTAGGTATGCAAGTGCTGACGCAATCTCACTGGCAATTTTTAGACGGATCTCCAGAGTTCTGATGGGACGCATCATCTTGGCTGTGAATTAGATAGTGCAATGTTTGATTCGATGCGTATTCATACACCAGAACTGGGGCTTCAAACTGCAAGCTGCAACCTAGAAGCTGGACAATGTTTTCATGTTTTACTCGAGAGAGTATAAGCAGCTCCTTACCAAATTCCATTCTCCTATTCTCATCATATCCCTTGCAGACCTTGATTGCAACAGGACCATTTGTTTCATCAAGATAGTGCCCAATATAAACAGTTCCTTGACCACCTTCTCCAATGATTGAGCTGCTGTGAAAGTTGTTGGTGGCAAGCTCAATTGCTTCTCTGCCATATAATTGAAATGAAATGTTGCTCTCTACTTTCATCATATCCAGTAGCAGTTGGCCTCCGTTCTGCTGAAAACATTCATTCATTTTGCTTATGTTTTCTTGTCTTACTATTCCGCCGCTTGTGCTTGATCCACTCTACACCAAGGAAAAGTAGTAGGCCAACCAAAACTAAAGCAAAAAAATTCCTGCAAATCAAACATGCATGTAGCTTGTAAGTCGGCAGTAGGCTATAAAAATTGTTTTGAAAGTACTCCATGGTTGGAACAATTGACTGAGACAACAATTGGTATGCACTTTGACTAAATTATATGCGGCTGTCATTCAGTTGCTGTTTGAATTGGACACCATGAGTATAGATTTCTTTTTCAATCATGCTCTCAAAACTATAAATGAATTGAAAGAAAGATATGTGTAGTACCTATTGGTATTGTGACTTTAGGGGGAATCGTTTGGTCTTTCTCACATGTGCCATTGTAAGCATTGCCTTTGGAGTAATGTGGAGGGCAAATGCACTCATATCCACCTGGAGTATTCTTGCAAGTTCCTTCACAGAGCAAGGGTACTTTGCTGGATCATCATTACATTCGGTCAACATCTGCAATGTTAGAAGTGGCATATAAAGTGTTGAGTAAAAAAATTGCATCATGGTGTGACATAAAAACATTTCATGAATTCAGCAACTCCAGTTTCAGGTCACTAGACCTTGCAACAGACTTAGTTTTGATATTTTTTTTTTTTCTGGTAAAATTCTACTACTACTAGTTTCATTGACATGCATCCCATAATTGGGTATCAGCTTGTAATAGGAATCACTTCCATTTGACTGATCACTAACTAATCCCTTCAATCTTGCAAATAAATATAAACCCATATGGACTTGCCCATCAATTATTGCTATAGATTTTTTTTTTGAAAGATCCGGCTACCCGGCTTTGGTTAATTTAAGAAGAGCAGCAAAGTTCGTTTACAAAGAGGCGCTCCCCAACAGAGCCTAAGCTCTGACGAGGCCAGGGATCATAGCTGACCACTCACTAGATACATGAACAGCTGAATTTGAAGGTAAAATAAAATGGCAACCGGCCAGAGACCACTGATGACAAGTCTATTGTATTGATTAGTGTGCATCTGGAGTCTCCACGAAGACCAGATGCATTCTCTCAGTTCTAAATGGTAAGTTATATATTTGGGATCAGAGGAGTAATTAATCATGTGAAAATGATAACTACAGGTAAATGCATACACAGATTTATTACCTTTGCATCCGTCGACAAGGTGCGGATTCCCTGGAACCCTTTGGAGCAGTTGCAGATGTAGCCTGGCCCGTTCGCCGGTCGAAGCACTTCGCTGCGGTCAGCGGCGCAGGCATACAACCCCGCCAGGCTTTTGCTTGGCTACATCGCATGTCTCATTCCCCGATAGCCCAGTCCACCAGCAATGGCGGCTGCCCGCGTAAGCATCAAAGAACGCTGACGGCGTAGCGTAGCTTGTATAGAATGTGAAGCTGGATTCCTCAACCAGTGCCGCATAGCTGCAGGGGCTGGTGTTGTAGATCTCTGGCGTGTTGAAGCCTCGATCAAACCACACCTTGTAGTACTGCAGGCCCTTGGGGATGGCCGTTGTGCAGCAGCCGATCCCGAGCAGGAGCCATTGGTCAGGGCGCCACGCCGCCTCGCCTGCACATGGACACGCAGCGCTCATGTATCTGCCAACGTTGTCCTCGTCTCCGATGTATGCCAGCGTTCTGCACCCAACTACTGTAAACAGGTTGCCTGTGTCGGAGAATCTGTAGGGCGTACCTGCCAGGTTCAGAATCCATGTACTGCTCTCCATGTCCTTAGTGGACGTGTTGTAGCAGTAAGTCGACATGTACATCCTCATCCTGGCCTGACCTTGCTGTGGCAAGATGTTCAGAACCTCCACGTTTTTATAGAATGGCATGGGGATTCCATGGCCGTTGTCCTTGCAGCTCAGGTTGAAGCCGGGCAAGGAGCAGTGGTCGGGCGAGTCGTCTGGTCCGATGCGAATGGGTAAGGGACTTCAACCCCGCGCATTTCCTCGGCGGTTGCTGCTAGGCCTAGGCGGCGGCTGTGCTCCTACGGCTATGGCGAAGAGTGTTGCTACAATCACTATGTTTATCCATAGCAGCTGCGTAGCTAATCTATGCAGCGGCATGATTTGGAATAGATGTCTGAACTGAACTCAGTCGGGCACTTGCCTTGCCTTCTATGCCTCAGAGTTTGAGGAAGGACAAAGGATTTATGTATGCGAACTCCATATGGAGCATCAAGATGGCTGGGCAATTGTATGCTCCAGAGATTCCAGACCAGGTCCTATTCCTACCTATCCCTGTGTGCGCATTGACTTGGACATACTACAAGTCTTTGCATCCTGTCGTTGTCGGGATTCTGTTGGCTGGGTCAAGTCCAGGAATCATCCTAGCAATTACTGTCTAGAATATGTTCCATAACATCCTTTTGCTTTCACTTCCTATCTACTCCCTCCATTTAAAACTCTAAATAGTTTTGGCTTTTCTAAATATCTAGATACATAGCATAACAAACGGTTTATACATTTTTTGATATGGACAGTATTAATTTAGGGAAAACTAAATGTCATCCTGTTGTTTCTCTATCTGTCAGCACATAGTTTTTTTTCCCGCCTGGTAGCAAGCTGCCTCTGTTTTTGACCGGGCAATTTGTTTAGGAGTATGAATGTATGATACACGCTGCTGCATTTTTGTGATGTTGTCCATTGTTGACAGAGCATTTTTTGTGATGTTGTCCATTGTTGACAGAAGTAGTCTGTGTCTCATCCACAGTGGTTTTCTGTGCTAAGTCTGATCCGGTGTGGATTTTTTTTTTTTTTGTTCTGTTCTTTTTGTATTTTCCTGAATGGCAAGGGGTTGAGACTGCAAGGGTCTTGATTATGGTATCCCCATCTAGTTCTCAAAGGGAAAATTGGCTGGTGGACACTCTCCAAAGGTGACTTTTGCCAAAGGTAATTAATTTTTTTTTTGCCTTTGCTAAAAGGAGACTATACATCAGTACTAATTTGCTAGTGGACATTATAGCTCTTATAATAATATTTCCTACTCAATACACTTATAGAGGACAAGTATGCCCCTGCTGATCGAACCAACATTTCAACAATATATAACCAAGCAGAGAGATGAACATAACATTAGGTTGATTTGACATTTCAGCAACAGCAAGCAGTTCACAAATACATACGACAGTACATAATTCACCCTCATAAAGGAAAATGGATCAGCAGGACAAGCAAAATAAAATGTCAGGTTTAAGCCACATCTGGCTATCTAGATGCTACCAAATCCACTCATCTGTACTGATGAGTGGTGACAATTAGCATATCCTTCCAATTTGTGCTATCCTGTCTAAAATCTTAGGAATGCTACTCAGGATTGCCATCATCAGTAAACTTTACGTAAGCACCTACATGAACAGCAAGCCTTTAGCAAGATCTGGGATCCATCCTACACAGACAAAGGCCATAGATTGGAGCAGAATCAACAAATAGTGCTATTTGTTTTGCAAACCCGAGCCTAGAAGTTGCAATAACCAAGAGGAAAACTGGAAAAGAAATGGCAGAAGACTAACCCAATCGGGAACCCAGGAAAGGTCGCTTTGTTCATGTGGAAAATCTCGTTGAAGAATCTTGCTTGGAATCTCCATCTGTGGAACTCCGTCGCCGGTTGGCCGGACTTCCCGCGGGCTAGAAAACAGGACACGCTGTCCTTGCTGCTGTCGTCGTGCCCGTTGGGGTACCAGTTGCTCCCGCCGACGCCGAACTGCGCGGAGCGCATGCACTTGCCGCACTCCAGCCACCCGGCGAGCAGAGCTCTGTCTCTACCATAGAGCGCAACAGCCACCCCGTCTAATATTCGTCGGCCTCGCTGGACCCTTCTTCGATTCCTTGCATCCATTGCTTCTTCACCTCCCTAGCTACGCCCCGAGCCAACTATCGATAAGAACGTCCGGAGAAATTCCAAATTTGGTAGGATTCACTCTGTCGTCCGCCATTGCCGTAGGGCAAGCTTGTGCACGGCTGAGTCCTCGGGTGCTGGCTGCGGGCGAGCTGCCCTTCGTCTCGCGCTCACGCCGCCGCGGGCGAGCAGCCACTCCGCCTCGCGCGCACACCGCTGCAGGAGCCAGAGCCGGAGCTCCGCCTCGCTGCTCACGCGCGCCTCGACGTGCCCGGCTGGGGAGGCTGGTGCCTTCGACGGGGTGGGGAGCGGCGTGGAGGGGAAGCGGAAGCAGGGATGCGCGGAGAGCTGCGGCGCCACTGCCAGCCGGAGGTGCGGCGCGTGGCGGCCTGGGGTCGGGCCTGCTGCTCGTCTCGCGGAGAACGCTCGCGATGGATGGATGGATAAGGAAAGAAATAGAAAAAGAAAAGTAAAACTAAATAATACAAAACAAAACAAAAAAACTAAGGGCATTTTAGACTTTTTAAAGTGCCATTTGACACCGTTACTAGTGAATACTTTTTAAAGTGCCATTTGACACCGTTACTAGTGAATTTGACGGGAATGGTGTGTGCGGCAAATAAGTTAAACTCGTCATTTGAACTTTTTAGTGGCACATATGGAAGTGCGATCTTTTATGATGGCATACACCCCGAAGATGAAAGGGCGTGTAGGGCGGACACCTTGGAGACCTAAATGTGATGAGTAAGGCCGGAACGGAATGGCGTGTAGGGCAAATAAGTTAGACACGATGGCATAAACGACCACCTCAACTTTTTAGTATGTGAAAGTGTGGTCTTTTTGTAATGACATATATGGAAAAGACTCTTTATACAAAGTGCTTCAAAAAAGTAGCGGTATAGCTATAACAAAGTGAAAGCAGGTTGTGGCTTTTGAGACGCCACTCTCAGCGATGTGAACATTTTCCCTCTTCTTCTTCTTCTTCTTCTTCTTCTTCTTCTTCTTCTTCTTCTTCAATGCGTGCGAGGGGAGGGAGTTAAATTAATGGGAGCTCACGGCCGCAAGGGGAGGAGGCTCACCGTGTGTGATGTTGCGCATAGATAGGAAGGGGGTTTGCCGACCTTCGCCGACTCGTGATCTATACGGGGCCACACCTGCCACTAGATCCACATGGATACAAGGAAGATGCCCAGAAAAAAAAAAAAACACTCGCGAGAAACATACTCTCTCGGTCCCTAAATATTTGTCGCTTTGTGCTTTTCGACAAACAACTTTGACTAAATATTGTCACTTGCACTTTCTCGATAAACACTCGTGAGCATCCATTCAATTTTAGAAACCTCCGAAGGTTTTCCTCGGTTCGATTCACCACAACAAACTTCTTTGATGCTAGCGCATAATTTAGAAAAACGCCTTATAATTTAAAATAAAGGGACTACTATGAAAGAAGCAAACAACACTGGTGGATGAAAACATGAAATATCATTCCCTGCGTAGTGTTCTCAATGAGTGGCAGTGGTACATCATATCTGGATTCAAACTAGGCCGATAGTGAAGATCTCAGGTCTTGTTTGGTGGTGGCTCCTTCACTGGCTCCAACACCCGAAGCAGATGGAGCCACACAAAATACAACACCTGTGAGAAACGCTTCTAGCCACTACTACGATGACGTTGTATAGGGGCTGCTCACGATGTACTGAGGGGCGGTTTCGAACTCTCCGTTTCTACAGTGCTTTCACCGAAGGGGTTTTTGAACTCTTCGCTTACGCTTGTTTTTGTAGAGGGGCGGTTTCCCTCGAAGCCGCCCTAACGCGTACAATGATAAGCACAACATTGGCGCGATTATAACACAAGCTAATAATATAAACCGCCCCTAAAGAAAAGACGGTAGGGGTGGTTATATCTAAAACCGCCCTACACCGGATTTGGCGCTAAAAAAAATTAAAACTAAAATATATAGCCGCCTCCGCCAAAAAAATCAAATTTAGAAAATTACAAAATATACAGATATATGACATAATAAACATCTATAATTCACATAACTCACAAAAATATCATTTCCATTATTCAATCTTACAAAAAAACATTCATATTTCACATAACTCACAAGTTCAATCTCGTCTAATAATTCACCTCCCTGTTGGCGTGTGGATCCCAAGAGGACAGTGGACAGCTATCACAGCCTGCGCTGGCCGGAAAACACATGTGCTCGCGTCGTGGAGGGCTACGGTGGAGTAGGCTCAAAAAGCATGGAACTTTTCAGGCCGTTTAGCAACGCAGGCTGGTTTTGGACCGGACCATGTGCCACAAGTACTCTAATGTGAAAACTATTTGGGTTGGTGTGAATTATTACTTCAGATTCGTGTTCCTTCGTCCAAGTCCGGCCCTACAAGAGCCATGGGCCGGGCCTGTTTTTTCCCGGTATATTTTGGAGAAAAAAAACTTGTAAATACCGTGTGACACTATCCAAAAGTAGTAAATATGACATGCTTGTATGGTGAAAAACTAGTTGGAAATCACAGAAAATCATTACACTTGTGCATCTCTATGTTTGTTAAGCAGACTCATAAAAAAATCACCATAACACATTTCAACAAATTAAACTCAGTTATGATATCTTCATCCTATCTGCAGAGTACACCATCAGAATCTACATAAGACATAGTACAAGTCAATTACTATGTATGCAATGCGGCAATACATAAATATCGATGCATGGATGCTTTTTTATTTCATCTTGCAAACTCTATGCTCATTGAGGCTTTCTTCTGAAGATTGTAGTAGTCTGTAGTTTCTTCACCAGTACTGTAATTCGACGTATTGTTTGATGACTGTCCCCTCAACATGTCTGTGCTAATAACACCGTAAAATGCTCGTGAATTTAGTGGAATTGGACCAGCCAATTGGTGGAGCTCCTCCGCAATCTGGCTCATCGCTGGCCTGTGTTCACCAGTAATGAGCAAGCATTGACTTGCCACTGCAGCCACCTGAAGTACTACATCCATGTTTTCTTTGTTGGCTATCTCCTGTCTATGAGATCATCCCAAAGCTTGCCCTCCTTCACAGCTTCCTTGAAGATAGATACAAGGCTCTCCTTTGTTTTGGACAGTGCCGTCCTACGTGTTAGAGCTCCAAAAAGAACAACACCAAAGCTGTAAACATCACTCTTATCAGTAAGCTCAAAATTCATCAGATACTCTGGATCTAAGTAGCCCATTGTCCCCTTCACTACTTGGGCGGTCTCATTTCCTGACCTAATCATTGAGCATCCAAAGTCAGAAACTTTTGCTGAGAGGTCATTGCTTAGCAGGATGTTGACAGATTTAACATCTCCATGGAAGACTGGGTGATTAAGTGAATGTAGGTATGCAAGTGCTGACGCAATCTCACTGGCAATTTTTAGACGGATCTCCAGAGTTCTGATGGACGCATCATCTTGGCTGTGAATTAGATAGTGCAATGTTTGATTTGGTACGTACTCATACACCAGAACTGGGGCTTCAAACTGCAGGCTGCAACCTAGAAGCTGGACAATGTTTTTCATGTTTTACTCGAGAGAGTATAAGCAGCTCCTTACCAAAATCCATTCTCCTACTCTCATCATATCCCTTACAGATCTTGATTGCAACGGGATTATTTTCTTCATCAAGATTTTGCCCTATATAAACAGTTCCCTGACCACCTTCTCCAATGATTGAGTTGCTGTGGAAGTTGTTGGTGGCCAACTCAATTGCTTCTCGGCCATACAACTGAAATGAAATGTTGCTCTCTACTTTCATCATATCCAGTAGCAGCTGTCCTCCGTTCTGCTGAAAACATTCATTCATTTTGCTTATGTATTCTTGCCTTACTATTCGTCGTTTGTGCTGGATCCATTCTTTACCAAGGAAAAGTAGTAGGCCAACCAAAATAAAGGCAAAAATTCCTGCAGATCAGACATGTATGTGACTTGTAAGTCGGTAGTAGGCTGCAAAATACTGTTTTGAAATTACTCCATGGTCAGAACAATTTACTGAAACAACAATGGTAACTTGTTTAGTTCCTCTCCGGCCCAAAAACTTTACACCCTATCACATCGAATGTTTGGACACATGCATGTACTATTAAATGTAGACTAAATAATTGCGAGGAGAAATTTTACGAGGTGAATTTTTTGAGTCTAGTCTTAATAAGTTCGTCTCACAATGTACATGCAAGTTCTATAATTAGTTTTTTTCTTAGTATCTGAACACCTCTTCCAACATCGCATTAAACATCCGATGTGACAGCTCTGTCGACACCACGTAAGTATATTTTTTTTAATCATGCTCTCCAAAATGTAAATTTAAACGAACTGAAAGAGGAAAGATACGAGTAGGGTACCTATTGGAATTGTGACTTTAGGGGGAATCGATTGGTCTTTCTCACATGTGCCATTGTAAGCATTGCCTTTGGGGCGATGTGGAGGGCAGTTACACTCATATCTACCTGGAGTATTCTTGCAAGTTCCTTCTCAGAGCAAGGGTACTTTGCCGGATCGTCGACATTACATTCGTTGACATCTGCAGTGTTAGAAGTGGCACATAAAGTGTTGAGTAAAAGTTTGCATTATATTGGAACTATATTATTTACAGGACATAAAAACATTTCACGAATTCAGCAACTCTAATTTTATATTAGGTCACTATATATAGATCTTGTTTTGATAATTTTTCTGGTAAAATCGTACTACTATTAATTTCAGTAACATGCATCCTATAATCAGGTATCAGTGTAGAAGCTTGTAGGTAGGAATCTCTTCCATCTCAATGATTTCGAGCTAACTAATCCCTCTGATTTCACAAATTTATATGTGTCCATTTGGACTTGGACATAATAATTAAACCATGTGGTATAATGACTATATTGTCCGTCAATCATTGCTTTAGTTAGGACAAGTGGCAACTGTATTGCATCGATTAAATGTGCATCTGGAGTAAGCCGGCCGGCCGTTATGACTTTTCTAGAGATGCATAACTTTTTGTTATGGTTCTAGATATATGTCTAAACTATATATCTCGAAAAAAAAAATTCAGAGTGACTTACAATTTAAAACTGAGGGATTACTTATTTTTAGAACGGAGGGGTAATTAATCTTCTGGAAATGATAGCTAGTAGATGTACACAGCCACACTGAGATCTGTTACCTATGCATCCGCCGGCAAAGGTACGGATTCCCCTGAAACCCTTTGGTGCAGTTGCAGATGTAGCCTGGCCCGTTGGTCGAGTTGAAGCACTCGCTGCGGTCGTCGACGCAGGCGTACGACGCAGGATTTTGCTTGGCTACCTCGCATGTTTCGTTGCCGATAGCCCAGTCCACCAGCAACGGCGGCCACCCGCCGTAAGCGTCGAAGAACGCCGACGACGTGGCGTAGCTCGTGGAGAAGGTGAAGCTGGACGCCTCAACCAGCGCCGCGTAGCTGCAGCGGCTGATTCTGTAGATCTCCGACGTGTTGAAGCCTGGTTCGAACCAGACCTGGTAATACTGCAGGCCCTTGGGGATGGCCGTCGTGCAGCAGCCGATTCCAGAGCAGGAGCCATTGGACAGGGCGCTCACGTCGCCTCGCCGGCACATGGACACGCAGCCGCTCATGTACTTGCCGACGTTGTCCTGGTCTCCGATGTACGCCAGCGTTCTGCACCCGACGACCGTGAACATGTTGCCGGTGTTTGAGAATGTGTAGGGCGTACCTGTCAGGTTCACCAACCACCTGTCTTGGTTGTCCATTTTCTCAGTGGAGGTGTTGTAGCAGTACCTCGACATGGGCAGCCTCATCCTGGCCTGGCCTTGCTGCAGCAAGACGCCAAGGACCTCCGTATCGTGGTGAAATGGCCTGAAGACTCCATGGCCGTCGTCGTTGCAGCTCAGGTTGAAGCCGGGCAGGGAGCAGTGGTCGGGCGAGTCGTCTGGCCCGATGCCGAATGGGTAAGGGATGTCGACTCCGCCGCATTTTATCTGGCGGTTGCTGCTAGGCCTAGGCGGCGGCAGTGCTCCTCCTACGGCTACGGCAGAGAGTGATGCTGCAACGACTGCAACCACTATGCTGCTGATCCATAGCTGATGATGTGCAGCTGATGATCTGTGCAGCGGCATGATTTGGAACACAAGCTGTCTGCGCTCAATTCAATCGAGCACACTACTTCTTGCCTGGTGCGTGGAGTGGAGTGGACGGATGAAGAGTTTATGGGTGCGAACTCCGCGTGGTGTATCACTGTATCAGCAGCATGATATGGCATGGCTGGGCAATTACCAATTATTATATTGTAGCCTCCGATCCAGACCGGTTCCAATGTACTGTACTATCCATGTGTGTGTGCACTGACATGGACATACAGCAAGTCTTTGCATCCGGTCTTCTCCATTTTTTTTTTTCCCTATTTGTTCTCATGAACATCATGGCTGTCATGATCTTTATGACTTTATGTTTTTTTTTTTTGTAGCAAGGCCTTGTTTTAGTTCCCTCCAAGAGTTAGAATTTTTGCAACTTCGACATCAGAAGACGCCGTTTGTTTGTTGTGGTAAATATTGTCCAATCATGGATTAACTAGGCTCAAAGATTAGATCTATTTGATTTACAATAAGCGTACAATTATTTATTTTTTACCTACATTCTTACGATCCATTTATGTTCCAAAATTAATGTGATGGAGAGAGGTGAAAAAATCTGGAACTTGGAGGAACTAAACAAGGCCCAAAAATATCTATTGTTCCACTCTAACCCGGTCACACGCGACAAGCTTGACAGTAAATATGGAAAGAAAGAGCATAAGTAAGATTACTGATTATTATTCATTAGTTCAGGCAAAATCACTTGAGGCCACTACGCAAAATATTTTTTTTTTTCCCTCGCGTGTATGTGAGATTGGGCCATTTAAATTATTTTTCAGCTGAAATTCCACAATGGCGGGGCGGGTTAGGATAATTTCACGGGTACAAAATACGAGAACCCGAAACCGAACCAAAAATACGAAAACCGAATTAAAAAACGAGCAGAAGAAAATGGATTCCTATTAGGTTCTGATTCACAGGAACGAATTTACGAGGTACTTTTGGGTTCTGTACTAATTCGGAAGTACGAATTTGGCCACTAACAGCCACGAAGGAACCCTAGTACATTCGATCAGACTCCGCGCTCGGTGACGGCGCTCCACTCCCCACGGCCTAGAGCGAACTCCTCGTCCTCGGCACCTGGCGGCCGCCACGCCGGCCGCCATTCGCCCGCGGCCCTTGCCCGGCTTAGGCGGTAGCTTCACCCGGCGGTCGCCTCCCCGACTTCCCAGAGCCGCCTCTGCCGCCCGGAGCGCCATCCGTCCCGTAGCGGTAACGCTATCCGCGGCAGCGTCGGTCCCCTCCTCGCCGGCTCCCGTAGCAGCGGTGCGAATCCGGCCGTCCCGTCCTAGATCCTCCGGCGTGACCAGCGACAGCACGGCAGCGACCACCCCGTCCCGCCCACAGCCCCTCCCGGCTCGGCTCCGGTGACCTCACCTTGCGAAACAGCGGAGCAGCGAGCAAGATCACGACCCGCGAGCGACTACTTCCATTGCCGGTACTTTTCGGTATTTATCAGCAAGACAAAAGTACGAAACCGAAGTACCTCGGTACCTAGAATTTTTAGAACGATGGGGTACCAAGTTTACCGAGCCGGTGGAGGCAGTGCAGAGGCGAAACCGATTGGTTCCGGTAATACCGGAAATACCGGGGGTAAAGGAGTTAGGAAAGAGGCTAAAAAAACATGGGAAATATATTTCTATGCGACCGTGGTTAGGAATGGAGCCAGAAATACAGATACATACTAAAACTACTAAACCCGTAAATTATAGTTTGTTTGACTTTTTTCCCCAAGTTTCAATCCTAAATGCGTCATTATTAAGGTAATGTAAATATCACTTATTTTTGTCGTGACATCTTTTATTAACAAAAGGTCCATAAGTATTACTTAAATTTGACTATGTTTGCATAATTTTTTTTTGAATAAGGCAGTACGGTTAAAGCTTTGGGGTTAAAAATCAAAGCATTTAGACGGAGGGGGTCCAAAACCAATATGGTAATTTGGAAAGAGACAAAGAGAGGCGTGAAGCGGTGAAACCATGCTAAACATGTCCTGGCGTGTCAAAGCAATCTTTTTTTTTTTTACAACTAACAGCTTTATAGATTAAGCGGCCATTTTACAAAAGCAGAGACCTTTAGGGAAGAAACGGCGTATTACAAGAAGGGTCCATCGGCCGGATTACAAGAGAGGAAGCGGCGATGATGTAGACAAACTTCGCCGTTGGTAAAGCCTGATGTCGCCGATGTGGCGGGGGAGGAGAAATGGAAAGACACCATATCGTCCGGTTGAAAAGGGAGACGGCGAGCTGTAGATGTAATCCGCGCGATGCGACGGTATGTGTAGAAACTTCCGTCGGCGGCGGTATAAGAGGATGAGCTTCGATAGCCGAAACGGTGAAAGGCAAGATCGTCATGTCTGCCAGTTGATGTAACTCCTGGGTGGACTGGATGTGCTTGCACGAATGCTGCTATGGTGGAGTGATAAAGAAAAGAAAAAGGAAAAAAGAAAAGCCATGTAGGAACCTTGTGAAGGATAGGATGGCATGCGCTGGCGCCCTCTCTGTTCCAAGGCACGGACCTAGTAGGTCCATGAAAAAATCTCCCCAATGGCGGGCCCACGCGGGAAGACCTGAGCGGCGACGGGATCCACAACGTCGGCGAGCAGATCCACGACGTCGGCGAACCCCAGCGCGCCCAGCGAGTCCGTCATCGCCACGGGCACCGGGGTCGTCATCTTGGGCGTCGCCTGCCCGCCGACGAATCGATGAGGGCCGCAGCGTCAACCGAGGTCCTTCTCATGGCCGCCGATGTATCCTTCGAACAGCACAGGTGGCTACGGGCAGCGCGGTGAGGGCGGTAGATCCCCTGGGAGCGCAGCGCGCGCGCTTGTAGTCGGCGCTGACGCCGTAGGACTGGGCGCCGCCTCCCAGCGCAGCTGGCAGGGGCGCACCGGGTGGGACTCGAGCAGGCCAGCCCAGCTCCACGCTGAGGGCACCGAGGTCGTCCCGACGACAGTGGTGCCGGCGTCGGCAGGGCCTAAGATCCAGGCCCTGCCCCACCTGGCCCGCGCGAGCGTGGAAGGACACCGCCTCGACGCGCAACGCCACTGGCAGCTGGTCAGCGCGGTCCCATCGTTGAGGGGCTTGAAATTCCAGAGGCTCAGCGCCACCACCGTCACCATCCATGGCTGGCTTGAAGAAGAGGGATATAAAGCTCCGCGGCCTCCTGGTCAGATCTTTGCCGGAGCTGCTTTTTTATTTGGCTGGAGATTGTACAAGGAGGGAGAAAAGAGGGGCAAAAAGGGGACAGCGGAGAATCGATGCCCCCAGCCTCAGCTCTGGCGAGCTCGCAAAATCGTTAATCTCAGTGTTCCCGTACGTGCATGATTTGATCGACACGTACACAGTTTTCGAACAAGGCCTCGTTTAGTTCGCTAAAGTTTCTGTTCTTTTAGCTCTACCAGTAGCGTAGCATTAAATCCTTGCGAAAAGATATATGTTTGGAGTATAAAATATAGGTAAAAAATAAGCCCAATTATACAGTTTAGATGTACATTCTGAGGCGGGTCTTTAAGCCTAAGATTCACGGCGTGGTAGGATAATATTTCTGTAACAAAGCGAAGCGCGTCTTTACGGTGTCTTCTGGGGAGTTCAGGGAGTTCTTTTCTTAAAATTCCCCGCTTTTGTCAAACGAGGCCTAACTTTTGAGGAACGGCAGAATAATTAATCTTCATGAGTAGGAGCTAGCTGTGAGAAGCTGATATTTTTCAGCTTTATTTCTCTCCTATTAATTCCATATATGTGAGAGCAGATTTTTAGGAGAACATATGTAAAAACTGGTTCGATTTTACTTTACAAAACAGCAAGCTTCTACTAAATGGAGAAGCTTGTACTTAAATATGACGATCTTACTCTCTCCACCTAAAAATAAGCACAAGTCGCACTTTGAAGAGTGGACACTTTTAAGTTTGAGTAGATATATACTCACTCGTTTTAATTGTAGTTGGCTTTTGGAGCACTACAGGTCATTTAACTGTATGTATACGGAAGCGTAGTGTATAAGCTAGGTGTATAGTAAAATCAATTGTATCGAAAAGCCAAAAGTAAACAATTAGAACAGAAAGTATATATCAATGATTGTGATACTAAATACATATTATTAGATTAATCATGTCATATATTTTATAACAAACTTACTAAGAATAGAATTTGATAATTGTTGCTTTCTCGAAATGCGAGATGAGCACGGGTGAATACTGTATCACAGCATGATAGTTGAGCAGTATTGTAGGCTCCGACCGTGGATCCAATTTATTTATCCATATGTGCATTGACTTGGAGTCTTGGACATAAAGCAAGTCTTTGCATCTAGTCTTGGTCATCGGTCTTCGTCGTCTTTTTATTTCTGCTGAAACATCACGTCCTACGATTCCCCTGCTAGCTTCTTCTTTAAGATATAATGATTTCGGTTGAAACGTTTTCTTTACATTCTCATCATGAGATTTACCTGTGTACAGTTTAATTGTTGTCACTACTGCATAAAAAAGTGTCCTCTTTTACTTTCAGAGACAGTTCATGAGTGTCAATCATTCTATCCCTTTTTATTTTAAATGTCACGGAGGATTACTCCGGAATATATATTTCAAAAGCCTCAAACGGTTATAAAGGTTTAAGAAAGAAGAAAAACAACATCACAAGGCACGGCACACCGCGCAGAACCATTCTATCCCTTTGACATGGACTAGGTAAATTATATTGAGACAATTTTTCTGTACGTCACTGAAAAAATTCAAAATTAGTATAGAGGTTGCAATGATCTTTTTGATAGTTAGCATATGGGTCATACATTTTTCAGTGGAACGCATAGAACTGTCTCAAGAACAAGCATACAACTATGCTTGTAAGACTTAATATATATATAGAAGTCTAGCGTCTCCAATTTGCATTGCCAAGGTGGGATAGCCCTCTTCCTCTATGAGCAAAGACGCGATGCTTCTGTAGCAAACAAGTTCCCTGCCGCTATGCAAATTGGGCCGGCCCAAAATTAGATAGTTGTCCCCTCAACTTAGTCTGAATTTTTCTTAATTTGTATAATAAACTTTAAAATAATTTTGAAACACTAAATCATTTTAATTGAACAAGTCATCAACAACAAACTTGTACAATTTATCAAGATCTACAAATTTTGTTTTGTCCACTTCTCCATTTGACTTTGTTTTGTACCACTCTGAAATTGAATTTCAAAATATTCTAGCGACCTCAAATAAATTTTGGGATAGAAAATGATTTCAAATGAAAGAAATTAAACTAACAACAACAACAACAACAAAGTCATACAAATCATGAGATCTAAAACTTTTATCTTGATCATTTCTCTATCAGGCTTTGTTCGAGAACAATTCAAGATTTAGTTTTAAAATACAAAAGCTTGAACATAATTTTTTGGATAAAAATGATTTCAAATGAAAAAATCACAAACAACAAAAGAAGTTGTAGAAATTATCAAGACATACAACTTTTTAGTTTGGTCATTTCTCCATCCGACATCATTTTGAACAAAGTGATAGCATACATGTTAATTGGATACATCTTAATTACTTTCTTCCCATATAACTATGTGAGGGTATAGGTATGAGCGGCATATACGATACTTTGTTCTAAAATCGACTTTGAGTTTACTGATTATGTAACAAAAACATGCAACAATGTAAATTGCTAGAACTTTTACGACAAAATTTTAGAACTATTTTTAGAGCCAAAATTCTGAGTAATACAATTATTATACTTTAAAATAGCAGTTTATATATACATCTAACGACACAAAAGTCGTTCTAACTCATTGCTACTATAGCGAATACAAAACCCCGAGGTCCCTCAACTTTGAGCACCCACGGAGCAATTTTGTGGTGTTTTTCCACTTCGAAGGCTCGCCCTTTGTTTGAGCCGGCCTCCACACGGCCATTCATGATGACAGCAAAGTATGTGAGAACATTTAAGTTTGGGCACATGCACGGAGCAAACTATTCTTTAAGCGCTAGTATTTCAAAATACGAGTAGTTGATGGCGCGTTTTCGCTGCGAAGAGTTTTGGAGCGGAGGGAAGTACTATCTTGGCCTACATTATACTCTTAGCAAAAGGGTACCATATGATGGACAAAGGTGACACTGACACTGACAGTGCAGCACTACACCGCACTTACATACCTTTTGTTATTGAAATTCAAAAATATAAGAAAGCAGATGAAATACTACAAGACGTACGTGACTTTGCCATTACACATAACACGGAAATGAAAACCTGGTTCCTAATCAGCCGCAACTTTTGATGAACTAGCTACAGCCTACAGGACAGATTACCACACGCTGTCCCAATGAATGGCAAAACACAGATGCAACAGTGGCCCAGAATGCCAACACAAATGAGGCAGCACTGATAATATAAAGGACTGAATCTTCAGATGCATCATCAAATCTCCAGCTTTCACGGGGCCTGTAGTAGGAAACACTTGTTCCCCACTGACAAATTGTGAAGGTTAGTGTTGCCCAAGTAGCTGTCGCCGCTGAATGAGCTGAACTGCCCAAGGTTTGGTATGCACCCGGATAAGTTGTTGTAGGCAACAGAGAACACCTCAAAGAAGGACATCTGAGTCATTTGCCAAGGTATCGGTCCACTCAGCTCATTGTCACGACAAATCGAGCTTTCTACGGCGCTCATGTTTGCAATTGTAGCTGGGATTTGGCCGATAAAAAATTGTGTGATAGATTGAGGGACTTGACATGGCTTAGATTTCCTATCTCCCAAGGGATCTCCCTGTTAGCATGTTTGCTGATAGAGTCGATGGCAAACATAACATTTAGAAACTTGGCGGCTGTATGTGTAAACATTCCCTTTTAGTGGAGAAAGTGAAGCCTTGGTGGAAGAAATCGGCATCTACGAGAGTACAGATGATTGCTGTTATTGTCAAGTTGCTCCACATCAGGCCCACATACCATAGGACATGGACAAAAGAGTCATAACCAACATCGGAAGGTATCCAAATGGGATACCACCTATGCAAAGTGGAGGTAATGAACCTGAAAGTCTATTGTGTGACACATCAAATATATTCAAGTAATGAAGATGACATAGGTTTGCCGGATCTGCCCTTCAAACATATTCACACCTAGAGGGCTTTATTCGAGAAGGTGTTGTATCCAATCAAGACTGCCCTTGAACTTGTTATATCTTAGATCTAGAACCATGACAGAGAGCTGTTGAAAAAATAACTTGGAAAGCCTGAGAGGGTATTGCTCGACATGTTCAAAACTGACAGTGGTAACTTGCTGCTACAGTTTGGTATAGACCCTTGGAAGTCGTTGTCTGATATATCTAAATAATGAACCAGTCATATTACCAAATCATTGGATCGATCCTACCAGTTAAATTATTACTACCAACACTCAACAATTTCAGAAAGAAATATTCCAAAATGATACATCAAGTTCGCCGGACAATTTATTATCATGAAAATCCATGATTGACACATAACCTGATGATAGATTGTTAGGCAATGGTCCGTCAAAATAGTTGCTATCAAGGTATATTTCTTCAATATTAGAGACATAATTATTAGCCACCAAGTATCCGACCACTGAGATTGTTGCTTGAAGGCTTCAGGTATCCCAACAACGAACAATCAGTGAACAAAACAGATAGCACCTCCCTGTAAGTTTATTGTTTTGACAGGTGTACATATTCAAGTTGCTATTATTGCACAGAGATGATGGTAAATGTCGAAAATATTGTTATAAGAAGCATCTAGAACTGTTAGATTGGGGAACACTGAGCTGATGTCTGTCGGCAACTGTCCGTAAAAATTCATAGATATGTTGATCATTTGGAGATTAGATTACTGCTGCATCAGATGATCCAACGATCCTACTAGCGAGAGTTATTTTTCAAGGCCCAGATAAACCAGAGCTGTTTCATTTGAAAACATCCAGTTAGGCAGGATCCAAGCAGTTGTTGTTGGACCGATCAAGGTGCATTTGACGTTGTCTGATAAATAAATTTGGTCCATGCAGTACTGTGTCAGGTTACACCCAGAGAGCCATAATTGCTCGCAGTTGAAATGATGGAGTCACAGTTGTAGAACTTCATATCAATTGCAACTCCGTATTCATGATAAGTCTACCACCTTTAACATGGTGCAGTTCCGTAGCAAAGAAATCAAACTTCCCATTTAGATTTGTTATACTGATAACTTCAGAGTTTTCAGTGACAAAGAAATATTTGAAGACAAGCTTATGGGTATATGCCCCTTGAAGGAGATTTTTGAAAGATCCAGAAGTATTCAAGGCGTGGAAGCTCGAATAAAGGAAGCTGGGATGCTTTGGTTCAAATTTTTAGCCGTAGACAGAAGTTCTCTCAAGTTCTTGAGATTTCCAAAGGCTGTCATTATGCAAAGCATATACGCTATAATAAATGGAAATAAGCAATTCACATCTATCAAAAAGGAAAGAAACAACAGCAACACAAAACAATTCTGCAAATTATATATGTATGTACCTATGTTCTGAAAGAGCACCGCTCATACTGGTTTCAACAAAATTTATGTCTTCAAAGAACCCAATCTACCAGAGATTCAAAAACATTATCCCCAATCAAATAGTTTCTGAGGTTGAGATACCGAAGCCAGTCAATCCTTGAAGGCCTGACATCCAAAAAGTTCTTTTTTAACTATGGTGGTGCTCTGACACAAAGTCGCACGAACAAATAAGTAGTGAAGCAGCAGCGCATTGCGAGGCTACGTACCATCAAAATTTTGAAGACAAGCATAACTCCCAGATAAATCAGCAGCTGAATCTCATGAAACGATGAAAAGATGGTCAAACTGAGATTCCGGCAGTATGGACCTCAAGGTACGGTACATATACTCGAGCAGACCCGAGACTCTTGTGCTTGTTGTTGCAAGTGACCCCTCCCAGGAGCAGCAGTCATCACTCCGGCTCCATGAGAAGAAGGAACGTTAGTGTTTGCCTGCATCAACAAAGAACCTGATGCGCATAAGGCAGCCCTCTCCTCGTCCTCGACAGCGCCGACATACATGCATGTGAAACATCATGTGCAAAACGAATAGGACCCAGAGCATGGTTCCCCGGTGGAAGTAGCAGCTCATTATTGCTTCTTCTTGGTGACTTATAATTTACAACGAAGATGACTTATAATTTAAAGAAGACTCGAAGATAGTTATAGGCGAGCGAGAATGCTATTTTCCACCTCAGCGGCAAATATTTTGGTGTGGTCGTTTGAGGGAGTTATGCGGTCAAAGAAACAGTGTGTGTGTGCTGCGAGTGACCGTTTAATTAATTAATAGTCCTAATATCATTTTCTAGTGTAGTGCTGGACAGGTCTGTCCGTAACCTCACTAAATCAGTCGTGTGGAAGTCGCCGATGCTGCCAACATTATTACCTTGACGTACTGAGGCCAAACGGGTTTGAACGAAAGTATGGAGCTAGCATCAGGCGTAGCCGTCGTACCTCATTTGAACTTTGTTTTTGGTTAATCGACGACGACTCTTCATCTTCCTTGACCACTTCCTCATTTTTGAACTTTGTTTTAGTTAATCGGGCGATGAAAAGTCCCCACATTTTCATTACCACGTATACGCCGGTAATATGCGTACAAGAGGTTCAAAAGAATTTTTGGTCCAAAAAGAGTTCAAAAATTTTTCCTGGGGCTAAACTTCTTGACCATAACCAGGTGAAAGGTCTAAATGGATAGAGGGGTGAATAACCTAATAAAATTTCTACAAAAACATTAGAACTTTCTTGTTAGTAAATATGCATGATAAGCAGCGTTTGCTCTAGCTCTACTTGTCGGCAAACCTCCTATTGACAATTCTAGTTCAGCATAGTCTGTTCACGAGTCTCTACTTTACCACTAGGTGAACAAACTAATTACACTAGAAAGCTAAGCAAGTCTACTCTAACTACACAAGCACAATATACTATGACAGTAATGCAAGTGTGTAGAAGTGATATACCACAGTATGCGAGGCTAGTCAATCCAATCACCGGGGATGTTGTCACAATATGAATAATGAATCCAAATGCCAAGAGACAACAATCACAATGGAGAACCACGAAGATTTAACCCGAAGTTCACTTGAGCACCCTCAAGCTAGTCTCAGATTGTGCCGACCTTCTCACGATGTGGGAACGAATTAGACTCCTCCCTGTGAGTGCTGCTGATACTTGCACCCAATGCAAATGAGAGGTAGCAAGACACGAGCAATATATTACTTACTTTGTCTTCCCGGCTGAGGAAGTGTGTGATCTCTCACAAATCCTGCGGTGGCCAAGAGGCTAATCACAGCCTTCTCTTGCCAGCGCCTCCACCAATCACCAAAGCTAGGCTAGAGGTGGTGCTCTCCAAACAACAAAGAAAGAGAAGCCGCGATCCCTGCACTAGATAAGCAAGAGATTGCGCCCAGGTCCTCTGCCTCCAACTCACTAATATATACAAGAGGTGAGGAGGAAGTGTGCTTTCAGCTCTAGAGGTGGTAGGATTGATTTCAAATGACCAAGAACACTCCCAAAATTTGTAGCGTGTATATATAGCCCCATCACGAAATCCCGTTGGGGGCAAAACCATGGCCCCGAAAACAGCGGCCGGACTGGCGCCCGGCCAGGACTCAGCGGTGAGTCGGTCGATGGAATCGATCGTGAAAATCGGTCACAACGGAACAACCGCTGGCCCACGGTACGACATCCATCGCATCGCGTCCGGTCCATGAGTTTAGGTGGGTGTGTCGGTCGAGTTCCAACGAGAGGCTGAAAAACATGCTCTACGGAACTTCGATCGGAAGCACCGGCCGGACCCGTCAGTCGGATGGCGTGCTTCGACCGGCGGGTCGATTCGGCGTTTGAAACTCGCGAAAAACGTGGATTGTGTTGTGGTTCGCCGCCTTTGCTCCCAAGCAGGCTTCCGTCACTTGATTCTTGTTGCTTGAACCGCGTCGAAGAACACCGGAACACCATGTGTTAGCATTTTGAAAATATTTTTCATCAGAATGGGAGTTAGCTCTCTAGGTTAGGAATGCATGCAAATGATTTGAACCTAGAGGCACATGAGACGATATGCGATGGTTTCCCTCTTTATAGATGCGGCTTATAGATCTATAATCCTCCACACCCTCTATGGTGTCTTGAGTGTAAATCAAAATAGCCCTATGGATATACCTTTGCCTTGAGCCCATTTTTGGAGTCCACGATACACTCAAGTCATGCACTTGATCATCATTTGGATCACCTCGACCCATCCTGACCATCATGCACCAACCTTGTGACCAATCTCCAATAAATCAAACACTTGCTTTAAGTTAGTCCTAGGATGTCACTAATTAGCCAAAACCAATCCTGAGATGTACGGGGCCCCTACTTGGGCCTGTTGGCCGCTCAAAAATGATCATTTTATCACAGCCAACTTATCTCTAAAACACAAGGACTATCACTCTTACATCACATAAACCTACTATTAACCTAGTTACACTTGTATTTGGGAAAACATGTTTCACAATTTTAAAAAGTAGAATTAGAAAGATACATGAAATAAAAGGAGAAAGTGCAGCGCAGAAGCTGGCAGCTTTGACCAAGGGGAGGACAAGTAGGCCAAAGAGCGACCAAAAGCAGGCGGTGCACCATGAAGGCATGATCCACGAAGGCCCGAGCCTTAGACAAAATTTCGGGGAAAAGGGGCCGAAGTGGCCTTGCGATGCCACAGCATTTCGGATTCCCTTAAAATTTGGATGGTGCTCTCACAGGTTTCTAGTGGCGGTTGCATCTTTGTGACCTTTTGGTTTTCGCTAAAACTACGAGAACAGTCCTACTCCTTGTATAAATGATAATTAGAACCACCCTCTCAAAGTAAGAACACAACACCTAGAGCTTCTACCTCTCCACTTCTACTTCTTAGTTAGTGTTGGTATTTGAGAAGTAGAGGTTGAGCTTCATGGAGGAGCTTGTCTCATAGGAAGGATCTTTTTGTGGCCAATTACTATGGAGTTCCTTTTCTTTATTCAAACCTCTTTATTCATATCGCAGTATACGAACTAGAGTATAGTTATCCTCATGTTATATTCATAACATGTCAACTTCAGGAATATGGATTAATATGTTGTGATAACTAACATTACTAACTATAGATTAAATTGTTCGTGTATTTGTCCGCTAGAAGTTGTAGAATTATACTTAGGGTGATGGTCAGGTGTATGGGTTTTATCTTTATCCTTGGCATCCATCAAGTAGGGACCTATTTTAATTAATTAATAGTCTAACATCATTTTCTAGTGTAGTAGCACGAATGAATACGTCCAGTAACCTCACTAAATCGATGAATGTGGAAGTCGTAGATCTTTCCTTAGCGTGCAGCAATCTTTGAGGGCTAGCGGAGTTTGAACAAAAGTGGAGCTAGCATCGAGGCGTGGCAGGTAGGTACCTCATTTGAACTTTGTTTTGGATGTCGGCGATGACTCTTCATCTTCCTTGACCACTTCCTCATTTTGAACTTTGTTTTTAGTTAATGAGGATGAAAAGTCCCCACATTTTTCATTACTGCATTATGCCTTGGGAACCCTCGTACAAAAGAGGTTGAAAATTTTTCGGGGGCTAAACTTCTTGACCATAACGGGGGCCCCTACTTGGGCCTGACGGCGCTCAAAAATGATCATTTTATACCGCCAACTTATCTCACAAAACTTACAAGGACTATCACTCTTACATCACATAAACCTTTACTATTAACCTAGTTACACTTGTATTTGAGGGAAAACATGTTTCTGCGGGTACAAAAGTGGAATTAGAAGATTACGCCAAATAAAAGGAGAAAGTGCAACTTGCAAGGCTGGCGCTTTTGACCAAGGGGAGGACAAAGCGAATGGCCAAAACGGACAAAACAGGCGGTGCACCGTGGGGCCAGCGATCCCGCGAAGGCCGAGAGCCCGCAGGCAAAATTTAGGAAAGCGGGGCGGTGGCGCCGATATACAGCGGCTCCGTTCTCCATACATTTGGATGGGTGGCTCTCACGGAGTTTCTAGTGGCGGTTGCATCGCGGTGACGCACGGTTTTAGCTAAAACTTCACCCGAGAACCGTCCTACTCCTTGTATAAATAGATGGTAGAACCACCCTCTCAAAGTGAACACAACACCTAGAGCTTCTACCTCTCCACTTCTACTTTTAGTTAGTGTTGGTATTTGAGCAAGGTTGAGCTTCATGGAGGGCTTGTCTCCTTGGAAGGATCTTTTGGTAATTTACTATGGAGTTCCTTTTCTTTATTAAAAGCAGCTTTTGTTATGTAATGCATACGAACTTCAAGTATAGTTATCCTCATGTTATATTCATGACATGTCAACTAGGATATAGTTAATATGTTGTGATAACTAACATGACTAACTATAGATTAAATTATCCGTATGTTGTTCATAGAAGTTGTAAATTATGCTTAGGGTGATGGTGATTGTACGCCGGGTTTATCTTTATCGCTTAGCAGCCGTCCGTAGAGATTCAGTCGAGGATTTAGGTAGTTGCTTGCTATACACATGGAAATTGGTGTCGGTATATAGTGCCCATCGAAGCTGTTGTCATTCCATTTAGTGAGGTAGGTGGCGAGGTGGTGACAACTCTGCCCGGATTCTTAGTATTCCTCCACGTTAGGGTGTTGAGTTGGAGTTTTGAAAGTGCCTATCGGTACGGCAGACCAGCTGCGGGTATCTCCGCATCATCATAACTTATTCCATAATTATTCATGTGCCACATATGTCACTAGAGTTCATTGCATAGGCGTTTTTAGGTGCACGCTCATAGTAGATTTTCTCTTTATCCTTTTTTCTTATTTATTATTTGTAGTATTGGCTTCGAGAAGTGTGTTCTCACTATCCCTAAATATTATTTAATTATCCCTGCACTAGACTCATGGTTATTCATAAGTAATACATTGTGGGACATCATCGACTTTAAACAAGCATATACCTTCAACAGGAAAATATAAATGAGCGATACACGAATACTCGGGTGAAATGCTTTCGATGATAGATCTATCGCGTAGCGGCGGATTGACTCCACGCACCATCTAATCCATCTATCATTGGTGTTCTTAACATTGTCACTAAGGATATTATTTATCTTTAGGATGATGCTAAATGCCAACAAGCATTTCTAAGCGCGTTGCGGGGAAGGCATGGCTTATAAAAGGCTAGCGCCAACATGATTATAACCACATGTATGAATGATAGTTGTAGTCTTTATGAGCTAACTCTTTTGTTTTCTTCTGTTGTGGATAAAAATAGGGATGATGCGTATTTGGTCATAACCTACCAGAACAATTTCATCAACAATCGAGCTATCCAGAAGGAACCGGTCTCGTACCACTCATACGCGCTACTCCACTATGGTTGAGCCTGTCATCCCACCATCACCTCGCAACACTCATGGCCAAGACGCCCGCGACTACTACGTCTACGATTAGCGCCAATGTGCCGCGGCCCTCGGCTCAACGTGGGAGACAAGAACTTCGAGATTACGCTTTAACCTCATCCCAAAACGGTGGAAATCCATTCTGTGGATTGCCAAGCGGGGATATATCATCTTGAGCTCTTTGGAGCTGTGTGATACCATCATCATCAAGGACTATACGTAAAAGCGCCAATCAATACTACTGTTTCTTTTCTCCCCTTGTGGGAAACAGTCTTCTACAAGAGACAAGGAAGCAATCAATACATGGATCCAAAGTATCACAGCGTTCCTGCAAGCGCGTTTTTCTTTCCCAATAGGCAAAACCAATGCCCTGCGGACAAGAATACTCCAACTTCAGTGAGCACCGAGGAACCTATTCACAGCGTGGGAAGCTGCAAGAATACATCACCTGCCCTGAAATGAGTACTCAAAATATTGGCGAACAAGCTTATAGGTATATGCCCTTGAATGAGATTTCCAAAAGATCCAAGTAATTAAGGCGTGGAAGCTCAAATAACCAAGCTGGGATGCTTCCATTGAGTTGGTTAAACTCTAGATGCAGTTCTCGTAAGGTTTTGACGGTTCTTGTGTGATCTATCTCCTATAGTATATGGTGCAGTTTCAGACAAAAGAAATCAAACGTCTCATTCAGGTTAGTTCTTTTTTAACAAGTTCACGAATTTTGAATCAACAAGAAGATTTGAAGATGAGCTCACCAGTATATGTCCTTGAAGGAAATTTCTTGAAAGATCCAGATACTCGAGGCGTGGAAGCTCGAATAACCAAGCTGGGATACTTCCATTCAATTGATCGCATGCCAGACGAAGTTCTCTCAAGTTCTTGAGATTTCTAATATCATCATGCAAACATAAGCGGAGATCAAAAGTGTTCTTAACTCAAGCTCATGAAACGAACAAAGTAGTTGTGCGGGGCTACGTACCCATGGAAGACCTTTGGAAGTCGTTGTCTGATATGTCCAAATAGTTAAGACCAGTCATATTGCAAATCATTGGAAAGATCCGACCAGATAAATTATTACTAGAAACACTAAAAATTCTAGGAAGAAACATTCAAAATGATACATCAAGTTCGCCGGACAATTTATTATGATGAAAATCAGGATTGATACATAACCTGATAGATTGTTAGGCAATGATCCTTCAGGTATTTGTTGTCAAGGTATATTGCATCCGAAATTATTAAAGACATAATTATTAGCCCACCAAGTATCGGACCACCGAGATTGTTGTTTGAGAGCTTCAAGAATCGCAGCCAATCGCTTGAACAAGCAAGATGGCACCTCCCCCTGTAAGTTTATTATTTGACAGGTCTACAAACTCAAGTTGCTAATATTGCACAGAGATGATGGCAAATGTCCAGAAATATTGTTATAAGAAGCATCTAGAACTGCTAGATTGAAACACTGAGCTGATGTCCGTTGTAGCTGTCCCCAGAAAAAGTTCATAGAAATGTTGATCATTTGGAGATTAGATTGTTGCTGCCATAACAGATCCAACAGTCCTACTAGCAAGGATTATTTGCAGACCCAGATAAATCAGAGCTGTTTCATTTGAAAACACCCAGTTAGGCAGGATCCCTACCAAGTTGTTGTTGGATAGATCAAGGAATTGCATATGACGTTGTGTGACAAATAAATTTGGTCCAGAAATGATACTGTTGTCAAGGTTACAACCAGAGCATTAATACTTTCGCAGTTGAAATGATGGAGTCGCACTTGTAAGGAACTTCACATCAATAGCCAATTCAGTATTCCCTGATAAGTCTACCTCCTTTAACGCCGTTGCAGTTCTTGAGCCAAAGAAATCAACTTTCCCCATTTAGATTATTTGCTAGCAGAGCTTTAAGCGACAAAGAAATATTGGCAGACATGCTTATAGGTATATGCCCTTGAATGAAGATTTCCAGAAAGATCCAAGTAATTAAGGCGTGGAAGCTCAAATAACCAACTGGGATGCTTCCATTGAGTTGGTTAAACTCAAGATGCAGTTCTCGTAAGGTTTTGACGGTTCTTGTGTGATCTATCTCCTTTAGTATATGGTGCAGTTTTCGAACCCAAAGAAATCAAACATCTCATTCAGGTTAGTTCTTTTGACAAGTTCACAGATTTGAATCAACAGAAGATTTGAAGATAAGAGCTCACGGTATATGTCCTTGAAGAGAATTTCTTGAAAAGATCCAGATACTCGAAGGCGTGGAAGCTCGAATAACAAGCTGGGATACTTCCATTCAATTGATCGCATGCTAGACGAAGTTCTCTCAAGTTCTTGAGATTTCTAATGGCTGTCATCATGCAAACATAAGCTGAGATCAAAAATATTTCTTAACTATGAATAGGGGTTGGTTTAATTTGGCACAAGTCAAACGAACAAGTAGTTGTGCAGGGAGCTACGTACCATCAAAATTTTCAAGACAAGGCCATTCAAGATAAATCGAAGCTCAAGCTCATGAAACGAGGAAAGATGGTCAAATTGAGGTTCCAGCATTGACCTCCAACTATCCAAGATATATAGGGACATATGGTTGTGAGGTTGAGACCACGACTCATTATTACTTGCTGTTGTTGCAGTGACTATCCAGGTCAGCAGTTCTCACTCCGTCCCATCTCAGGGACTTTGATGTCTTGACCTCAACATGGAGGATTTGTGCGCATAGAGCAATCCCTCTTTCCTCAACAAGGCGGGCCTTCGACGCTGTGAAATGAACTGCAAAACGAACAGTAGGACAAAGGATGATTCCACATGGGGAAGTCGTAGCAGCTCATAGTTTTGTTGTGAGTTTAAAGTGATTTTACTTACTTCCCCGTAACCCGGACAATAGGTACTTCATTCTCCTTCCAAGTCCACGGTCGTGTGGAAGTGACCGATGCTGCCAACCTTGACGTACTGAGGCCGGTAGCTCGATGTCGTAGTGGACTGATTTCTCTGCTGCGACGTGCTGTGCGTTGATAGGCAGAGCCTTTATAGTTGTACATTTGGCCCAGCCGGTGGCGGTCAGGCCCGGCTGGCAGCGGTCGAGGTACGGCTGGCCAGATGAGCGAACCTTGCGGGCGGCGACTTGATCTTGGACGGGCCATGGGCGCGCTCAGCCGTGGCCTGGACTGGTCTGGCCGACCGGCATGCTGCCATGTCTTTTTTTTAGCAAAATCGGCCTGCTAACACGCTGGCCATCCCATCGGTATGCTTCCACCTCTGGTGACATTGCTCGCTACCATCGTTGGACTGCTGCCTTGCAAGCTAATGAAAGCTAATCTGTACTGGTTCGTTCTTTCATCTTCGTGTACGTACTGGTTCGTTCATTCGTCTTCGTTCGGCAGCCCAAGCGCGCAGCGCGCAGGCAGCAACAGCGGCGAAGGCGCAGCGGCGCGAAGTCCGTGGCGGCGGCGGCAGCTACGCGGAGCAGCGCGAGGCAGGCCGTGGCGGCATCGCCTTGAGCAGCGTGAGGACGTGGCCGCGGCGAATGCATGGCATTGCCCGGCGGCTGCAGGGAGTAACGCGAGCCACAGCGGCCTTGTGTGGCGGCGTGCGAAGCTGGCACGGTGGCGTGCGCCGTGCTAACGGGCGACCCGATATTTACGGACGGGCTATGGGCGGCCACCGGCCGTAGCGGTGGTGTACGGTGACTAATACGTGGCCCGACTGGCCGTCCGTGCCAGCCCGGTCCGGACGGCGGGCCGTGCTGGAAGGCCAGGCCCGATGTGCATCTATAGAGCTAGCGATATGTTATAGTGGTTCAGGCTGCCTAACTGGCTACTAGTAGCCACCTGCTAGCTGGCCATCGATGGCAGTCAGCAGATCGGAGTCTCCTCCTGTTCATAGGATTGGTGGGTACTGATTGTGGCCACAGAAGTTATTTCAAGCGTGCGGGATGGATCAATCAACGTTTTGTCATTTCCTGCTGCTTTCAAGTTAATTTGCTAATAAAGTTTTGCTTGACTGGTACCCTTCCTTTGGTCTAGGAATTCATCGAAGGCAGGAATTTCACTGGAATTCATTCCAGTCTTGAGAAAAACGTACTGAGAAATTTAAAACTGCCAGATAGAAATGTAATGCAAAGAGTGCTGGGGAGCATGAGTCGTAGCCGTCGTACCAACAAATCGTGACAGTCAACGCACTGGCTGCCGATCGATCTGACGACGACTCTTCGCTTCCTTGCCCTCTTCGAACATTGAACTTTATTTTACATCATTCGCGAGCGCCCAGAACCTTGAGCTCGAGAATTTATTGCCTGGAGTCAACGCTTCGGAATGACGCCGCATTGCGCCCAAATTTGACACCCGATGCAGGTGAGCACACATCACCAAGGCCGGCCGACATCTGAAGGCCGGCGACGTGTTCCAAACCGCCCCGGCGACTCAGCAGTGATCTCTCATATAATGATATCAGGCCATTTATTATACTAGTATTTTATCACAATACCGGTATGTGCTTTTGAATGTATTTACTATCTTGTACAATGCTCTCTAAGCAAAGGGGACCATACGATGGAAAGGTGCAAACTGACACTGACAGTGCAACACAGCTACATAACACATACCTTTTTTATTGAAATTCAAAATATAAGAAACAGAACAAATACTACCAGGCATACGTGACTTTTTCATTACACATAATACGGAAATGAAAACCTGGTTCAATCAATACATAGCTTTTTGATGAACTAGCTACAGCCTACAGTTGGAGTACACACGCTGTCCCAACGAATGGAAAACACGAATGCAACAGTGGCCCAGAATGCCAACACAAATGAGGCAACACTGATATGCAAGAGACCAGATCTTCCAGATGCATCATCCACACCTCCACTTCCACGGGAAAACAGCAGTAAGAGAGCACTTGTTCCCCACTGACAAATTGCAGCGAAGGTTAGTGTTGCCCAAGTAGCTGTCCCCGCTGAATGAGCTGAACTGCCCAAGGTTTGAGCCTTTTACGACAAGTTGTTGTACGCAACAGAAAACACCTCAAGAATGACATCTGAGTCATTTGCCAGGTATCAGTCCACTCAGCTTACTGATATGGGACAAATCCAGGCTTTCCATAGCGCTCATGTTTTGCAATAGGCATCAGGAATTTTGCCAGTAAAGAAATTGTGCGATAGATTGAGGGGACTTGACGTAGCTCAGATTTCCTATCTCCCAAGGTATACTCCCCTGATAGCATGTTTGCCGATAAGTCAATGCCAGACTTATTAGATTGAAGAAACTACGACTGTATGTGTAAACCTTCCTTTAGTGCTGAGAGGTAGAAGCCTTGGCTATCACTCTTGGTATCATATAGAAATTCGGATAATAATCATTATCCATGTCCATATTAAGTAGGCTCACACCAAAGGGTTGATAGGAGAAGGACCAAAAATCATAGTCATCTGTGACTGAAGGTGTCAAATGATATGCCACCTATACAGGTACTGAACCAAAAGTCTATTGCGCGATAGGTCAATTACATTCAAGTAACAGAATGGCATAGGTCCACGGAATCTGCCCCTCAAACATATTCGCAGCCAAGGGAGAAACTTCATTTAGAAAGATGTTTTATCAATCAATGCTGCCTTTGAACTGGTTATAACTTGATCTAGAACCTTGATAGAGGAGCTATTGAAAAAATAACTAGAAAAAGCCTGAGAGAGATTGTTACTTACGACATGTTCAAAGAGTATAGTTTTAACTGGGTACTACAGTTTGGTATAGACCTTGAAAGTGGTTGTCGTATATCAAATAATTAAGATAGATATAGCTGCAAATGTTGGATAAATCAGACCATTTAAATTACTAGCAACACTAAAAATTGTAAGGAAGGGTATTCAGAATGATACATGGGATTCACGGACAATTTATTTATCATGAAAATCCATGATTTGCCACATAAGGACCCTGATAGGTGGCTAGGCAATGCTCCTTCAGAAACAGTTACTATCAAGGAATATTTCTGTAACACTACAGACATAATTGGCCCCACCAAGTATGTGACCACTGAGATTGTTGTTTGAGAGTTTCAGGTGTCTAATCGCGACGAACAATCAGTGAACAAACAGATGGCACACCTCCTGTTAGTTTATTTTTTGATAGGTCTGCAAACATCAAGTTGTCCATGTGCACAGAGATATTTGGTAATTGTCAGAAATATTGTTATTAGAAGCATCTAGAGCTGTTAGATTGGGGAAACAATGAGCTGATGTCTGTTGGCAACTGTCCTATAGAAAAGAAGTTCGTAGATATGTTGATCATTTTGGAGATTAGATTGTTGCTGCCATCGAATCAATGATCCTACTAGCAAGTTATTTGCAAGACCCAGATAAACCAGAGCTGTTTCATTTGAAAACATCCAGTTAGGAAGGCTCCCAGCCAAGTTGTTGTTGGATAGATCAAGGATTTGCATTTGGCGTTGTCTGAGAAATAAATTTGGTCCTGCAATGATACTGTTGTCAAGGTTACACCTAGAGAGCCTTAGTGCTAGCAGTTGAAATGATGAGTCACACTTGTAGGAACCACATCAATATCCAATTCAGTGTTCCTGATAAGTCTACCTCCTTTAACATGACACAGTTCCGTAGCCAAAAGAAATCAAACTTCCCATTTAGATTATTTTCTGCTAATTTGAGATACTTGAGGGACAGAAATATTCGAAGACAAGCTTATAGGTATAATAACGCTTAGGCAGATTTCCATTAAGATCAAGCATTCAGGTGTGGAAATTCGAATAACCAAGCTGGGATGCTTCCATTCATTGTATTGTATGCTAGACGAAGTTCTCTCAAGTTCTTGAGATTTCTAATGCCTGCTGTCATCGTATTACAAACATATGCTGAGACTAAAAATGTTCTTTTTAACTCTGAATGGGGTGCTTTAATTTGACACAAATTCACACGAACAAAATAGCAGCACATGCTTGTGCAGGGGAGGTACATTACCATCAAAATTTTCAAGGCAAGCAAAATTCAAGATAAATCCAGCAGCTGAAGCTCATGAAACGAGGAAAAGATGATCAAATTGAGATTCAGCATGGTTCTTCTTTCCATAGTACTGAAGGTATTCAGCATCGAGGTCCTTTCCATAGTACTGAGGGTTTTCAGCCTCGAGGTCGAGACCCGACACTCGTGTGTTGTTGTTGCAAGTGACAGCCAACTTCTCCCAGGTGCAGCAGTCCTCACTCCATCCCACGTCATCACTGGGACTTCCAAACTTCTATTGGCATACAGAAGGAGGATCTGATGCGCATGGAAACAATCCTCTCCTCAACAAAGCAGCCACCTGCCATATGAATCATGAACTGCAAAACGAATAGGACCAGCATGATTGCCCATTGGAAGTTGTGCAGCCCATAGTTTAATTTGTCAGTGAGTTTAAGAAATTGGTTTTATTTGCCTTTGGCCGGACAAATCTTGCATTGTAGATATATTATATATAGGCGAACAGAACACTTCTTCTCTCAATGGCAAATATTTTTGAGGTCATGCACGGTCAAAAGCAGCTCGATCACTCTAAATGTACTACTGACTGCAAATGACGAGATGTGGTACTGATTACTGGAGGGCGTGCAGCGGCGTTGGCTGCCAGCCAATACGATGTCGACCGTTCGTAGACGTTGGCTTCCATAGTCAATATACGCAAAAAAAATATATATATACGTTCCCTAAATTTTATGAAATAAACAAGAACCAAGTTGATCTTATCACATTAAAGCATCACATTGAAACTTTTAACCGATACATGTTAGATAACCGGGTGGTTAAATTTGGGAAGCCCTGATACCAAGATGAGTGAGGGAGGATGGCGGTGTCGCCAAGTACGATCGAAATCTCATATCTACTCGTTTGCACTTGCTGCTGTTGTTTGTAAGAGTTTTAAATACACTAAAATATCGCAAAAGGTATTACGCGACTGTCACGCTCTCTTGCACAACCCCTCTCTCCCCTCCCGCGCTCTTCCTCTCCCTTGCTTTTCCTCCTCCGCGTCGGCGCCCACGAGGAAGATCACACTCGTGTATGCTCCAATGACAGCGCCCCATCGGTTGGGGTTCCGATGGCGGTGAAGTTAGAGTTTGTTCTAGCGAGCTAATAACCTTTTCGCCTATAAAGTTGTGTATGACCTTGATTTTTGTTTTTGATGTAACACTGTTACTTTTATTTGAGAGGTGGACTAATAGAGATATGCTCCATCACTATTAAATTATTAATAGCAATTTTTAGATATGTACGGAAGGTCTGTTCTGTGACAACTCAATGATATTTAAGTACTGGAGACAGATATCACCTCTCGTTATGGATCCAATGATATTTTTAGGACACACGAATCTCTGAAGTAATAAACCATAATCTCGGATACCTGCCTCTTCAAATATAGTTAACATTTTTAGATAAGGGAAATTATATTTCACCTTGATCATCCTCTCCTCTCACGAGAGTACATCGGTGAAATTATTACAGCGAGTAAAAACAAGTAATGAGGAGAATTACATCTAACAAAGGGCTTTCGACTAGTCCCTACAGCGACACACATGATTTGCTATGTGATGTCCACTCACTCAAGAATAAGACCCATAGAAGCGTCGATACCGCGCCGCCCTGCGACGCGGAAACGGGGGAAAGATACGAGGAGACATCATGGACGCCGGCCACCGTGAAGACCGCAGGCGTTGTATGACAAAACCTACGTGCGGTGCGAGGCGACCATTCAAGGGGTCTTCAAAGCGACATCTCCAGCGAAAGCGGCATCCACGGACGCCATCATCACCCACGGAAACAGGTAGGTTTTCACCCGAGATCCCAAAACACGGAAGGCGATCCTTTGCTCACCATTAGCGGTACATTTACACCTCGAATGGCGACTCAGATCTTGAAACTTGTAGTCCCTGCCCAAAGCGATTGGCATGGCGGGACACCAATTGCTGCCAGAGCAGTCGGTTGGCCCGGACTATGAAGATGGCGCCTCCATGGAGGTGATGGCCAGCCAGTGCGCCCGCAGTCATCAGCCCAAAGGCGAGGTTTTCACCCTGTCGGTCAGCGAGTTGAAGCATTTGTCGGGGTATGACCTTCTTTAGGGTCCTACGGCGACCTCAGCGAGATCAACACAAGCGCCGCCCGTGATCGAGTATAGCCCATTTGGAGCAGATTTGGCCTCGGCGCCTCAAATCCGATCCCAGAGGAAGCGAATCCGATTGGCCACGGCGTACCTCGCCGCCAACGCCTCGAACTACGCCCACACACACGAGAGCCGAAGGCGGCCATGGCCTCCACCTTGCGCCCAATCGGCCCTACGGCCTGCCAAACTGCGCCTTGAGTGCCGCGCCAAACCACGCATCCACCTTTGGAGAAGCCACACCCGCCATCCGGTATGTGCGCAGCCATCTTTGGCGATCCACTCGGCGGTAGCCGGTACATAAGAAAGGGATGGAGAAAGGCGGCAGCGATAGGGTTTATGCCACCCGTGTCGCTTGGCGTAAGGGGAGTGGCGTGGGTTTGGGGGATTGAAGCGGCAGGAGCTAGTTTCGTGGTTTTTAAGTATCGGATAATTTGTACAGATTAGTTAACGGTATCTTAGAATGAAATCTAATTAACATAAGTGAGAAATTATGCATGTACCCATCTGTGTGTCCTAAAGTCGTTTTTCTAGCGTACGTATATTGTGTTGGACGGAATCCATCTGGTAACCTCAACGCAGCGA
>JADLZK010013025.1:0-70190 GCA_015847255.1 Hyparrhenia diplandra
TTGTGGGCTGACACCGAACTGAACACAACCTACCAAACCAAACATCCATCTTATGGTAAAATCGGCTGAATAAAAGGATTGCTAAAAGGTGGGGTGACTAGCTTAGTAGTTGTTACCATTTTTGTCAAAACACTTCAATTTGCCATGAACGGCAACATATGAACAGCTCTGCAGAGGCCATCGCTGAATCATTTGCTGTTCTGAATCTGATGCAACTGTCGTCACTAAACTTCAGGAACAGAAGATGTAGCTACGACCCTACATGTCTCTTCCTTCGGTCAGAAAGCGCATTTGATCGAGACCTGAAGTATTATCAATTCCTAATCTTCTCTCCTCACTCGTCAAGATTGGGTTGAATATGAAAAGTAGTAGAAAACTACAAATAGCGCAGCAAAAAAAAATCAGAAGTGTCTCTCTATGTACAATTTGGATTTCCTATGGACAGGTCGCTATCACCGTTGGACAGGGAGGTGGTTGAAGCCAAGGCCAAGGCCAAGCTTGTCCTCCTCGTGCATGTCGCCGTCTCACGCAGAATCTCCATGTCAGAGCAAATGACGCGTGTAGACTTGGATCGGGCATCAATCAATTACACATGAGCAGGAACTTGAGGGGCAGTAGCGCGATGTCACGTACCTGGATGATCTGAAGGCGTTGGAAGCCGCCGGTGCCTGAAAACGTCGATGTCCTCGTTGCAGCAGAAGCTAGATCTCGGAGCTGACTGCTTCGCCCACGGCAGGAACTGGGACCCGATTTCGTTGGACCCTACACTCCTCCCGCTAGAATCGGACTCCGCCTCACACAAATCCTCCCCCAAATCGAGATGTAGACGGCTACGACTCAGGCCTTCCACAAATGCGGGGACAGATCCACCCAAATCGAGATGACGCTGGTGACGATTCTGCCCAAATCGAGAACAAATCAAGCTATAAATCAAAATCCAAATAATCGAGAACACAAAAGCGACAAATCCACCCAAAAAAAGGAGGCGAAGCAGGGGATTAATCGTCAGAGGCGAGACGAAGAACAACAGCACCACGCGTCGCTGACGACCAAAACCAGCATCTACAGCGTCGTACCTCTGTGCGTGCGCAATGAGAACGAGGAAGCACGCGGCGGCAAAAGAGAAGATCCGCCGGCAAGTTGAGGCCGGCGGCAAGCGTTCGCCGTCAGCCAAATCGCAGGTCCGACGAGGGTTTCCGAACGGCGCGTTGAGTGGGGAGAAAGGAGAAGGGGAACGGTCGGCAGGATACTGGGCGGTGCACTGTTTGAAATAATTTTAAAAATATCTACACGCACCGGACGGCACTCCGGAAGGAAAGGACGGGAAACGTAGACGTGCAGTCCATAAACAGGATGTGTGCGCCAGAATTTGATCGAGTGCGCGGGCGCCAAATAAGGTTTGGGCTGCATGTTTATGCGTTTAGACAGATACTTGAGCCGCATGGATCTCTTGTTGTACGTTGGCGTGAATGCGTGATCTTACCACGGGAGCAAAACGTCCGCGCGTGTCATGGCATAATTATGGAAAAGAGAATTGTACGACACACACTTTTGGAAAAGTATCGCCTCATGTTGAAGTCCATCCGTTAAAATAAAATTCCTTATTAATTGTTCTTCTTCCATGTAAGTTTCACAGCCATACATACACTTTTTTAGATAAAGAACCATATATACACTTACACAAATGTAAGCACGCATACGTGCATGCTCGCTATCTGTATGGCTTGATGTTCAGGTTTACCATGTCTTGGTAAATATACTTTCCATGTCTGATTATTTCCTAAAGAGAAAACAAACAGCCAGAGAAAAAAATCTTATTTTAATATTATCATGCATATATATCGGGCGAGGAGGAGCACAGCACGGCTAAACAAACTAAAGGAGTGTATAAAGATCCAATTGGATGCAAGACCCTACAATGTTTAGGTACACGGGACGAAAGCACTTTTAGAGCCTAGGAAATGAGATGATAACAAGTTTGGAGATTAGCGGTGGACTTTGCTCATCTAGATATACGATATGTCATATATAAGGGTGTGCTTTGTTTTGAGGTACAGAGGATAGGATAGCCCTATTCTGTTTTTTTGGACTGAGAGGTTTCTAGTATACCTTGTGTATTGATTTTTGGCATCATAGGAGCAGTTTATACTTCCTAATAAAGCTAAATTATAATCCTAAACACTATTGTTGACAACCAAATTTGACTCTCGCCACGTTTTCCTAAAATGTCAGCACCCCGATAAGCATGGAGAACCTAGCAAACATGAGCAATAAAGCAATGGACATTATGAGCTCCAGACTAAGAGGCCAACCACCATTTGCGCGGTCGAAGAGACCTGCCTGTTATATAAGAAGAAATTCCACCCCGCATGTACGTCTCACCACCCTCTCCTCTACTTAGAATAAACCATGGGGCAAGGTTACTACCATCAACGGCTCGCCGTCGTGGCGTTGCTGTCTGCTGGCCTCTTCGCGCAGGCGTCAGGGTCAGGGAAGGTTCAGGTTAAGGCGCATGGATCAGGAGCTGTCAGCCCGGCGGTCGCGGGCATCTGCGCTCACACCCCATTCCCAGAGGTTTGCAAGTCCACAGCCGGACGACATGCGTCCAAGTACCCGGTCATCGACAACTTGGCGGTGCTCAACATGCAGGTGGACGCCTTCTCCAAGCGCACCGCGCAGGCGCGGAAGCACGTCGCCCAGGCGGCCCGCACTATTCCACCAGCACAGTCCCAGGCCCTTACATTCTGCGACACAATGTACATGAACACACAGGACACCATCGGTGCGGCGCAGCGGGCCATCACGTTCAAGGACACGGGCACCACCAAAATCATGCTGCAGCTCGCCGTCCAGGACTTCGAGTCGTGTGACCGTCCCTTCACCCAGGCTGGTGTCCCCAACCCCATGGGCCACTTCGATAAGGAGCTCAACCAGATGGCAAAAAACTGCATGGCGCTTGCAGGCATGGTATGAACCATGCATGCCGAGTCAGTTAGGCATGCTCGGCGTGAGCATGCAGGGAATGCATGGATATGAGGAGGACTTCAGATTTTCATTTAAGAAATTCATTGAAATCATTATGAGTTTTTATATTCAGCATCTCTATGTATTTAATTTGTTCCAGACCTACATTATTCAGTAGGTCATGAAATGAGGTAGAGGGACTTACTCATTGCTTTTCATCATTTGATTGCCAGCTAGAGCTAGTTGCTTCCTTTTGTTGTTCAATTTTCAAATATACCACGCCCTTGCTTGAATTGAAACAATCTATACTAAACCCTTATTTTTCGTGGATGACTCACGGCCCCTCCCGCCCAAGAGGGAGACTGTGTGTGCATTAAACATGCTCCATAATCCGGAAAGACACTGGAAAAAACAAAAGATAATAAGATCAATAAAGAGTGGCCAATTCTGGGCCTCGTAGTTCCTATCCAGAGCATTAGTCATATAAAAAAAGCTGTCAAAATACAATGGACATGCTCTACAGCTAGATTCAGATATAGATTGAATCAAGCGATGGGGTTGGTCTATTGTCCGCATTTTTTTTTAAAGAAATAACTCGGCTTTTATAAAGCAACAGGTAGCATTACGCCTGTTGTCCGCATCAAATGAATTGTTTGGAAAATTTTAAATTCTTTGTCAAGAAAAAACACCCATCGGCATAGAGTGGAGGGTTACAAAACCAAATGAACAGATGCGATCGATCCCTTCCTTCGATCCCAAATTGTAACGTCCATGGCGCGGCCGGATCACCGATGACGTGAATCGTATGCAAGTAGATGGAACGACGGCGAAGCGGGGCAGGGTTAACCCCTCCGCCTTGGCTCCGCGATTCGTCAGATTCGTAATGAATTGTTCGATGCGGTTCGAACCAATGCGCCGCTTAAGTGCAGACCCGACCTACGTTATTCAAGTAGGTCATGAAATGAGGTAGAGGGACTTGCTCATTGATTTTCATCATTTGATTGCCAGCTAGAGCTAGTTGCTTCCTTTCGTTGTTCAATTTTCAAATATACCACGCCCTTGCCTGAATTGAAACAATCTATACTAAACCCTTATTTTTTCGTGGATGGCTCATGGCCCCCCCCCGCCCAAGAGGGAGGCTGTGTGTGCATTAAACAAGCTCCATGATCCGGAAAGACTTTGGAAAAACAAAAGATAAGATCAATTAAGAGTGGCCAGTGCGGCGCCGTAGTTCTGGCCCGAGCATTGGTCATCATATAAAAAAGCTATCAAAATACAAAGGACATGCTCTACGGCTAGATTCGGGATATAGAGGGACCCTAGCCCTTTGGATCCGGGCGCCGCCCGGCCTCCCCCCGCCTTGGCGCTCTAGGCGGGTGGCCATGGTCTGTCGCCCCGGGCGCTTGACCGGATCGGGCCTTCGCCCCGGATCCGCATCCCCGGCCCGGCTTGGGTAGTTTTTACATATTTCCTTGGTAGGGAATATAATTACACATAGGTCCTTGGGCTAAATCTTCCTAAGGGCCATTTATGTAGTTGCTTAGGCCCACCTAGAGGGCCTTCTCCTTTCACCTGGTAGCCCCTCAATGGGGGGGTCCTTCCCTTCCAAGGGGAGCCCCACCTGGTTGCGGGGTTGGCGGCTTTCTGTGGCAGCTACATGACGTCACAATCGGAGGGCCCGCCTAGCGCCCCCCCGCCTAAACCCCCAACACTATCTTATGCTACTTGTGAGACTAGTATCTTGTCCGTGCTAACGCTTACGGTGACATTTAGACAACACAAATCAAACAACCAAATGGTGTACATGATTTGGTGATTTTTTTTTAAAAAAAAACAATATTTTAGTAATTGGTGAAAGGTTCTTGTTTTGCATGAACAATTGCTAGAAAAAGAAAAATACAATATAGATTACATGAATGGCAACATCTATATATCCGCCTTTGGACTTTTAGTAGACACCACAACCTGTGTGACAACAAAGAATATGAAAAGTTAATAACAAGATGTAGAGGCATTTTCAGCATGCATAACAACTATAAGAATTTCTAAAATAATAGGTAGATTTTGGAAAGTAATGCAGGTTTATCGGTTGAGCTATATCATAGAAGAACATTTCATACCCCCTCTCTCGCAACAAGGAAAGTCAAATAGAACCCGACACCAAATTAATCAATAAGTCCATTATACGCACCAAGATCTTTGTTCTCCTAGACAAAACTAGTATAATGCCCGTGCTAACAAATAACGGTTTTTTCCTTGCAATTCACATATAAATAACCCAATCGCATGTAAATCACCAAACAAGGCATTTTTCAATAATTTAAATCACACACAATTATTATATATAATAAAACTGGGTATAATCTTTGCAATTAAAACAAAGTAAAATATAAAGTATCTTGAATACACTTGTCCATAACAAGCCTTAACAAAGTCACGTGTGACATATTATACACTACTAATTTATTTGTTTCAGTAGATCATGCAGTTCTCTAGGGATGTTGGATGCACATTCATTTGTGCTGCTCTTCAAGATATCAACCAAAAAAATTCCATCCTTACTAAACTCTGCGAAATATAGATATATATAATACAATAAGTTATTACCTTACTAATTTGACATATAACGTCTAAAATATATTAATAGAAATTGTGTATGCTTACTGTGTTGATAACCCCCAATGATCTTTCAACACCATTCCACAACTTTAGGTAGTTGTAGACAAGGTAACCTGTCACTTTCCTGGAGAAGTTGAGAGTTGTTGTAGTTAAATCAAATGAATATATATATATTTAACAATAAGAGAAATCACAATAGAATATGTTACCATTTATAAGTTCTTGGATGATTCCATCTTAATTCACGACGCCAGGAAAGAATATCCTCGGTCCACGCAGGACAGACCAATTTCATGGCAAGATTGAAATCTTTCAAAACCATCTCTAATGCCTGTGTATATGGCATGGTTCGATCTGTGTTTCTGCATTTTAGAATTGGACCATGGGGATCCAAAATGTGCACAATTTTGTTAGCCCTATCTAATATGTATAAAATATGGGCCCTGTCTCGATAGTATGGCAATAGAATCTGTAAAAGAAACACAGAAACAATAAGTGCAAAAAAAAAATATAAGTTTTGAAAGGAGTTTAATGAACATTCACTTACAGTGCTACAATTCTGAATTTTGTAGTCCCTATTAGGTCCACACTGAAACAATTTTGCTAGTTCTTTGTAGTCTATCTCGTCACGGTATCTTGAGTCTCGTCCAAGTTGAGTTATCCACTGTTTATTTAGCAAGAAACATCATTCGGACGTACCTGGATTCTGAATTCCTAGGTATCCTCCTGATGACCCCACAGCAGGCCTCTGATGACTCATTCGGACGTAGTTATCATTTCGATGCAACCATTGCGGATTACTATCCGGGTCTTGGTTTTCTTTGTCTTGAACTCGAACTGATGAAGACGGCCCATTAAATACTTCTGAACAACCCGTCATATTATTGTCAGTACAATTGAAGTTTGGAGCAGAGACGCCTCCCTCGTGCAATGGCTGCAGGACGACTGAAGAATTTGTCCCATAATATGGCGTTAGGATGGCTTCAATTGGGGTAGTCTGTGGACATTGCATCTCTGCTCCAGCGTTGGGAGTCTGCGTACATTGCAGCCCTGTGCAAGGAAATAGCACCAGGTCCATGAACAAAAGGAACACCTTTCATTGGTAGGGTTAACATGAAAGAAAATCACACAAAGTGAACCTGGTTGATGCACTCCATTAGTTTCAGAGTTTCGGCGGGCACGGTATTCACGCTGCCTCTTATTCCTCTCCTCCCTTTGCTCGATTGTCTCCTCAGATTTTTTCTGGCTCGGTACTCATGTAGCCTCCTATTTCATTCCTGTCTCTTGCGTTCTTGTTCGCTGCAAGCTGCTACCATTGTGGTGTTCACATATGCCGTGTAGGAATATGTCCTGTGTCAATATCAATTTACACGCGTACCTGGGTCCCCCTGTGTTGGTTACATTGCTTAGCGTGATGCGGCCCTCTCCTGGCGTCCCCATATCTTAGTGGTGGCCTGACAGGCAATGCTGAATTTTTTTATATACAAGAATCATCAGTATTGAGAACATGAAGCAACTAATTCAGAGTAGAGTAACGATATGAACTTTATCTGTAAATTCAGCTAAGCATTTTCAATTTGCTCAATTCAGAAAGGTCCTACGGGACTGCTTCAACTCTTCCGCAAAGAAAACACTCGTGACTCGTGTACTGATTGTATCTCATAAAAAAAAAAATCTGCGGACCATGCAAGAGATGAACAGGGGGGAGTCCTAATCGACAGTAGCAGTTGGACAGTAGTAAAAGATTGAACGCGCTCACCAAACTGCACGCACCTGCTTGCCCTGCGTAGGCGCTTTGCCGCAGCCTGATCTCCAGAGGTGCGCCTGGGTTGCTGACGTCGATTAGGGCTGGATCCACGCCGGTGTACCCGCTGCAGTCGCCGCCACAGGAGGAGGAACAGGAGGCAGCGAAAGAGGAGGCTGGTGCCGCGGATGCCGAGAAGGAGTCGTCTGGAGCGAAGGCCGTGGCAGCAGTACGTGTTGAGGGATTTGGAGGAGGCTGTAGGGAAGGAAGTGCCGCCGCCGCCGGAGTTGGCACCGTCGTCGAGCGACCACGGCGCCCCCTGCAGACCCACCTCCGACCATCGCAGCAGGAGCCCCGGCGCGAGGAGGATAGGTACGTGGAAGATGAATTTTTGGAAGGCTCAGATTAGGAAGGCGCGTGAATAACGGCGGCGTGCGGGGCGTGCGTGAGGGGGATTACGCGCGGTGGCGCGGTGGGGGGATTACGTGCGGTGCGGGATTAGTTTGACACAATGAACCATGACCCTTGGATGATGAGTGAAGTAAGAGAGAGAAAGATGAGATTTAATCTGGGTGTCTGTTTTGAATGATTTTTGAATTTTTTGTTTGGATTTGTTTCCATTTGTAGGGTAGATAAGTTGGTGCATTAGTAGGGTAGATAGAGAAACCAAATTATTATCAACAAATAAAACAATGGGCATTGTGGAATATGAAAAAAATATTGTAGCTAAATGGTAAAAAAAGAAGCGCACCTTCAGAGCATTCAAAAATTCTGAGTGCCCCTTTATGCAATGGTTCCAAGACAGTCAAGCGGCCGGCCCTGATGGCCAGCACAACGGATTGCTAATGGAATAGTTGGTTTGAAGGCGCAATGACGGGATGGATACATACCAAGAGTGTGCCGACGGGCGCAGGTGGCGCTCTAGATGACTATTATCTCCGCAAGTGGCTATGTGCGGCGATGGCGATCCCAAAAGCCAGTGGCGACGCCCCAATCAATCTCCGGTCGGCGGCCCTAAGAATGATTTTTTGCATCACGTTTGCATAGTCACCCCACCATCTCTCCTAGTAAGGACATAGTAGGAGGAAGCAAAAACACAATCATTGGCTACCACGTCGCCTGAAGGAACTCAAGTAAATCACCGAGGTCGCGCTCGCACACGCAGGGCCGATGCAGCAGGCCGCCAGGCACCCGAGGGTCCAAGGTGTCCGGCCGTCGTGGGAAACCGCGCGTCGCGGGTGAAAGGAAGCTGCAGATATTTTCACGGAAGGAGAGAAATTGGAATGGAAAATAGATAATTGGGGATTGATAGGAGTGATGAGTAGTAAATGTTCCGGTTATTATGGCCACATTTTACGTTTGCGAGCGACCATTACTGTTGTGGGTATGAGAAATACGGTTAGCATGCTTTGGAAAAACAAAACGTTCTCATCGGAACAGGGCGGCGCTCCGCCGGTGCTCTTAATACTATGTAGTGCCTATGGAGCTAAATAGCAGTTATATATATATATATATATATATATATATATATAGACCTACTATTCTACTGCCTGTACGCGTTGGGTAATAATCAACACACCGGCGGAGCTCTGCCACTCGCCGGCGAGCACCTAATTATAGCAACCGCACACAAAACGCAAAGCATTAAATACTCCCATTGATACAGTGCGTAATTACAGCACCCGCGTGCAAAAGACCTCTCATCTCCTATAAATAACAGTATCCAATTAGCACCGGCCTCCTTCCCGACCTTCCCTGTCGCCTCTATCCGAAGATCCCGCATGCAGCGGCTGTGAGGCGAAGCTTCCCGGAGGGTGCCCTGCCGGCCTCCTCTTCCCCTGCGGCGCCACTGTTCTCCGCAGCTCCGCTCCCCTCGGCGGTGAATCTAGCTGAGATGGTGGCGGCCCCGGCGGTGTGGCGACCGCACAGGCGCACACGGACTGCACAGCTCTCGCGGGGATGACGTCCTCCGTCAGGCAGCAACCCCTTGCGGATGCCTTCGTCTTCCTCGCCACCGTCGTGGGTATCATCCCCGGCGCCACACACGGCGCGTCGGAGTTTCCGGTCGTCTGTTTGATCGCGGCTAGCCCGACCTTCCTGGCTGCGACGACGGGGGCGCGTCCATCCCTCGCTCCATGCACGGCGATGCCGCGTCTCTGTGATCTGCATATTGCTTCCTCTCACTTCTCACGTATTGTCTTTTTTTTTTCCTGTTTCGATCGTCGGTTCGGGCCACAGATCGACAAGTTCGTCGGCACCTGGGCCAGGGCAGCGGCGGATCCTTGGTGACGTGCATGCATTCCGCGCACTTGCTTTGGTGATGTGGATAATCCATATGTTGATTCCTCGTTGATGTCTCCTCCTGTATGCAGGTCTGTGATGCTCGGATGCGGCTGTTGCGCTTGCGCGATGAGGTGCCAGCGGATCCATAGGAGCGCCTGTCGCAACCTGCACGGCCGCTCGGCCGGGCACAGGGCACCCGTGGCCAGGAACTGCGCGAGGTGCTGGATGCTCTGGAGCGGGAGGACACGGCGCTCATGCAGCATGCTGTGTCTATTCCTCGATCTGTTCTGGCCTCGAGGAGCATCTCTGTTCCTTACTTCTTTAACTTAGTCCATAGGAATGATGGATGCTGTATTGGATTTTTTTGTTAATGAGGCCAAACGTTTTGTACATATGTGTTGGACATTAGGAGCTTCAACTCTCGCTTAATAAGAACTTGTTACTATATGCATCTTTTGGATTTCATTGATATTTTAGATTAATTTGGCAAAATGTTTGTAGAAAGTGATGGAGGATGAGCTTGCTGCATGATGGTTGGACCAAGCAGCGGAGTGAATGAGTGAATGCCCTTCACTGCTGCATGATCCAAGGCATGCGAGATGCTAGCGGCAACCGTCTTCTGAAGATCAAAGAACCAAGCCGCAATATGATAAGCGTGTTTTGTCACTTTTTTTTACATGTTTTGTCTTGTGATGTACTTCCTCCGTTCCAATACTTGCAATTTTTTGACTCATATAAACTATATTTGACCTCTCGTCTTATTCTTTTTTTTTTTAATAAATATTACCACTTTTGTTATGACTTATTACATCACTAAAGATATTGTAATGACGTTTTGTTTGTTTAATAATTTACATAAAAAATTTGAATAAGACGAAAGCAAATAAAAACAGATTTATATGAAATGTTAAAAAAATTGTAAATATCGTGGAAACGGAGGGAGTATGTGCATGCTTCCCTTGATAAGCGTGTTGCTGCACGCGACCGGCACACTAGACATGACAGAATTATGATAGATTTTTTGTGTACAAAGTTTGATGAATTTGTTCATTTTTCTTCTTTTTTTGCTCGGAGTTGCACACTAGACATGACAGAATTATTTATCGTTGACATGGCTAGAGGGAATTATTTTCTTAACAAAATAATACAAGTAGTAGTAAAAATTACTCTTAGTAATAAAAACTTCGAGAAAATAATAAGGTTAACAATCATTATTACTTTTCCAATTAGTAGTAATAATTATTACTACTTGAAAAATAATTACTACAACATACTGATAGTAATAAAAATACAATACTAGTAGACCGAACTTCGGGCGACTATCGAGTTAATTTTATTCCTTATTACTAGTCCGAGGGATTATTTATAGACTCAAATAATATTGATAGTAATTAAAAAAATGCGTTGTCCCCAGACCGAACATCCCGATGATTATCAAAGTGATGAAATATATACCGTTGACATTGCTAGAGGGAATTATATGCTTAACTTAAATAATACAAGTAGTAATAAAAAAATTAATATTAGTAATAAAAGCTAAGAGGAGATAATAGTAGTAATAATAATTATTACTTTTCCATCTCTAGTAGTAATAATTGTTACTTTTCAATTATCTATTACTACCTATATTTCTCACAAAAAACTAAAAATCCGGTAGGCTAATAGTTTTTTTATTATCTCATCTCGGTTTGCTTTTCAATTTTTTTTTATTACATCCCGGGATCACCAGATTAATAGTTTCAAAAAAAATCATGATTTACTTGCCTAAATGTCGCTGCATGCAAGCTTTGATTGCCGATTTCAAAAATAGAAGATCCATTCCACGCAAGCCATGCAGGCATTTTAAGTTGGGTGCAGTAATGTTGACGTACAGCCATGCATGCACCACAGGAGCATTATCTTGAAGTAAACTAAGCTACTTTAATTCGGTGTAATCAATTTACTGGCGCCTACCTTCCATATGCATAATTCCAGCCATGCATCACGCAACCAATAAATAAGTAGCAATTGGAGTCCACGGTGGAGGCAATTGGGACTTGCCGTACCAGGTGCCGCGGCCACCGGTGTTATGAGTCCATATGTAATTATTTTCTTAACAAAAGGATACCATAAGTAATAAAAAGTAGTCTATTGCGCCATCCGACACGCCGCTATTTGCATAAGGAAAATTTACCGCTCACAGGCCTGGCGGGATTATTTAATTAACAAAATAATACTATTAGTAATTATTTTACCGCTCGGATGCCCACAAGGAATTATTTTACTCAACAAGCGGGGAGGTAATTATATTATTAACAAAATATACTATCTTTTCTTGCATATAAAAAGGATGAAAGTAAGACTTTTTTTTTTTCGTGCGGTAAAAAACTATTCACCGTCGCCTCGCTCCGTACGACGAAGGCCCCGTCGATGCGATCGGCTCCCTCCCCGTGCGATGTGTGAAAGGAAAGATAAAAATAGGAAATACTACATACACCGGTAAATAGGAAACAAAGCAAATCACGCAATCTTGGCCCCCTCACCCGTGCGATCTCTTCTCCTCGCACCCTGCTGCGGTGCTGCCTCGACGCCTTGTGTGACCGCGCCGCCATCCTCGCCGTGCGTCATCGCCGGGAACACCGCCGCATCCACGACGACCCCGCCTTCATCCCTGCCGTCCTCGCCGTGTCAGCGCCGCCAGAAGACCGTCGATCCCCTGCAGGTCCTAGCCAATCTCCTCCCTCTCTGATGTTCCTCGGCTGCAGCGCCGCCGCCTCGACGACACAGGACGTCCGCTCTCCGCTCCGACGCTGACGGACCATGCCCCAGCCGCGGAGGGTGAAGATGTCGGCTGTGACGCTGACCCCGGCACCCAGACTCCTCGCTCCTCCTCGTCATCACCTGTAAGTCATCCGCTACCTGTGCTGCCAACCGCGTCTCATCCCTTCCTGGCGTCCTGTTGTGTGAACCCAGGTCCCAATGACCCAAAACTAACTTAACCCAATTGCCTATCTGTATTCTGATCTGATCTAACTACATGTAAGTACGATGGCTTCCAAAGATTATCACCCGATCTGATTCAATCAAGGAACTTTACTGGAGGAAATAAAAGTAGTAGCAGAAACTCTGTTTTGTCGATCGAAACTTGTTTCTATGCGGACCAGAATGTATGAAGTAAGAGCAGGTGCCGTATATGATATTTTGACAAAGAGATTAAATAATCTATTTTCTCCATGCACAGTTGTGGCAATTTGATCCTTCTATTCCTGTGATCTGCTATTATTAGTGGCAAGTCATTAATAAGACAATTTGTGGAATAATTATATTTTTTATTTTATGGGCAACTAATTCCAGTCATTAATAAGACAGTTTCTTTGCAATATAGTTACTCTATATGCTGAACTAATGAAAAATAATCAGTACCTTTTCAATCATGTAAAGTTTGGAAACCACAAAAGGCAATTAGTTCAAGCCACCAATCTTTACAATAGGGGTCAGTTTGACTTTGTCGTCTCGTCTTAGATGCTTGCTAAATTGAGTGGTTCAGTTCATGTATATGTTTCTTTGCTGCCTTTTTGAAATCACTGAATTCTATTAGCCTGAACTTTGAATTAAATCAATGAAAGGCATTATCAAATGATCTTTTTTATTCATGAGACATTTGTGTCTGCCTTTAGTCAATTTCAAATGTTTAGTGACTGGAATTGACAGGCATATGCTCTTGATTTGGAGTCATTATCAAGATCATTTGGTTATATGTGGAAGCTACCTGACAAAATCAACTCTCTGATGATGGCTGTAACAAGTGTCAGGCCTCACTGTACTTAATTTGAAGTTACTGAGTCTCAAGTTTTTTCATTCATGTTTTCTTGCCTTTCAAATACTATTGTCAGGATACATGTGCACACCATATTTCCTTTAATGCCCTGTGGTTCTGTGTTCTTTGCTCTATATTTTGGCCCTTGGATCTGTTAGGTTCCTCACACAGTTACCTTCTCCTTATGAATCGTTTTATGATCAGTTGCTTAGCGGTGGCGGTGGAACAGCAAGGATTCATAACGGGTTTTCGGGTACGATACGGTGAAGGACCTGAATCTATAGTCGACGGCGTTGCCACTCCAGGTTAGCTTTGCTGTTTTATTCTCCTTTTGATTGAGTTGCTAGAGATCGGAGGAGCTGCTTATCTGTCGCCGCTAGAGATCAATAGCATCCTCACCGCCAAAGATCGGCAGCATCGAGGAGGAGGAGGCAGCGGCACGGGAGGAGGAACACGTGGCGGCGAGAGGCTCCCATTCCTACCGAGGATGGTTGATGGGAAGCAGTGGCCTGGCACCATCTTCGTGCTCGAGAGACAAGAGGGCTTGCCTTGAGGTCGGCAAATGCAAGGTATAGTGTTCAGCTTCAGCAAGAATTTCTCCATTTTCTTGTGCTATCCTATTCTACAACGATTTTGATTCTAGCTCCATTTGATGTTCATGTCCAGTTAAGTCAGGGGATTTACTCGAGCAGGGTATATTGATGAGGTGGTTAAGCCTACTGTTATTAGTAGGAAAAATACAAAATCATAGTAATTTTCACCTTATCCTCATGAAACTGAAGTGTGCAGCTTGTTTTGACAGCTTTGCATAATGTGGAAATTAATGAAAGAAATCAAGGAATGCTCAGTATCTTTCTGATTATGCAACATTAGATGATTTTATTGTTGCCTTAGTGTACCCTGTTGAGATATTGATGATATCTTGTACTGTTGTACATGTATGGTCTTAAGTTTCATTTGTACGGACCAATTGTTTACATGTGATCACATGGCACGTATGAGGCTTGTCATTTCCATTCTTTAGCGTGGCCGGCCAAACGCCAACCACTGCATCATGAATGCCGGAGCTGTGGCCAAGTGCAGTGTAAGCTACATTCTACCTGCTAATGTGTTTGTTAAAATGACTGCCCATAACTAGATGATAAATTTAGCCCTCCTGATTGCCATCCTTGGGTATTTTGCCCAAGTGCAGCAAGTCTCACAGGGATCTTGGTAAAGATTTGCATTTGAAACTGATATTCTGAGCCAATGCAATCCAAGTCAACAAAAAGTATTATAAGCACATGCAGACTCAGTGTCATACCTTTCTAGCTACTAGGAACTTATATTGTTTATGCATCATTGTTCTGAATATTTTCTCCGTCGCTTTATGTGTTTTGGCCATTCTATTTTTTTTACGGCATGAATTAAAATAATATGATTTCTGCTCTGATATTTGTTTAGATGTCATATTATATTACAACAGCCTGCATATTTCAAACAAATGGGTTCACAACAAATTTTTGTATCCTAAGTTAGATATATAATTCCTTTACGTAATGGAAAAGAAAAAAATAGATATATAATTCCTTTCTGTGTAAAAGGAGGCCTTGAAGCTGCTAAAGACGCCGTACCATGGGAAAACAAATCACCTATTTTCCTTTTCCTTCAAGACTTTGAGAGGGAAGTTTCCCAACCTTTCAAGCTTCCCGCTATTTGAGGGGTTTCTGAATCCTTTAATTTTGGTAAGTTCCATGGCCTAAGCTCTGTTGGGTACGTATTTCCTTTGCTCTTAGCTGCTGGCTTACATTCACCAGCAGTGCCCACCGAGCACCCCCTTGGTGAGTGGCATCTCCTTCAAGGCTTCAAGTGATGTGTGGCAGGTACTTCATTTGATCCAATTTCACTTTCAAATTATTTACATTGAAAAGGGAACAGAGGATGCATTGTTGTGGTTTATAGACTATATGGGTAGCCTGGCATATTTTATTATAGGTTGAGAAATTGACATGAGTAAAAATCTGGGTGCTGAAGCAAAATAGCTAATTTCTGCTTGACTGAAGATGTAGATCCGTGCATGGATTACTACCTTTCATCATTTCTTTCCTTTAGTCTTTTTTAGATTAAATTAAATTTCCTTTCACGTGACACGCTTGTTCTATCTCTTAAAGAAGTCCTGGTCGCCACCTCTCTTTTTCAGGTTATCTACATTTACCACTCATTGAAGTCTCATGGCATTTGCACATTTATTACCAATCCTCTGAGGCCTAATCTGGATAATCTGATATGTACTTCAGTAAATCCCTTTGTGTTGTTGCTGACAACTTAGTGATAATGTGCAGTAAACTGTTGCATCAAACTCATGAGATTTAGGTCGATTTTATAGAAACAATCTTATTGTGCTTTGCTTCTTCTTATGTAAGACTGTATAAAAAATTGGCCTAATTGTAGTGCCATTTTTTAAACCAGTTCCATTTAATGGTTGATTATGGTATTTCTGCATTTCTGCATTTTAGTCAACAGAATAGTAAGGAAGCTTTTCAAATCTGTGTAAATATAATCATTAAATTAAATTCACTAATCAGTCGAACTCGGTAGGGCGGTGGGACATGTGAACCTCTGGTGTCCTTCGGTATTAGGAGGGGTTTGGTCGATGGTGGCGGCTGGCCACTAGCAGTGGCCATTCGATCGGCAGCGAGCGAGGTGGCAGGTGCCAGTGCCACTGATTATGGTTAACAGGGGACAATCTTCGATGAGCGCGAAGGGTCTATGTCTTCCCTCCAATTGAGATTTGCACTTCGTTTCAAGGTTTTTATGAGATTTTTTAAGACACGGTATTACTCAGGATGTCTCCCCCTACTATTTACATATATCCTCAAACCCGTGTACAGGATAGTATGCAGGTATGAATTTATTCGTGCGACCAGTGTTTTTAATACAAAAGTTTAGTTATCCCGTAGCAACGCACGGGTAGGCTACTAGTTAGTAATAAAAACTATTCCAAGCGGCGTTGAGAGTAAATTACCACTCATCCATTAGTAGGAATTATTTTCTTAACAAAATGACACTACTAGTAATAATCAATTACTGCTCAGTGGTCTGGTAGAAATTATTTTCTTAGCAAATGACATGCCAATGCACAGTCCTGAACGTCACCGCTGATTATGCTCTCAATGCATTAGTGAAGTGCCAATGCACGAAACAGCCATCTCCTCGTTACTAGTACTACTCGGTCATGCATGTGACAGCCAAAGAAAATGTTGCTGCTCACGCGAAACGAGATAATTATTTGCTTAACAAAATGATTATAAAAATATCAGTAATAAATATTAGTCCAATTATTTATCGGTAATAAATATTAGTTCAATTAACCCAAGCAAAATTACCGCTTACAAGTCATGAATGAATTTTCATAAAACAAAAATGATACTGTTAGTAATAAAAAGGAAAAAGTCTATTTTTGACCATCCAACTTTTGTCTTAGTTTGGTTTTGACCATCGAACTCCAAAACCGGTATCTTTGGCCCTCCAACTATCAAAACCGTTCAAATTTGGCCATAGAGCTGTTTTTGATGGGTGGTTTTCAATTTCTTAATTTATAATTTAGTCCTTAGAGCTTAAAAATGATTACAACTTTTTGGTCGTACCTCCGATTTTAGGTGATTCTTGCGGTCATGCGTTTATAACGGTGAGCTTCATATTTTAAAATATTTTTAATACTATATATATTATCACTGTTTGTTATATTATTCTTGAGGTTGATATCTTGATTCTGATGTATACATATGTGCTCTGCATAGGCTGTGCACTTCATTTGGCTTCAGGTGATGAGCAGTTGACCACTCATATAAAACCAAATATATGCTTACTGTGTGGTCTCATCCGACCAAATGAATGGATGCATAAGACCATGTTGTTTTCAATGGCTATGCAAGCTTTGGACTAGTAATCTTATAGGGGTGCATTACTGTTTTTTATGTCACTGTAACGTTTGTATTGTAAGCTTTCTTGACTGAAGATTTTATACCATTAATTCATCTAAAAATAGAAAATCGGAATCTGCCGACGGTAATTGTTAAGGTGAGTGGTGCAGAATTGATTTATCCACTTTGATATATCTTGTGTTTACCTTTTTTGTTGACCTTTACTTTACTATTTCGTTTGTGCTTAAATTTGAACAAACGATCCATAAATTTGGAGTTTTACTTCTGTATGAAAAGTCATACTCATTCTAGTGATGATTCTTATGGTCATGCATTCGTAGATGAGCTTTATCTTCTAAAATGTTGTTCATATTATTTTGTAACTATTTATTTTACTTTTTTTATACTGTTGTTTTTACCCAACAACAGAGAATAACAAATAGTGATGATATATTATAAAGAATATTTTAAAAAATAATTTTCACCATTATGAACGTGTGACCGCAAGAATCACCTAAGTTGGAGTTACAGGCAAAAATTAATGATCATTGTAAGACCTAAGGACTAAAATATAAATAAAAAATTTAAAAACCGCTCATCAAAACAGTCCGACGGCCAAATTTGAATGGTTTTGATAGTTAGATAGTCAAAGATACCCGGTTTTAAAGTTTGATGGCCGAAACCAAACTGGACCAAGAGTTGGATGGTCAAAAATAGACTTTTTCCTAATAAAAATAACCTCTGGATTAGATGTCTCGATGAGTATTAGCCAAAATTTTACTACTCTCATGTTCGCACCCAATTATTTATCGATGTAAATGATAATAGTTACTCCCTCCATATTGAAAAGGAAGTCGTTTTGGAAAAGGCTTCTGGTCAAACATTGGGAACATAAATGATTAATAACTTTTAAGTCGTTGAGTTTTGAAATGTGAAAATCATATCAATAGATTTGTCTTGAAAAATACTTTCATAAAAGTATACATATATAATTTTTTAATAAATATTTTGATAGAAAAGAGAATTCAAAGTTGCACTTTTTGGAGGCAGCGTGTCGATGTCCTAAACGACTTCCTTTTCGATATGGAGGGAGTATAAAAATTACCGCTTTGATCATTAGGCGGTAACAGCGTCATCAAACCTGTTCCTTGAAACGATCGCCAGAAAAATAATGGCCAGTTGCTGCTCTTGTGGACACTTCAATCAATGCAATTATACACTGTACATGTCTCCTTTAAAGCTGCGTCAACCATGCATGGTACCGGAAACTAAAAAGGCACTTTAATTACTAACGCCTTTAACTCACAGCCTTAATTCTCCTGGCTCGCCGGAGTGCTCTCTCAGGCCGCCGGCGCGTTGAGTAATATTCTCCGGCCAGGCTGCAAATTATATATATATATATATGCAGTGCTATTCTACACCCATCAGACCCAACATGCAACCAACCGGTCCAACCCAACCATCTCGGTTCCTGCTGACCAAACCAGCCTCCTCCCGTCCGCATCTGCCCACCCCTCGATTTGTTGCGAGCGCGAGCGGCGAGGCGCGCGTAGCGCGACGAGGCGCGAGCGCGAGACCTCTCCGGCCTGCGCGGAGCGAGGCATATGGCTGCGCACAGCGAGCCAGGGCACAGGAGCAGTAGCGGCGCAGTAGCTGCTGCATGAGCGCCGGGGCAGCTGCGGCGCATGTGAGCTGCAGTGGTAGCACCGAGAGCGGCCTTCGGCGGTGCAGGAGCAGATCCGCGTGCGTGAGTCAGAAGCGACACGTGCTGCAGTAGTGGCGCAGAGTTGCAAGCTGAGGTCGCCGTGGGGCCCGTGGGGCTGCGTCGGAATTTGGTCGCGATAGAGACGAGCGGAGCCCTGAGCCTTCCACCTTCTTTTCCGTCAGTTCGTGCAAGGCCCATCCAGAGCAATGACCCGTGGATCTGACAAGATCTACAAATTACTGAAGAATGCTTTGAGAGAATGTTGGTAATTCAGAGTATAATCACTGTCGACCTCTGCAAAGATTGCTGGAAATCAGATGAGGGATTTAATGGTAGTGATGGAAAATAAGCTATGTAGGCCTAGCAGTAGCAGAGTTGCAACGAGGTACATCTGGGAAAATATTTTGAATGGATTCAAGAATTAATGTCGATCTCTGCTTGGTCAGCAATGATTTGGATGCAAAATTGGACCTTCTATGATGTTCAAAAATACTGACGGTACACTGAAAATGAGAATAAAAAAGGAAGCATTGATGAATTTTTTTTGATAAACAGTAATTATTGATATTAGTATAGAAAAATTTATTAATACATAATGAAAATATTGGACACTACGCATGTGCATGTTCTAAAAATATGGATTACTGAATCACTGGTGGATTACTGAATCAGTGGTGGATTACCGACACCCTCTCTGCATGTTCTGAAAATTATGGATTACTGAGTCTGAATGAGTCTGCTAAGTTTAGGGCTAAAAAGGTAATGATAATTACTGAACCGTGAATTACTGAGGGTGCACTGATATTGACACAACCTTTACCCTAATCTCAAAACACGCTACATACAATAATCTCAACACACGCCCTAATCCCTAAACTCAACAGAAACCCTGATCCCTAATAGGGGGGCATGCATTACCCATTGTCTAGTAGGGGGGCATGCATTACACATTGACTCGTAGGGGGGAATGCATTACCGATTGTCTAGTACGAGGGGCATGCATTACCCATTGCCTGGTAGGAGGCCATACATTACCTATTGCCTGGTAGGGAGGCATACATTACCTATTGCCCACCATCAACCCTAATCTCAGCAGACGCCCCGAAAATAAATCTTAGCAAACGAAATGAAGCCTAATCTCAAAGGACGTAAAGAACAATAATCCCCGATCCCTAATCTCATCAAACGCCCTATAACCTAAACTCATAAATTATCGACCATATATTATCGAGCTATCTACACTAATCTAAGCAAACGCCATAAACACTAATCTCAACAAACAATCTAAACCCTAATCTCAGCAAAAAACACTGATCCCTAATCTCAACAAACGCCCTAAACAATAATCTTATAAATTACTGACATATATTACTGAGCTATCTACACTAATCTCAGCACACGCCATAAACACTAATCTCATCAAATAATAAAAATCCTAATCTAAGCACAAACACTAATCACTAATCTTAGCAAACGAGATGAACCCTAATCTCAGCAAACCCCCCAAACACTAATCTCAGCACAAGCCCACGAACCCTAAACTCGGCAAACGATGTGTGAACCCTAATCTCAGTAGAATGTGTGAACCCTAATCTCAGCAGAATGTGTGGACCCTAATCTCAGCGAATGTGTGGACCCTAATCTCAGGAGAATGTGTGAACCCTAATCTCAGCAGAATGTGTGAACCCTAATCTCAGCAGAATGTGTGAACCCTAATTTCAGCACAATGTGTGAACCCTAATCTCAGCAGAATGTGTGAACCCTAATCTCAGCAAAATGTGTGAACCCTAATCTCAGCAAAATTGTGTTAAGTGTGCACACAACTACACCGCTCGGCCTCGAGGGCCTACCAGCCCTCTCTGCCTCGCTACCTATGCTCTGAAGCCAGCCTGCGGCGCTAAATTTATATAAGGAAGATGTGTATGTGAAACAAAAAAAAAATAGGAACCCTAATCTCAGCAGAATGTGTGAACCCTAATCTCAGGACAATGTGTGAACCCTAATCTCAGGACAATGTGTGAACCCTAATCTCAGCAGACGCCATGAACCCTAATCTCAGCAGACGCCCTAAACCCCAATCTCAGCAAACGCTCTATACCCTAATCTCGGCAAACGCCATGAACCCTAATCTCAGTAGATGTTATATACGCTAATCTTAGCGGACGCCATGAACCCTAATTTAAGCTTACGCCCTCAACCCTAATCTCATCAAACACTATATACCCTAATCACAGAGCATAAGTTACTGAGAAAACACCATGAAACATAATCTCAGCAGACACTCCGAACCCTAATATCAGTATAAGTATGAACTACTGAAGCCGATGGGATACACCTATAAAATCCATAAAAAAACTGATTACCGAATCTTTGTTAGTTTGCATAGTGATTGCTTAAAGTAGCTCATGAAATTACTATGACGTAGCTTGTGAAAATTACTGAACCACTCATCTACTATTGATCATAGGGCTGTGATTATAAAAAGCGGTTTGTTCAAGATTACGAGATGCACTTTGAGATTACTGCTCGAAAATGATACCTTTGATAGCCCTTCATTTGCACAAAACAATGCCAACAACAGGTACAGAATGTCAATCTCATGGCAGACATGAATTACTGAATTACCAACGGTTAAAATAGAAAAAAATCTAGTAATTCAGTATACATCTGTGTTATTTCAATTGTTGAAGCTGTTGTGCTGGAACCGGTGAACGCATCCATTTCAACTTGCTTGGGTCTGTCTGAGGGCAAGCTCTTCAAGCTAAACTAGGAAAGGTCTCTTGCCATTTCTCTTGTGGAACATAACATAGTAGAGAAGGGGAGATTCATACTGGGATCCAAGTTGCTACATTAAATAAAATAGAGGACAAGCAACGTGTGAGGGGGCTGAAAAAACAAATAAAATTGAGATTACTAAGTTACCGTAGAAATATAAAATGTTCATACTGAACTACTAACTTGTATAGTAATTACTGAACAAAATAAAATTACTGAAATCACAGTAAGTGCACACATATCTTAAACTACCCTATTACTGAAACTAAATAAGTTCAAGCAAACTAAATAAGTTCAAGCAATCTACTGTACTAAGTCATCGGTAAACTGTAGTAATTCACCTAGTGACACAAACGACTAGTAATTCACCCAGCTCCTTTAGGATGTGCCGCTTCCCATTCTTTATCAGCTCAAGGAAGACACCCACACTAATTTCCTGCAAGCCAAAGCTCGTGGATGTTATTGCCGATTTCTAAATCCCACTTTACCACTAGAAACTGTTCTACCCTGCATCTTCTGTCTGCAACATTGCACATATTACTGAATTACTCAACCAAAAGCGTTACTAAAACATAGAAAAGCAAGATGCAGATGAAAGCAAAAGCATTATTGAACACTCACAAAAGATGCCCCTGAATACTAAAAAAAAGATGCTAATTACTGAACCAGAACATTACTAAATAGACATAACTGAATATAGAATGTACTAAACTGAATTAGCAAAGAAAGTGCTATGCAGATGAATACTAAACAAGGATTACTGAACAAATAGATACCTAAACAAGGATTAATGAATAAACATTACTGGGTTTGTATGGCTCAATGAAACAAATGGTTCTACACTTAATGAATCAAGATTTTTTTTCCAAAATTGCTAAAAGGCATAACTATCAAAATTACTAACAAAACTACTTCAGTAATTGATATAGTTTCTATCAATTTGGTTCACTGAACGATGGGAAATAGTGACAAATAATTACTGTCATGCAGCTTTATACCATTCCAACATGTAAGATGATGTATAGATATAAAACCACCTGAAACTGAAAGACAAGTAATCTTTTGCGGCAACAAAGAGGTGAACCACAGCCTCGGACAGCAGGAGGCGAGACATGGCACTATAGCTGTTAGGGGCATGATGGCTAGCTCTTGTATTAGGTACAGCAAATCTGAGGCCAATTAACCTCACCTGCCTATCGTAGTTGCGGACCCCTGTTCAGTACAGCAGCAGGTTGATTCCAGCGAGTCCCGCACATCATCAGGAGGCTGCCTTAGCTATTACTAAACTACTTGTAACAAATAAAAAAGGAATGCATAGTTAAGTGCAAGAGCAGCACTGCTATGGTAAAAAAATAATTATATTACTCATCTATCGAATTCTAAATTACTGAACAACAAAGAGGGCTATAGCTTGTACTACTCATCTATGACGATCAGCATGCCACCATCATCACGAGATCGACGCAAAAGATTGGCCTCAAATCGAAACCGGAGTGCCGCGGGTAGCCTGCGTGGTGATGCTCTCCTCGGCTCCCCCTTCCAGATCCACGCAACAGCTCCCAATCTCGCACAAGGGGAGGGAAGCTTGACCTCCGAGGGGGACAGCCTTTGCCCCCACTGGAACCGCGACACCTGGGGCACGTCTCGAAACCTCGCTGGTGTGAACTCCACACTGCACAGCCTTGCCCCGATCCACCCCTACGGGATCCGCTCGCCAAGCTGCCGCTGCTGTGGAATCCCATCACGAACCCCCGCAGCCTCCGAGGGACGAGCACTCTCCCCGCTGTACGTTAGCCGACGCAGGGGCCACCCCAAATCGCCGCCGCCGCCGTGGAATGAAGCCGATCGGTTGGGGGGCGATTTTTTTTGGCGGTGGGACTAGAGGAGTCGTGGTCTCGTGGGTTTGTGCGGGTTACTGGCCTGGGTCGAGCGCGTTGGGCGGAGGGGGCTGGGTCGGTGCGGTGCAGGCCGGTTCGACGTGTGGGTTGGCTGGCTCGTTGGTTTGGGTGCACGGGTGTAGAATCTATTCTACACCTAGGGTGTAGGATAGCATATATATATATATATATATATATATATATATATATATATATATATATATATATATATATATATATATATATATATAGGTATGATAAGTATTCCGGAGTGAATAATAATCACTCCCCGAGCCAGCCTGACGCACCCGCTCGGCCGCTCCGACGTCCGGCGCGCTGGTCCATCATCCTTTTTTTTTTCTATCGCACCCACCTCCCTTTTTTATTTAGGGCCCCTTTGGCTGGTGGGAGAAATACAGGATAGGAATAGGAAATATATAGGAATCCACCTGCGATGCTTCTCTATTCCCGCGGAGTCCAATCCAAACCCAAAGATATGAGAGAAGGCCTTTGGCAGGGGCAGAGGAGAAACACAGGAACTGCATGCTGATGGGCCACAGCAGGGGTGACAATCATGCATGGTAGCAATTGTTTACGGTCAAAGAAATGGCAGGATGCATGCACGAGCAATTGTTTATGTGGGCCATTTGCCTCGTTCCTAGTGAAACCAAGAAGATGGAGTGGATGTTTCTTTCCCATAAAAATCCTGTGAAATCACAGGGTACCAACAGTATTCCTCAGGATTTGTAATAGCTATTCCTGTGAACCAAAGGCCACCGTAGGAAACAATCCATAGGAACTTGATTCCTGTATTTTTCCTACGTTTCACCCATCAACCAAAGGCCCCCTTACTATTTAATTATTTAAAAATTCCTTTCCATTTTATCTGTCCAATATTAGATCGTGGGAGACGCCGGTTTCTTCTTTCCACTTCCGAACCCAGATCGCCACCGCCCCAGCCCCACGAGCCCAGCTCCTCGCCGCCCCCGCCGCACGGCCTTTGCTCGCACCGCCCCTGCCCTCGCCGCACGGCCTCAGCTCGCCGCCGCCCCTGTTCCTTGTTCCGCGCCGGCGAGCGCGCTGCACCTGGGCCCGCGGCTGCTACCCATCACATTGCCTTGAGCTGACAGCAGTTTCTTCTCGTCTCCACCTCTTCACCTTCTTCCAATCCCTATGCCGAGTGAATCCGCGGCGGCGGTCGTGCCTTATCTGCAGCTACCATGCCTGAGCAATTCGGCGTCGGCGGCGTCCTCGCCATGCCTGAGCAATTCAACGTCGTATCCGCGGCATCCACAGCTTCCCTCGGCAGAGCCCCTCTGATTGAGTTGATTCGATGGCGGCGGCGGCCCATGGTGGATCAATTTCAGGCGTTGCCCTCTTTCCTGTGCTGACGTCATCGGCATCCTCTTCTTCAGGCGTGCAACGCAATGATCGAACGAGGAGAATCGTCACCCCAGCCATTCCCTAGTATGGTACCCATCCGTCTTCACTCACATTCGATACCCCAATTTTGGTCCCTTTTACTGTTGGGGATGGGGATTAATGATTGATTGGCAAATCTGACTTTCCCTGTTGTGTGCAGATCGAAGACCCTAAAGAAGATTGTCTTATTTTGATATTTTTGTTCATGAATCTAGAATCTATTTGCACGAAGATGCAATGCAAAACAACAGTCTAGCACTGCTGCAGCAACACGGCGTGATCTCATCTGCCGTTAGAATCGATCTATGATCTGCTCCCCTGTGTAATTCTCTTTCTTTTTCCATGTTGCGTGAAATGAGCCTGGCGGCTGTTTACCTTACTAGATATAACTTATTTGTGTCTATCATTTACAGGGATTGCCTGCATCGTACCCATTTTTTTAAATTTCAATCAACATTTGTGCAACCTGTTTACCTGTCCAGTTTTCTAATATTCTTTTGCTTGGTTAATCCAACGGGTTGCTAGTGTGTTATTCATATTGTTGTTATCTCCTTACTATCCTCATTTTGTTTTCCCACACTTTCTAATTTTAGAATAAAGAACTGTATATAACAATAGTTATTTGCTCTTTAATTTATAAATCTAGTTCACTAATCTTTCTAAAAATAATAATACATCTCAGAGCCATGGAATCATTGCTCTGTCAGGCTTCTAAAAAATATGAGCAGCACTGTAAGACTAGGAAATGTTATAAATAAATCCAAACTTGCCTTTGTCATGCAAATATAATAGTTAGCTTTCAAAAATTCAGCACTACTTTTCCTTTCTTTTTCTCTATGCAATGCAAATATCTAGAAGCCATTTCTGTGTATGCCTGTGGTGTTAGGGCCTTCACTGGTGGACTGATTGTTTTTTGGCCCAACTAGTTTCTGAAACATTGGTGTGCAATCTATATGTGCCCTATGTTCTTATTGTATAGAACATTTTTTTTTTTTCCTTATTTGTACAATTTGTGGTACCCTAATGATACTTACCCTCTATTTTCACTTTTTATGCTCTGTTTTTGGACGCGCAATGCCCGGTTGCTGGCTGCCACATCTTGATTGCACACATGTCGAACACCAAGCTCGCCTTTAGTCGGATCCCTCCGGTCCGTCAGGTATCCTATACCCGCCTCATATGTATTCTTGCGAGCTCCAGTAGTATAGTTTGTTTGTTCATTTATATGCATACAAAATTGTCGATCTATGACATTAGTTCTCTATGCAATTTGATTGCTTGTATTTTTTTCTTCTGCAGATTTGGAACAAAGGGCTCATATCAATATATAGTATGCTTGCTCCTCAGCCTTCCCCTTCATTTGATTTGATGATTCGTGTGCCGGATGTGTTCCCTGCAAGTGTTCGATTGTTGGCACTGGTTGCGGCCATATGAGCTCCTCTTCAATTGCAGCAAGGTGAGTTTTTCTCGCTATCAATGCTGGTTTAATGTAGCTTTTAGTTACTCATGGAGTAGGATTTGGTACTGTAACTGTGACAAATAGTAATTGTGAATCCGAATTGTGCATGCACTATCCTCATTAGTGTTCTCAAGAATATTAAATAGGAGTATTCGCAAAAAGAAATTGTTTACGTTTAGAATTTAGGAAAATCAAGAGCAGTGCTGATTAAATACTACACTACCTTATTTCTGTATCATGAATTCACTAAGCATGTGGCTACTTTATGTGACTGGACAAAAGAAAGGTCAAATAATTTGTTTTTTCTATATGGTAGACCACCAAATTCCTTATGTAGGCAACAATTGCCATTTGGATTAGTTATTCTTATAACTAGCAACCATTTTTTTCTGAACTTGTGGTTTGGGTAACAGAGACTTGTTATTCTATATACCTGATCACCCCTACTCTTGTTCTGCACTTACTAACCATGTTGTATGATTATGCGGCCCTATTTCATAGCTAACCACTAAGTAGTTGCTAATAGTTATTTACTATCAAATTGATCTGTGTAATTTGATTATAGGCGGTACTGACGGTTGTTGCCTGGTTTGGCACCGATGGGCTCGCCGCACCTAGTTTGGCACCTTGCCTCGCCTCCCTCATGGGTCCACCTGCCACCACAGTCCTCCCCTCACCCCATCAGGAAGGAAAGATAAACATAGCTTAAATATAAAACTTCATCATGCTTTGTTGCATGCGTTCAGTACTTTTTTGGGGGGCTGACTGTTTCCTCTGCTCTCTGTCCCGTTTTTCATTGTTACTTCTGCAGTCTGAGGGAGCTAGTGGGATTGTGGTATGCAGCATGTCTGTGCAGTTGTCATGTTGTGACTGATCGATGTCCATCCAGTGCATGTGGTCAGGAGCATTTTAATTTAATTGCTTAAGTTAGTTTGCAACTTGTCTCAGAGAATGTATGGTCTGCTTGGCCTGAACTTATATTGTGCTACCATTAACTTTTTATGCCAAGCAACCCATACTCCAAAACTGTAAGGATTTGGAGTTTAAATTGATGTCAACATTTGTGGTTTCAAAATGATCTTTTTATTGTTAAAATTGATGACACCTTACTCAAGATTGATATGATCTCATTATAGAATGTTTTAACGATTAGGATGAGTTATTCAAATTAAATATGGTTGGTTTGATGTTTGATCGATACTAGATACTAGAAGTCTGATTATCAAGTTTCTTTTTATTTTTGTTGCATCAGTAACAAGATACTCCTTTCAAACAATCAACTAATGTCATTCTTCATGGTGTGTATATATATTAGTCAAATTAACAATTTAACTAATGCAGTCTGTCAAATTAATAGTTTAACTGATGCAATCCAATGGGAACAACATTACTAGTGAAGTTTTTGCTTCTCTGCATATATCGCATTTATATAGTGAAGTTTTCATTCTGACTTAGCTTAATTAGCTCAAGGTGTCCATCTAGAGTTTATTAACCGACAATGTACATTATCAGTATTTATTTAACCTTGCCTATTGAAGTGAGCTCTCACCAGTTATATGTTTTTTCTAATTTTTTTTTTTGTTACCCTTCTTCCACCAGTAGGTGATGTTGGCCACATCGGCAATTAATCAGCCACAGTAGTATGCCACTTGCATGAACAAGGTAAGCTGGAGTGCTATGCACTTGTTTGGACTGATCTTTGTCTCCACCATGCATAAAATTTGATATTGATTTTATGATTTATCTATTTTGATTTATGTATGCACTAGCCGACATTACAGAAACGCTGCTATTACTTACGACTACTACAAATGTGAGCATTTCTATTGCTTTCACCATATGTAACTATCCGCTAGTTGCTGTTCCACTATACTGAATTTTGATATTCGCTACCATTTAGTTTTGTGAGTTTGACCTGCTATACCTATAATGCACACATGTTAGCAAACTTTGATGCCTTTTCCTTGCTAATTACGTAATTCCCAACTAATTCATCGAGCCATTAATTCGGTACATATTTACATCTTACCTTTTTCATTCAATGTACAAGGATCAAGATCAAATGAATACTTATTCAGTATGCATCCTGTATGGTTCATTTCAGCAGTGTTCACTTAGTTGTCTGCCTATTCGCTTCATCTAGTGCTGCAACTAAACATGCTTGATCTATTAGTAGTAGTTATGGAGTGCAATTTCCTTCATCTTTGCTAAACATTGTCCTGCAAATGTATAAAAGGCTTTTCGTGGTATTATCATGACTGGCCGGTGTCAATCTATACAATCAAATTATCTTGTAAATTGATATATCTTAAGGGTTTTGTGATAGGTTGGTAATAAAACATCGACATTTAGTAAGCTTCATTTATATTAGTACAAGTATAATACCTTAATTCGGTAACTATGTTTGTTTTTCACCATTTTCTAGAGCATTAATGTATCCTTGTTCCTTGGTTTACTGAATTAATTTTGCATATTTATTTCTCATTTATGTCGGCTTGAAGGTTAAATAGTCGCATGAATAGTGCATGTTATGCCCTTCGTGTACTATGTATTCAGCAATGCATTATAAGTCAGGAAAAGTGCAGGAGACCTCGACATCAGCAGAGATGGTGTGCTACTTGAAGATGCATCATGAGATCACTTAGTGAGCCAGAAAGGCTTCATTTTTACAACAGTAGTCATTTTTCTTGTTTCTGATCCACAATTTCTTATGTCCAAAGTCATATGTAGCCCAAAACATTCATTTGGAAACTGCACCTATTGTTTCCTTTATATGATATGCTAATCTGTATGCATGCCATACTCTGTTCATTAATCATTAAAGTTCTGCTTCACCGGTGAAGCAATCCTTCTAAAACATTTTCTTGAAAAAACGTGTCTGGTGAAAACAAAGGTTTATGGTTTCAGTCGTTGGAATGTAAAGTTTTCTTGGACGTGCACTTATCCATAAATCCAGTAGGCTAAAAGAAAACTGCAGAAAAAAAAACAGCATCAAGTGTCAATTCTTTTGACGTTCTCCAATCCTAGAACAAGCCATCAGACCAAAAACTAAAACCAATCAGCACTTCCCATGGCAAAAAGAAGAGAAAAATCGGCAGCAAGAAAAATCAGACGCAAGTAGGAAAAAATCGGATTAACCAGGTCCATGAGAAGGAAAAAGAAAAAAATCGGCAGCAAGAAAAACCATCGGACGTAACCACTAGTACACGAGACGGAGAAAGAAAAAAAACGGCCACGACGACAAAAGGAAGAAATCAGCCGAGGAAAAAAAAAATCATCCAACCACGTGAAATAAAAATAAAAGAAAAAAAAAAGGAAAAGATCGTACGTGGGAGCGCTGTTGGGCTACGTTTGGCGGGCACTCAGGCGGCGCACGGAGCGGCCTGGCGAGGGGATCGGTGACTGATTAATAATCGCACCTGCGGGACTAATTAGTGCAGCCCATATATATATATATCGCACGCTCCGTGCTATATACACCTCGGTGTAGAATATATTCTACACCCAACGCACCCAACCGTTCTAACCCAACTAACTAGGGCGCCCGACCCACCCCAACCATCAGCCCTAACCGCAGATCGCGCGGGGAGACGGCGGGCGAGCCGCAGCGAAGCACTTCCGCGACGGCGGCGCAAGCCGCACGTGTGGGATCCGGCGCATGGGTCTCCACGTCCACCGCTAGGGGTTCGAGTCCGCGGCGCCCGGGCCCCGTGGCTCTGCTCCATGCGGCGATGTCTTCCTCCCTGCTCGCCGGCCCCCCCGGCGCCTTCCTCTCCGTTTGCCATGCGAACCACGGGCGGTAGGCTCCAATGGCGGGCGCGTGTAGGGGCGGTGTGGAGGTGGTTCCAACGGCGGGCATGTGCATGCCAGGCGCCGCGGGGAGAGATCCACATCAGTGGCTGGGCTCCGCCGAACATGCAAATTTTGCCCTCAAATTCCCTACGCATGTGCATGCGTTGAATATGTGATTACTGAATTACTGTGTTGCTTATAATTACTAAAAATAGGAAAACTAGACTCAACGATATCGTCATTTGCACGAAGTTGGCAGCAATTCAACATTCAAGAGAAACGAAGCAGTAATAGGCTGCGAGGTGCTATTTTGAACAAAGGATTACTAAACAAAAATAATTACTAAACAATGAATTACTAAGACTGTTGTATGATAAGAAAATTCCAATTACTAACCATATTGAGTAATATACTCGCTTTTTGTGTATCTCTAGTAACACCAATGCTCTTGGTATTCTGTCAGTAATTCAAAGTTACATGATTGCATAGACCAAAGTGAATTTGTCAGTAATTCATAATCTTTTTATGCTGAGTAATATTTTCGCACTCAGTAAGACATATATATGTGCTCAGTAAGATCTCAGTGCTCAGCAACTCTATGTTTGTTTGTGTCGTTTTTGGCCCGTGTGTTGTGGTCGTTTGCCTATGTGACGTGTCATCGAGCCTGTGTGTCGTTAGCCTGTTCAGGGCATTTGCTGAGATTTGAAGCTCCAGTAATCCATATTGCAAGAGGTCCACAGCAAAACTATCATGCCAGTAAGTGGGTTTTAGTAATTCACACAACTACCATGTCAGTAATTGGGTTTGTTTGGTCAGTAACACCTTTATGTGCTCATTAACTGTTAGGTTCTCCTTAAGCTTTACCAACACTTATATGTGCTCATGTACAGTAATATATACGTTTAGTATTTTATGGTTTATATGCCCGAAGAAATCGTCAGTTTAGGGCTTGTATTATTTTCATTAGTTTTTCGGTATTTTTTTTTTTTTTAAATTTAGGGTTTTGGAGCAAGTGTCTTTTTAAATGCATGCCCCCTACCGGGCAATGGGGCAAGTGTTTTTAAAAAAGCATGCCCCCCTTCTTTCTTGAGACTAGGGTTCGGGCGCCTGGCGAGATTATGGGTCCATGGCTTTTGTTGAGATTAGTGTGTGTAGCTTAGTAATTTATGGTCGGTAATTTGTAAGATTAGTGTATATAGCATTTGTTGAGATTAGAGTTCGGGCGCCTACTCGAGATTAGGGTCCATGGCCTGGCTTGAGATTAGTGTATATAGTGTCTATTGAGATTAGGGTTCATATCGTTTGCTAAGATTAGGGTTTTAGGGCGTTCTTGAGATTAGGTGTCCATGGCTTCCGAGATTAGTGTGTATAGCTCAATAATTTATGGTCAGTAATTTTGTAAGATTAGGGTATAGAGCGTTTGCTGAGATTAGGGTATATAGCGTTTGCTGAGATTAGGGTTCAGGGCGTCTGCTGAGATTAGGGTCCATGGCTTATGCTGAGATTATTGTATGTAGCTCAGTAATTTATGCTTAGTAATTTTTAAGATTATGGTATATAGCGTTTGCTGAGATTAGGGTTCAGGGCGTCTGCTGAGATTAGGGTTCAGGGCTTCTGCTGAGATTAGTGTATATAGCGTCTATTGAGATTAGGGTTCATGTTGTTTGCTGAGATTAGGGTTCAGGGCGTATGTTGAGATTAGGGTTCATGTTGTTTGCTGAGATTAGGGTTCAGGGCGTTTGCTGAGATTAGGGGTCCATGGCTTCTACTGAGATTAGTGTGTATAGCTCAGTAATTTATGGTCAGTAATTTTGTAAGATTAGGGTATAGAGCGTTTGGTGAGATTAGGGTATGTAGCGTTTGCTGAGATAGTGTGTATAGCACAGTAATTTATGGTCAGTTATTTTGTAAGATTAGGGTATAGAGGGTTTGCTGAGATTAGGGTTCAGGGCGTCTATTGAGATTATGGTCCATGGCTTCTGCTGAGATTAATGTATATAGCGTCTATTGAGATTAGGGTTCATGTTGTTTGCTCAGATTAGGATTCAGGGCGTCTGCTGAGTTTAGGGGTCCATGGCTTCTACTGAGATTAGTGTGTATAGCTCAGTAATTTATAGTCAGTAATTTTGTAAGATTAGGGTATAGAGGGTTTGCTGGGATTAGGGTTTGGGACATCTCCTGAGATTATGGTCCATGGCTTCTACTGAGATTAGTGTATATAGCGTCTATTGAGATTAGGGTTCATATCGTTTGCTGAGATTAGTGTTCAGGGCGTCTTGTTGAGATTTGGGTTTATGGCGTCTGCTGTGTATATAGCGTCTATTGAGATTAGGGTTCATGTCGTTTTGCTGAGATTAGGGTTCAAGGCGCCTATTGAGATTAGGTTTCATGGCGTCTATTGAGATTAGTGTATATAGTGTATATTTAGATTAGGGTTCAGGCCGTCTGCTGAGATTAGGTACATGGTTTCTGCTGAGATTAGTGTATATAGCTCAAGAATTTATGGTTAGTAATTTCTAAGATTAGGACACATAGAGTTTCTTTGAGATTAGGGTTCGGGCGTGTCTTTGAGATTAGTGTATATAGCGTCTATTGAGATTAGGGTTCATGTTGTTTCTTGAGATTAGGGTTCGGGCGTCTGCTAAGATTAGAGGTCCATGACGTCTACTGAGACTAGTGTATATAGCGTATATTTAGATTAGGGTATGTGCTAAAGAATTATATCTATGTGCTCAGTAATACATCAACATACGCTCAGTAATACTCTATAATATATACTCAATAATACATAATAATCGATCAAGTTCAGTAATGCATCCCAATAGATGCGAGTTATCAATATTTTTGGATTTAGGCATCATCATCTTTAGTAATTGATACTTTGGATCTAGTACTCCGTGCCTCAGTAATCAATAATTTTCAGTAATGCTATATGGCAAGGAAATAAATAGTTCAAATAGTCAAATACCAAGTATAATTAGCTACTATGGTTGTCATGATCAGTAATGAAAGTGGTGAATAAAGTAGATAAATTAATATGTATGCATGCATGCAGCGCATAAATTCATCTATCGTGTGCTTGCATGGCTAAAAATGTCTAGCTTCTTGAAAATAAAAAATAAAAAAATGCCTACACGGAGGAGTGGACAGGAGTGCATGTCGGATACGCAGGAGCCTCTCACGTGCATATGCAGGAGCCTTTCCACGGGGATTTCGTGCGTCGCGTGGGCGCCTGGGCTAGACAGGCCACGTCGGACATGGCTTGTGCGGACTGAGGAGGATGGCGCGCGGGGTGCTTCCTGCGGGGCGCACAGGCGGGATCGGATCGGCCCCGCGGGGTGAGTCAAGCTAGTGCGCGCGGGATTGTGGGAGGCCGATTGGATTTGGTTGGTTGGGTGCGCTGGTCGGCTCATGGGTGTATAATTCATTCTACAGGGTGTAGAATAAGCATTAAATGAATATATATATATATATATAGGCTCTACTTCGTCCTAAACTTTTGTCTTTTATTTCCTCTCTTTTCCTTTCTTTTTTTTTAGAGTTGTGGGCTCTACTCGTCCTCGGACACTCGTCCATTTTTCATCTCATTTTTTTTAGCATAGCCCATATCATTCCTCTTTTTCAAAGTAGATTTTCAGAAGTCAAGTTTCTCTTTTTTGGACGAAATCATAGCAAATCTATTTGTACCATATCATACTTGGCAACAACTTAGACTAGATAGAGCCTATGCAACCCACTTAAATCAGGTTTTGATGAGAGTTTTAGACTTAGCCACTAAACCCAAACTTTAGAGAAATTCGAATTATAAACTAGGCAGGTGAAGCATAAAGACGAGTAACTATTCATCATTTCAACAAGGGACTAAGACTAAATATTTTTATAGCTCATATATATAAGCATTGAGGCACATAGAAGAGCTACTTATTCTATTTTGGATTTTTTTTTTAGATTTTTTTTTTTCAATGCAAGATTGCTGAAATTTAAACATGCTAAAATAAAATAAAATTTGATGAAAATAAATATGCAATGCAATGATATCTGCGGGGTCCTCTCCCATGCTATGCGGAGGCCTCTTGATCGGGATCGAAGCCTTGGTACCTCGAGGTAATGCTTCCTCGCGTGCGTTGCGAGTAGCCATGTTGGACTCCAATTGGGTCCATCTCACGGTGACTCTGCTGCTCCCGGTTCTGGCGCGCCTTTATGCGGTGTTTTGCACATGGTTATTGAGCGTGTGCTCAATGTTCCTAGTGCGGACGTCGAGGTCTTTCTTGTTGGATGCCGATAGCCTCCACCCCTTGTGGTGGTTGCTGTCTTTGGATTTGGCGGAGGCATATCGTCGGAGTATCGTTGAAGTCAAATCTGTTGGCCCTCCATGCTTTGTTGTATCTCCTTCGGGCCGCGGTGGTACCGATGTCGAGGCGGCGGCTCCCACCTAGGCCGGGTATTACCTGGGGGTCCCCATAGGATGAGGCCATCTTTGCTGGAACATCGGCGTGGGGCGTGGCGTGAAGTAGGGCCCATGGGAGGAGGATCCGACCTCGGTCTCTGACCGACAACGTGAGGAAGCGATGGGGGTATGTTTCTGTGCAAGCTATCGCCAGATTTCGAGCTCAAATGTTAGTACGGCTTTTATACACCTGTAAGTCGGGTTAGGTAACCGGACTATAGTTGCATAGCCCGAGGAAAAGATGACCAAGCTCGCCCGAGAAGGTAAAATCTTAACTAAATGACCTCGCACAAGGCTGCGCAGAAAAGACCAAAGATCCCCGGGTGCGTAAATGTACTCTATCTGCCGATTATCCAAAGCTCCAATCTTGAAGCGAGACGTGTGATAAGGGATGTGCAGTGCCGAGGAGCAGAGACTTTGTGGTAATATGTAAAAGTTCTGCACATCTCTACCATTGGAGCTACTTTTTCCTTGTGGACAACAACATAGAGTAATTTTAATTCAATTTCATTCACCCATCTAACCCCATGTTTAGGAAACAAGGTCGGCGAGATCCAGTGATGGATAAATCTAAGTGATGGGTCTTTGGATCTCGTGAATTACGAGGTTTGAAAGTACCGGCCTCATGAGCACTTAGGATATCTCCTCCCAAAAGTGATTCCTAACAAAGCCGGGAAGAGCATCATCTATGTCTAGTGCACATCTATAGGCTGAAACCCCAGTGACGAGCTAGATCCGCCCATGCAACATGATAAGAGTTACCAAAGAGGCGGAAAGAAATTCCTAGCTGGTCTTCTACTAGTGTGCATAAGAACTGGATTGTCAGGAGGCGAGAACCTTTCTCCTCAAGAGGGGGAATATCCTCGCCACCCGACGCTCTCAAAGGATAGGGAATTCATCGTCCATACCTGTTTTGTTCGAGGAGCTCGGGGTCGATTCCGGGTGTCTGCTGAAACACACGGTCCTTGAGTAGGAGATATGCTTGCATCTCCCGATCTCCACGGATGTCAGGTGCGGCCGCGTCGGCCGTCGTCGTCGAGGAGCTTGAGCTTCTTCCTCCCCGACGTGGTGTAGCGTCTTCTTGCATGGGGAGCCCACGACGTCGTTGAAGTTGAGGGCGGAGCTTGTGCTTGCACGCCGTGAACTTTGCCTTGACGACCGCCTCAACCCTTTGAAGAAATTGGCGGTTTTTCTTCAGCTCTTGCAAAAAGCGATTAAGCGAGACCTCGGGTGTGTAGGGGTTAGTTTAAGTATGAACTTTCACACCGCGATCTTCTTGGCACAATGTTTTTGGTGGAGAAAATGGAGTGTAGAGCAAGTGGGAGAGAGTGTGAGAGTGACAAAAGAGTGAAAATGGGAGGTGTGTGCTCTCACACCGGTGCTCGGGCTATTTATAGGGCGAGCCAACGGTAGGGCCGCTCCACACAACTGGGTAGGAGCCGTTGGCGGCGCGGGCCAGCGCGGCGCCAAAGGTGCGGCCGCACAGGGTGGTGCAGCGCACCCTGCTCGCTCGAAGGCTGGCTGCTTTCGGCTTTGGCGAGGCGTGCACACTTGGTCCTAAAAGTTCGTGGCGGATTGTTTGCTTATTTAGTTGACCGTTTTCTCCCCTTTTGAATTTCTCTAAAAATTTTCAAATATAAATTTATTTTTAAATAGAAAAATTATTTTAAAAATATTTTTGTATATACTTTTATGTAGGAAATATTTTTTCTTTATTTTTCATGAAAGATTTTATTTTATTTATAAAGACTTTTTATTTTAGTTTTCAAAAATATCTACTTATAGATTTTTGTGTAATGAATATTTTTTTGTTTATTTTGATAATAAAATATTTTATAAAACACAAAATATATTATTATTATTATTATTATTAAATATACCCCTTTTTTTTTTTTTTGGGGCGGGGTTATTTATAGTCGGCTGTCGACTCCCCCTTGTTCTTGGCGGGAAGCTTTTGCTCAGGGGATCTCGAGTCGGATCCTTCAACACTCCACACCGGTTTCGATGATGATGATATCGGGTGTGTTATTGTTTGTACCCAGATGAATGGGCACTTTACCGCTAGCCTCTCGGCGTGGAAGACTATGAAGCCTTTCCCCATGGAGATATCGGCTTTGGCCAGTATAGAGGAATGGTCTCCCCGGGAGGAGAGACGTATCCTCGATGGGCCCATATGAAGGATCACAAAATTTGCGGGGATGTACTCGTGCGTATTTTTTGACTAGCACGTCTTGAGTATTCCCTACGGCGCCTTGTTGATTGATCCGCCATTTGGAGGACGAAGTTGGCGAGGAGTAAGTGTTCCTCCATGGATTTTGTTGAAGGTGGCCTTGGACATCACATTGATACGGCCCCCGGTCCGAGAATGCGTTGAAGGTGTGGGGGCCTTGGCCCGCGGCCGATAAGCGGGCGTTCAGGGGTCACCCTTCTTGGCAATGAATGGCGAGCTCACGGGGATCTTCTTTAGCTCACTTTGGGTTGGACCGAGCCTCGAGAGATATCATGTTAATCGACTCGTGTGGGACCTCGGGTTGCCCAGGATCCTTCCCGAGTCGATTAAGCGGCACTTCTGGGCAGACAATGCGGGCGGTGTGTCTCTATCATTTTATTGAAGCTTAGCTGATTCTTCACGGTGGCGTCAACCCTTCGAGATTGTTATTCACCCCTTCAAGGATTTTGTCTTGATGGCTCAATCTTTTGGTGAGGTTTCGTTAATCTTGGCTTGGCCCAACACGGGTCCTTGAGTGAAGGCGACCCGGGGTTATAATTGGAGTTGTATCCACAGGTTGCCTTGGAGGCGGTGGCTTTGGGGCGGGTTGTTCCGGCCTTTGGCGGAGGTTAGCGATACCCGTTCTTTGCTTTGTTGATGAAGGCGGCTTCTTCCACGGGCTTGGGGCACTTATCCCTGGTGGCCAATCTCACCACACGTCTCACGGGTCATGTGAGCGTACGGGGCGTAAGCTGTATTTCTTTGGGTAGTAGAGTCTCTTTGCGCTCCTCCGGTTTCTTCAGCGGTAGATCCATTTTGCGGCAAGCATATCCGCCTCCTTCATGGTATGCATGCCTTTTTGTGTTTTGGCTAGGGCTCTATCTTCTCCCCGGCTACGGTTTGCCACCATTTTGTCGATGAGGCTGTTGCACGTCGATGGTGAGTGATAAAAATGCGCCACCGGCGGCGGCGGCGTCGAGTGCCGCCGATATGGCCGTGAGACCATTGTAGAAGTTACGGAGCACCGGCCCGAGTTCTCCATCCGTGGTGCGGGCATGCGGAATGTATTCTTGCGAGCCTTTGCCACGCCTCGGAATGGGTTCTATTGATGTCTGGTTGGAAATTGGCGATCCTTCCCCTCAAGGCATTGGTTTTGCCCATGGGGAAGAACTTAGCGAGGAAACGCCCTTGGTACCAGCCCCGTCTGCGACTACCTCCTTGTCCTTGTAGAACCCTTTGTTTCGCCTTCCCCACGAGGGAGAAAGGAAAGGCGAACTGATAACGTCGGGCTCAACGTCCTTGATGCGATTGTGTCGCCTGCAGCTCAAACTCAAGTGTTGGAGATGGCGTTGGCATCCCTCACTAGGCAGTCCGCAGAATGGGCGGCTGCACCATGGTGATCGGCCGATGCAGCGGCTCAAAGTTTTTGTCGCCCGTTCACCAGGCCCGGTGGGCATGTTGGTGGCAGCGGGAAATAAAATCGTAGCGGCGACTCCTTCGGCCATGGCTTGAGATACGGTTGGTGCGGGGATGTCGATCTCTGTCGGGGTTCCGGCCGAAGAAGAAGCGGCACGAGACTTTGTTCTTCCTTAGGAGTGCCTCTGGATCAGAGATGAAGTTTTCCAAGGTTGGAAACGACATACACTATCATCCTGTTTTCATCCACAACAGGAGAAAATATTAAAAAGATTAGCACTGTATGAGCAAATGGTATCCACGCTGCTTGTTCATATTCATAGCCGGCTAGTTTATTGTTTTTTTTTTCACAATGCCTTCCCGACAACGGCGCCGTAAATGTTTGTTGACATTTCTTAGCGCAATCAAAGGAAACGGTATAAACCCATCCCCGATAACGGCGCGAGAAATGCGCGGCGACATTCCCAAATAAAACCACCATGTCGGTGATCCGAGCGGATTGTCAATGGGATAGATCTTGCCATCTTAGATATTTCATCATAAGCGCGCGGATCTATCATTGTAGCATTTCACCGGAAGTATTCGGGGTATCGTTATTTATATTTTCCCAAAGGAAGGCATGTGATTATTAGCATGGCATGCGAATAGAGGAACATGTGTTTGCTTAGACCAAATTGTTCATAGGGGGGGCAATAATAACGGTTTTTGGATAGTGTGACACACACTTAAGAATCCACCGACAAAAGGATAAAAGAAAAATAGATAAAGAATAAATGAATGACCTAATGGAGTAATTCTAATGTATCTAGTCATGGCCATAGAAATGAATAGTTAGGATCATATGCAACCTTTGATTTAATCATGGTTAGGTCTAGGATCTGGGAGACCCCACGAGAAAGTTTGCTTCCCACCAAGGCATTTACGAACTCCCAAAGCACATACTGACGTGGGGGGGATTTCAAGGGGACGTCAAGGCTTGTCACGACCCGGCCGCCTACCCTCAACCGTGGCATGCTCTCATATTCGCGAGGTGTCGTAATACCGGGCACCATGCCCACATATCAAAAGCACTACTCTTGTCCCCAGGATCCCCACTCGTCGAATGGACGGACTAGAACAAGAGCAAACCCGAAGGAACAACGAACCGATATCCCACCTCTAATCATGTTAGGCATATGATGATCGATGAAGAACCGATATGAACATGCCAAGATTATGATATGTAAACTATATGCTAGTTCATATACCAACACAAGAACATGAACAAGACTATACTCTAGTTCATAAGTTAGGCCAAGAACATAGATATAAGACTTGCAAATAGAAGAATGCTCCATAGAAGATGTATTACCAAGGCACTTTCTTCTAGGAGATGAGCCCTCCTTGTAGCTCTTCTACTCCAAGTGCTAACCAAGAACTAAGAAGAAGATGTAGAAGAGAGAGAGGTAGAGGTGGTAGAGAGAGGAAGATTGCTCGTTTCTTTGGACTCAAGTGGTGTGTGTTGAGAGAGGAGGAAGAGGGGACTACTTATATACTTGGAGGAGGGGCCTAAGTGCTAATTTACACCAAAACCGAACGGTAAACCTTCCTAATAGCAGAGCAAACCGACCATCCCATCGTCGGTAATCCCCATTTGGCAGGTGCATGAACCGCCTCCCGAGGCGGGAAGCAACCTCGGGAGGGTGCGCCGCACGGGTGGCGCTTGTAGCACCCCCACAGGCTTTCTGGGTGGACTTCCTTCGTCTTGAAAAGTTGTGGGCGAGCTTGGCTCCTAATTTTTGATGTTTTGGGTCGATTTGCTCTCGGGCTTGTGTTTTGCAATAATGCGCTTCCCCTGGATGGCGTACTTTGGTCGTATTTCCACTGTATTTATTATAAATCTGCAAAATAAAATACTAGACACTACAAGTGGAATTTTATTAGTGATAAATGTATATGAGTATAAAAGGTATAGTTTTTACTCCCTTTATGGTAGTAAGTTGGCGAAAAAAAATATGGATTTCGTGAGTAGTCAACAATTACTAGCCATTGTAGATTGGTGTTTATTTGTTCTCCTCAAATTGACACCATAAAGGCGGAGATAGATTACTAGGCGTTGGAGATTGGTGTTTATCCACGACCCAAGTGTTTGAGAGCCCTAAAAACTCAAAACTCAAGTTTTGCTTGTTTCTCTAGAACTTGCGAGGAGAGACTCTTTGAGTGGACTTTCGACGAGTGGGGCTCACGGCTGTGGGACTATAATCTCAGGTGTAGGTCTCGAGCCCTAGTCATGGGCATGGCTAGCGCTTAAGATATCCGGAGATTATAATCGGCTGCAAGCTCTGGAGGGTTGTCGTCCCCTACTAGTGCGGACCCGAGGGACGATCCATATATGTCTTTGTAGTTTAGGTCTTGCTTCCTCTCTTTGACAATATTCGCTTGCTCTTGCTTCATCTTGTTTTGACTTGTTATGTCTCATGGAATACTATTAAATCGGCCCAAAATCGGGCGCTAGCAAAACAACTTTGTTATCCGTAATGTTGTTATATTATCAAAAAGTTGTTCAAATTTGGAATGCTCGGCTCTCCAAGAATCATCTTGAACTGTATTGCTAGTTTGTGCATTATGGCTCAAAATTCAGCTTGATTTGTTCTAAAGAGCCAAATTTTGGCCTTGTGTTGAAACAAATTTGGCATCGAACACTCACCTCATTCTCTCTCGATCGATCGAACCGGGTATGCGAAATGACTCCATCGTGACCCCGATGTACAAGTACACCCATCGTACACGTGTTAGGTATGTCATGATTACGATTCTATAGACCCGTGTTGGAAAAAGGAGTCGTAGTGCAGGTGCGGAATGACACCGCGCGCCCCCGCACCAGGATGGACGGAACGACGAAGTTTTATATTCCCAAAAAGTTTTGACCAAAACCTTTTCCAACAATCAGGGAGGGGCGCGGCGGGCGAGCAGAGGCCGGGGGGACGTGAACACTCGGTTCCTTGTCGAGGCGTCGGACACTATAGTAGTGAAAATAAGGCGAATAGTAATATTTATTAAATTTTTGACACATTGCTCGAAAAAGCGGTAAGATATCATTCAGCGATGACACGGTGATGGTCGCTAGAGAGAGAGACGACATCGCAAGATCTTGGTGTGCCGCCATGTCGGAGACCTTTAGGGATCAAGAACCCTAATTTTTCTTTTAAACTGTGGTCAAAACTTGTGACTAGCTAGTCTTTCTCTCCCCCATAGTAACTCCAAGTGTGATGGTTTTATTTCTAAAATTTTGTAAAATCATGCTCTATCAAGAGATTGTTTTCTTACTTCTATTACTCTTGTCATGTTTCATCGACAACATTTGAAGTTTGAATTTCAAAAATTACAACTTCAAACAACATTTTTCGAGCATCTAAAATGATTTCAAGAGGAGAAGTCATGAACATAAAAGTTGTCATTTCTTCATATGATGATGTCGCGGTAACACTATCCACAAGATTTACACTTTGTCATAGAGTTTATGAAAGTAGGAGAGAGATTTCTAAGATTCGTGAACAATGTCACTTGCACTTTGTCGGATGGGGAAACAACCTGCAGTGTAGATCTTGCTAAGTTATGAAACTCTTAGTGTCTCGATCAATCTCAAGAAAAAAAATGGTTATAAAAAAAATTCAAGAAAAATGTAAATTGAAATTTAAATGTTTTTAGTGACTTCGGATAGACAAGCCCCCAACATAACGATTGTAGTTCTCAAATATCCATGAAACTTTGTAGTTTATAACATTTTAATTTGAGATCATCTTGTCATGGAAAATCAAACAGTTTGAAAACATTTATCGTATAGACGCGCGCATTGGGATAGTACTTGATACGCCCATTTCCTTGAACCTATTCGGCGGTTCATGTCCGGTGGCTCGACACCTCCGCGGAGTGCACCCATGTCGCTATGCCCGGACTACGCGAAGACGCACCGCATTTGCCGCTCACCAACCGGCGCCCATGCTCTTCACCTCCCGCCGCCGGTGGCGGCGACCACTCTTCAAGGCTCAGAGCTTCCACGGAAAAGCCCCAGCGGCTGGCCCCTCGCGCCATGGAAAACCTTCCGCGTGACATGCTTGCGAGATTGCGGTCGTGTCGCCAAGGTCTCTGCGGATCCCTTGGAGGACCTCCACAATCCAGGCCCACTGTTTCGAATGAAAGCGGCGCCACCGTGGGACGGAGCATCCCACGGCTCGGTTTGCTCTTGAGTATCACAAGAGTCTTGTCAAGCTCCTCCGCCGCCGTCGGCAACCGGGCGTGCCGGGCGGCATAATCTTCGCCGGCGTCGCTGATCGCGCCCGTGACTCGAATCCAGCGGCTTCGCCGTGTCGGGGCATGAAACCGCCCAGTATGCTCTTGCTCTTGTGCTCTACAGGGCAAACACGGTCCGCGGACGGGCCGACTATGCCCGGCGGTGCTGGGGAGGAGATCGAAGGCGACCACCGGCGATGGGCTGGGGCGTGGAAGAACATCAATTGTACTCGGCCCCGCCGGCGATCATGGGATTTTAGGCTGTTCTACTTGGCGGCGCATTTTGATACAAGAGTTGCCTACAACCCGCCTTATAGCCCAAATGGCGCCTCGCCATGATGGGCATCGATCTTGAGAGAGCCGAATGGTGCGGGCATGAAGTCGGATGCACGGAATCGAGTCGTGGAGCGTTTTGCGGCGAGGAGTGTAGGATCCCAGCGAGTGTCGAGGGGTTCATCGGTCCTCTATTTCCGGGCATTTTGAGCGCGTGTTCAATCGATCCATCGATCTTACGAGTATATATTATGTATAGCTACCTCGATCTAAATGGCTGAAAACTTTTCGAACAAACTTAGGGCCAAAGGAATTTTACAGAAAGGTTCTTGCTCTTTGGTTTCGGGTGAAACAGAGGAAAAAATCCATGAGCTCATACCTCATGGAATTCAATTTTTTCCTCGCGGGAAGAACAAGACAATCATGAAAAGACCTCATGAATTTTTTTTTCTAGAGGAATCTTTCCATGAGCGAGACCTCATGAAACTTTCCGGCGTAGAGAGAGAGTGCCGCGTGGACGGCGCCGCCATCCGGATGCATGCCGGGCCCGCCCTCTCCGTAGATCCTCGCCACCGAGCCGGCCGTGCTCGGCACACCACCCCGCCGGCGGTAAATCGTCGTCGCCTTGGCAAATACCAAGCGCCTCGTGCTCGTCGTCGCCGTGCATTGGCGGGTCAATCGAAGGCCATACGTACTGGACACGAGGCGTGTCGCGCGCCATCTTTGGGCGAGCATTCCACTAGACCGGGTCTTGCACCGGGCGGGGTCAACGTCGACGGCTATGGCTATGGTCGGGGCCGCCCTATACTACCAGTGAGTCTCATCGCTAAGCTCGCCGAGGCTTAACAACTTAGGAGGCATGCTTTGAGCAGGCATGTCTGCCGTGTTCGTGGAAGGCAGCGGCACCGGTCTCGCCGCCGTCGACTTGTTGGAACTCTAATTTTCTTTTTAATGTGGCGAAAACTTGTGACTAGTCTTTCTCCCACATAATAACTCCAAATGTGGTGGTTTTTCTTTCTAAAATTTTGTAAAATAATGTTGTATAAGCCTTCTTCTTGCTATTACTTTTGTCATGTTTTATTGATAACATTTGAATTTTGAATTTCAAAAATTACAATTTCAAACAACATTTTTTGGAGCATCTAATGATTTCAGTAGAAGAATTCATGAACATAAAAATTGTATAACTTCTTAATATGTACATCTTTTATATTGGTCATTTCTTCATCCGACGGCGCAAATAACTTTGTTCATCACAAGATTTACACATGTCTCTCATAGAGTTGATGAAACAACGAGAGAGATTTCGAAGATTTGTGAACAATGTCACTAGCACTATGTCGGGCGGGCGTTTCGTGCGGGCGGAAAAACCCGGTTATTTCGGACCAAAAAATCCACGCCCATGACGTCCCCGGGGAAGTCGGGCCTAGATTCGAGAGCCGGGCTCGGGCGGGCCGGCGGGCTACCGGCGCATTTTCCACTACAAAATAGTTGGCGTTATGCATTAAGTGGTAGCGGCGTTCCCGTCGGCGACGAGGCGCCTATGGTGACCGAGAATCTCCAGATCTGCCACGCCCGGTCCTTCGGAGGTGCTCATAGGGATAGGGTTTACTGCGTGTGTTCATAGGGGTGAGTGTGCGTGCGTGTTGTGAGCGTCTGCGTTGTCTTGTGTAATTCTCAAAAAAAAGAAGCTAAAAATGTAATATTTCGGTGCGGGTCGGGCCCAAAAATTTCTGGGGGCTTCAAGAACTTTGTCCGTGCCCCCCGTCCAATAAGGTTCATGGGCGTGCCAAAACACGTCGGGCTCTAAGCTAGGGCCCATGGCCGAGCTAGTTTTGCTCGGTATAAATAAAATTATCGATCTTGATAAGTTATGAAACCTGTCTAGCTTAAAAGTTTTTTATTTGACATTATCTTGTAAAGGAAAATTACGTCTCAATTTCAAAAAGATTGAAAATTGATATTTAAATGTTTTAAGTGACCTCCGTTAGACAAACCACCAATATAACGATTGTAGTTCTCGGATATCCATAAAACTTTGTACAGTTTACAACCTTTTGATTTGAGATGTAAGTTTGAAAACATTTATTCCTACGGGCGCACCTTTGGGATAGCATACTACTATGGTTGAAAGGCGTGCCGCCCATTTCCTTCGACGCTTCGCTTCCGCGTGGTGGTATATATGTCCGTCGCTCGACCTCCCCCACCGTAGTGCCATTGGCCTCCGCACCACATCATTGCCGCTCCTTCGCTCGGTGCTCACCTCTCTTCGCCGCACAAACCGTCCTAGAGGCGCTCGAGCTTCCGCTGTGCCGGCGTCTCGGGCCATGGAAAACCTCCCGGTTGACATGCTTGCGAGATTGCGATTAGCGTCGCCAAGGTCTCGCCGGATCCCATAGAGGCCCTCCACGTGCGCGGAGCCGCTATTCTGAGATGAGAGCGGCGTGCGGCGACCCCCTAGTGGGACGGAGCATCACACCGACAAGGTCTTTGTACCGGCGGGGCGGAAGACCTTCCACTACTGCGTGAGTATCGGGAGAGTCTTATCGCCCGAGCTCGCCGCCGTTGGCAACCCGGAGGCGTGCTTCAAAGCCGGCTTGTATGCGTCGTCATCGATTCGCCAGATTGCACCGTCACGCCGCCGCTTTCGAGATCTTTGCAGCCGCTACCGCCAGCGTCGAGCATAAGGCCGCCAAGCAAGTATGTCCTTGCTCGTGCTCTACAAGGATAACACCGGTGCCGCCGCCGGCCACCGTGCTGGCGGTTTGCGGGAGATCGGCGCGACACGGCGGCGGCGATGGCTGCACCCCCGGAGTCTGCGAACTTGGTGATGCCCGTGCGTAGAGGAAACTTCTTCTGCTCCCGCCCGCCGCTGCCTCGCCGGGGCGGGCATCGGTGCGGAGTCGATAGGTGCGGACTTCATGGATGGTGGCGCCGGGGTATGGGAGGCGTGCAATGCGTTCGTAGCAAGGAGTGTAGGATCCGCACCGAAGTGCCGTAGGTTCTTCCTTGGTGCAAGTGGGTATGAGTAGGTAGTGGTCTTGCATGAATCAATACGTGTTATTGTGTATATGTTTTTTTTTGAAGATAACAGGAGGGGGGCTCCCCTACTTTGACTTTTATTGTGTACACCATGTTGTTTGTATATATGTGGTAATTCGTTCTTCGTGTTATATTCATGTCTGCGATTCCCGCCGCATGGGACCACGCAGCAATGGCCGCCGCGAACTCTCTCCCTTGGCACTTTTTGTCGAGGTGCTACTAGATTTAGGCCCCGTTTGGATCCGATTACGGATTTTAAAAATCTGGATTCTAGTTGGTTTTTCAAAATCCAATTTGTTGTTTGGATCATGGGATTCTAGCATCGATTTCACCTATTTTTTTTTCCTGCACTCCATTATGCCCTTTGCACTTTATGAGGCGCAAAATGGTAAATTGTCACCCAGAATCGGCTAGAAGTCGCTCTTCTCTGAATTTGGATTCTTGCAATGGTGCGCCACGATTTCCTTCGGGCGCGTTCAGGTTGTGTCCGTCGCTCGACCTCCCCGCCGGGCGCACCGGGCTACGCGCCCACATTATTCTTTGTTCACATCTCTTCGCCAAGCTGCGCCGGCTGCCCCACTCATAAAATCCTACATCTCTGCGACCGGCATTTGCTGCTCACCTCTCTTCGCCAACTACACCCGCATTTCTTTGCTCACTCTCTTCGCCAAGCGCTGTTTCGTCACCTCTCTTCGCCGCACAAAACCGCCTAGATCGCTCGAGCTTCCGGAAAAACCTCGCCACGCCGCGTCTCGCGCCATGGCAAACCTTCCGCGTGACATGCTTGCACAAATCGCGGTCCAGGTCGCCAAGGATTCAGCGGATCCTATAGAGAGGAACTCCCATGTCTGCGGGCGCCTTTTCAGAGATGAGCGGCGTGCGGTGATCCCCGGTGGGGACGGAGCATCCCACCGACCAGCTGCTATACCGGCCGGGGGCCTGGCCGGAGCTTTTCCACTACTCGCGCCGAAAGTATCGCGATGAGTCGATCAACAGGCTCGCGACCGTCGGCAACCCGCAGGCGTGCCGGAGCCGGCTTGTATGCCGTCTTCATCGAAGACCGTGACATCATCCGCCGCCTCGCGATCTTTGCCGCAGCCGCAGGCTGCAAGGTCGAGCATAAGGCCGCCAAGTATGTCCTTGCTCTTGTGCTCTACAGGGGGTAACACGGGGCGCCGCCGGCGACCATGCCCGGCGGTTGATGCGGAGATCGAAGGCGAGGACCGGAGACGGCGGGGACGTGCGACCTTCGACAACTTCCATTCTCGTTAAAATCCGCCAAAATGTGTGGGGTTGCTTGCGTGCGACTTTGATTAATGTGTGGCATCCGAATACCGTGATCCCGCCCCACCGGGAGCCTCGCCATGACGGGCATTGCTGCGAGGGCAAGGCCGGTGTGGTAGCATTTGTGCATGGGCGGAATTCAGCCGTCGTACAAGTTACGCGGCGAGGAGTGTAGGATCCGCAAGCGTCTCGAGAGGTTATTCGTCGTTAATAGTAAAAAGTGGTCTTTTTAATTTGATCGACCATATGTATGGATGATGTTGGAAAGATCCACGAGTATGCATTATGTTATATTTTTTCCAAATTTGTCTTTGTTTGGATTTTTTTATTACGGTTGAAATGATTAGTGAACAGAGCGCTGGGAAAAAAATACTTAACAGACCCGTCCTTGAAAAAAAAGGCATCGTCTTTCATTCTCGTCTTCCAATGGGTGAAGGTGGTTGTCAACAAAAAAAAAAGCAGTGCAGGTCAGTAGCGTGACACACACCTTGCGGCCTGCACCAAAGGATTGGATGGAACGCGGTGGCGGGCGTGGGCCCTATTCTGATGAGGTGGTCTATGTGTAGGATACACAAAGGATTCGCATGCAAGGGTGTGGATATGATCAGGACGTGTCACGGGAATAGGAGGGCCTAAATTTTCGCTGCAACGGTCATGTCGCCCATTTGTGCTCGAGTGCCCGCCGTAGGGTTTAACTCACCCGCATTATCGCTGCCCCAATCCGAGCACGGATTGTTGACCCGGTGCCATGGACAACCTTCCGCGAGACATGCTTGTAGAGGCCTTCGGGCAAGAACTCGATTTTTTATTTTTCTTTTTAACTGTGGCCAAACCCGTGACTAGTCCTTCTCCCTCATAGTAGTAACTCCAAACGTGATAGTTTTTCTTTCTATTTTTTTTGAAATAATCTTTGTATCAAGAAATTGTATTCTTATTGCTATTATTTTTGTCTTTTTTAAAACGTTTGAAATTTTAATTTCAGAAAATACAGACCGACAAAATTTTTGGAGCATCTAATGATTTCAGTGAGATGAAGTCATGCACATAAAAGTTGTATAACTTCTTAATATGTACATCTCGTATAGGTTCTACACCGAAGAGTGTAGGATCCACGGTAGTGCCGAGAGGTTCATCGGTCACATTACAGGCATTTTGATTTGCGTGTTCAATCCGATTGATCGATCTTATGCGGTGTATAGCTACCTTGATCTCTAGATGGTTGATCTCAATCAAACAAACTTATTTTGATAGCTTTTGGTGCATACGTGATGGTTGATGTCCGATCTTGGGTACCTACCTAGGTGCTTGATGATGGCGAGATGTGTTATATAAGTTGTGATATACTTCACTAGTGGAGAACAGACTTTCGATCCGGGAGCTTTAGTCCCGACCATTGTTGACCCCAGGGACAAGAGGAGTTAGTCCCAATTGTAACATTATCCTATTTGGGACAAAAATCTTTGTCCCTATATATGTAATTTTTGGCACCGCTTTGTATGAAAACTATAGTGTCATTTGATCCTTCATAAAAAGGTGTTTCTTTTTTTTTTCTTAATGGCTTAAAGGAATAAAAGAGAAGCGAGAGATTAATGAAAGGTACTCTACCACCATATGGCAAAAGAAACTTACAATATGAAAGTTGATGCAAAAAAATAAATCTATATAAATTAAATTAAAATAAAAAAAATTATGTAGGAGAGAGGAGGTCTCACATGACACTACTTTTTATAAAGAAGCACAGAGTCATGTGATCCTTCATAAAAGGGAATGCCATGTCGGACCTCCTCTCTCCTTAATAATTTTTCTAACAAGAGATTTCACACTTCCATATTTAGGTGGGTTCACTCCACCTTCAACTAGCAATGTGGTACTAAAGGAATTGCACTCCCTCCTTTGCACTTTATGGACGGGCCTTTGAGATTTTCTTAACGGCTTCAAGGAGTGACTTAGTTTTTTTAGTAAGCTTGTGTGCAGCATGTACACACTTGCAAGAAAAAAAAAGTTAGATTTTTTAAAGTGAATCTTAATGGGACATGAAAGTCGCTCAAAAATTGAATCTCTATAAATTTTATTATTGGTCCAAGGTCAAATTCCATATATTTTATAAAATTGATTTTTTAATTATTGCTCTATCCGTCCGGTCCTCGACTGGCCCGTCAATCGGTGCCTCGCCGATCGAGACCGGCATCAGTGCTGATGACACTCGCGAACGATGGCAGACGTGCGCCCTCTTGGCAGCAAGGTGTGTGGATATGATCAGCACGTGTCATGGGATAGTACTTTACTAGTACTACTACACTCCTATATGGAGGTCATGTCGTCACTCGACCTCTGCGCCCGACAGCACAGGCCCCACATGTAAGGTGGAGTACTCCGTACACCGGTTGAGTACGAGTACAACTTGATATGACCACGCCCGGCTATGGCGACCTCATCAACAGACATATCCGATCAATATGTCAACCATCGTATTTGATGGATTGATTACAAAAATCCAACACAAGGTGCACGCGCTACTTTGTGAATTTCAATTAGAAACTAATGAGAACTTTGTGCTACCTAAGTTGTGCATGTTGCTTATGCTCAGGCTTACAAAGGAATGTGACAAGGACATGTCAAGGAGAAACCAAAGAGAAGATTCACGTTCAAGTCAGTCCAGCAAAACAGAACCGTCCGGAAGAAATAGTCATAACTTTTGATTCTCAAAAGCTATGAAGGTGCATGAGCACATTTTGGAAAGATTTTGAAGTCTAGTTTCCAATGGAACAAGTCCCGACCTATTTAAATACACCAGTCAAGCAGACGACCTGTTTTAGTGTCGACTGGTCAGAAGCTCAACAGTCTGCATGAAGCTGAAGTTGCGTGCCAAAACTGTACCATTCTTCGATGTTTCATGGTGCATACTATACATGGTTGGAACCCACGTCAAGTCTAGTTTCACACCCAACAAGCGGCTCGTCGTTTCGACTTCCCATGATGAAGTTATGATCAAATCATTGAAGGCTGCTCTGGAGGCCAACAGTCACGCGAGAACTGAAGACCACTTCGTGATTCCTTCACCACTTGGCTTTTCATCTTCAAACGTGGAGACTTCAGTTCATAGCTATCCTAGAGTCTTTTTGCTAGTATAAATAACACCTCTATTGTACAAGAAAGATAGATTTTGATGAATTGAGATTATCCCAGTGATATTGCAGCCGAGCTGCCTGAGTTGCTTACTCAACCCTTGTTCTTCCTTGTTCTTCTTGGACTTGTGAAGAGATCCCTCTGGGATCCACTACTTCGTGCTCTACGGCTTCCGTTCGGCTGCGCCGTATTGTGTGGATTAGCTCCGGATTGTGGTTCTGCGGTCGTTTGGAGATCGAGTCGAAGTCCTCGCGGTTTCGGTGCCTCTCTCCCCGTCGCTTGGTCGCATCCAACCTTGGCCAGGTATAAAGCTAGTTATCCCCGCTGTTCTACAGCAAGTTATCTCCACTACCTTCATCAACGAAGTTATCCCGCTGCCCTCGTATCAAGTTATCTTGTTCCTAAACCTACTGTCGCTCTCTCGCTGTTTCTTCTTTTGATTTTGTATTCTCACACTCAATCTTGATGGGTGCCACTCTTTCTCACATGAGTGTGGCTGACCATAGGACCTTCTCTCTTGCTGAATTTTTCTTTTGGTGGGAGCACAATAATCTTTAGCACAAATATCCACACGGGAGAACATAGGATTGGGTTCACTCAATTCTTTTGAATCGTTTGGAACAATTGCTACAACAACTCCATTGGAGAGCACGGTGAAGTATGACACATATGTGTATGTTGTTTCACAAGATGCTGAAGTAATTGTGCATTCAAACCCATGTGAGAATGAGGGTTGCATACCCAGATTGAAAGAGAGTGAATACAAAATAGAGTTGTGTGATTCTAGCCACTATGAAAATGAGAGTATAAAAAATGAGAGAGTGAGAGATACACCACGTAAAAAATAGAGAGTTAGAATGCGAATCATGTGGGGATATTTTTAAAACTAACACTCTCATCTCTACTTCTAGTATTGTCTTTCCAAATGTGCAGGTTTGCAATGAGAATGAGGAAGAGATGGCTGCTCATAACAACTCCATACATGTTGATAAAAGTAAGAAGGTTGTCGCTTCTCTAAACCAATTGTTTGCAGCCCCAAACATGAACCATGAGGAAGAAAATGGTATGATTTCAGAGGCGCCATCCATGATACATGCTTTGCCACAAAGTCTGAATGGTGATGAAGGTAATTCAGATCTGAATTTGCAAAATATAATGGTGAGAAATTGTGATGAAGCATATATTTCTAATGAAATTGACCATGCTAGTTGTGCTGATTTGGTAATGTCACATGAACACACCTTTGCTGAAGTTTTGCAAGTTGACAATCAATATTCAGTTATACTTGATCTTTTCTATGGTTTGATTTGGTTCATATACATGATGCTTTGCACTCGTATATCTAATACTTTGCATGTCAATAAATATGATAATGTGAGAACATACAAGTCATGATGAATTCTTTGAAAAAATGTCTCCATTTACGTGTGTGTGCTATGTCATGTTTGATAAATGTGTTGAGATGAACAATATACTTGAGAATATTTTTAAGATAACATCCATGAAGTCTTTAAATACTCCCCTACAGCTGCAAGTTCAGATTCCATTTGATTGGACATCAAGTTGTAACTAAATTCAATGTTTGTGCTCTTTGTATAACATGTGACAAACTTGCTGATTTTGAGTTAAGTTCTTGTGATCAATATTTCTTTGAACTTGAGATGGAAAGATTGTTTTTGGACTGCTGTATAGAACTGAAAATGTTCTTCCCTTGGTCCTATAATAATTCAAAAGAAGGAAAATCTTGTGCATACATGCTTCATTAGTGAATCTAAAATTTTTCCAACCTCATTTGGAACCCATGATTGTGCCAAATACATCTTTGAATCATGTAATAACAATGTCAAGAATGTTTCTTTGTTATCTTTCGATATATGTGACATTGCAAAGATGAAAAATAATAACATGAATCAAATGCTTGGCTTGAAAGAAATTTATGTGCTTCCAACATGTAAATTATTTGCAGGTTTGCCAAAGTTGACAGAATGTTTCTTACATGAAAAAGAGAATAATTTGTACATGAATCATAATCGAGCAAAAAGAGAAAAACAATACAAAATATTATTGGAATTATCATATACATCCACCCTCTATTTTGTCTAGGTTGTTTCAGGTAAACCAAAGTCGAGGTCGACTTTTCTTCAAGGGAGGGAGGATGATGCGACCATGCCAAGACAATCAACATTCAACATTTGTTCTAAGCATCAAGTCAAGGTGAAAGCTAAACTTGATTTCAAATTGTTTAGATTTCCACCTACAAGGCTACTACTTGGTTTGTATGATTATAGATTCAAACACCTTCTTGTGATGATGGAAGATGAAGCTCGAGATGTTGTCATAACACTACTTGTCATTCGCTTTGGACAATTATTTGGACAACAAGAGTTAGAGTCGAGGGCGACTCCTTTTCAAGGGACGGAGGATGATATGACCACACCAGCTATGGCGACCTCATCAGCAGCATATCCGATCAATATGTCAACCATCGTATTTGATGGATTCATTACAAAACTCCAACACAAGGTGCACGCGCTACTTTGTGAATTTCAATTAGAAACTAATGAGAACTTTGTGCTACCTAAGTTGTGCATGTTGCTTATGCTCAAGGCTTACAAAGGAATGTGACAAGGACATGTCAAGGAGAAACCAAAGAGAAGATTCACGTTCAAGTCGGTCCCAGTAAAAACGAGAACCGTCCAGGAAGAAATAGTCATAACTTTTGATTCTCAAAAGCTATGAAGGTGCATGAGCACATTTTGGAAAGATTTTGAAGTCTAGTTTCCAATGGAACAAGTCCCGACCTATTTAAATACACCACCGTATATGTGTATACATAGCAATAAAGCCCATACTTTCTCGAAAAACAAAATATAATTTAAACAAATAAATCCCCGATGAGAAAGTTGATCAAAAGGATGAATGAAAAGTATTTCTGTTATAACCGTTCTATCGGCAACCGCCCAAGGCTTTGAGAAAAGCTAAAAAGCCCCGCTACGATGAATAATAAATGTATATGTGTGTAGTAAGGTATAGTTTCACCCCCTTATTGGTAGAGTGTTGACGTTAAAAATATGTCGTTGGTGACCGTCAACACTTACTATTCCCCCGAACAACTATGTCCTACGTGTCCTATCCTACGGAAGTGGAATCCAAAGGAATCAATGGTACTTTGTCACTACCACGATCTACCACGCTCGGCGGTAGGGTGTATTTATGAGTTATCTAGCCCAAACACCACGTTTGCACTAGGGGTAGCAACTTCAATTCAAGAGCGACAAGAATCAAAGTACTCTAATGAGTCATAAACCGAAAGAAATATAAATAAGTGAACTTACTCAAATATAAGGTTGATCCACCAAAGAAGTCTCAAGATCAAGTGCAATGAAGCCTTTGATCCCGGAGGTACAAGCGTAGAGAGTCACCGACAGATCCGGTACTTACGCTTACTTCTCCTCAACTCTACTTCTTATCTCTCAAGAACAGATCTAGAACTCTAATCAAGTTCTTTGATCTATCTCTCAACTTTCTACTAATCTCTCTCAACTTGATCTAAGCTCTTCTAATTAGAGAGGTATGGCTCTAGCTATGATCGGAGGAAAGTACGATGAATAATGATTTTCATGCCACGAGGCCGAGGTAGGATCATCCTTATATAGTCTGGCCGATGAATGCCGACCCTTGGATCAAACCGACCTAAAAAAGCGGCGTAGATACAACCTCAAAGTCGGTTTGAAACCGACCTAGGAAGATGAGGGCGACATCTGGCCCCACCGGCGGCCGCCCTAATGGGCTGGCGGCCGCCAAAGCCCCGTGTGGCCCAGGGTGTCGAGGTCTCTCTGGTGTCTTCGGTGTCTTCTAGAATGTTTTAGTTCATTTTTCGGATCGAAATTCATCGTGGTAAATCTTCTTATTGTTTGGGGTTTTTCTCTAAGTTTTTAGGCATTTACTGTCAAGTCCCTCGAAAAGATATAAATCACCAAAACTCGTGGAACTTTGTTAGTATAATACCTATTCTATGCATTTTATTCTTTTTATAGCCTTATTATATGTTTAGTTGTCACATAAAAACATAGCTTAAGAGGTGTCAACAAGCTCCCCACACTTAGGCTTTTACTCGTCTCGATAAAAGGATGGTTATAACAAAGCCGCAAGACAAATAAAGCAAGCATAATCTCATGGTCACACTTATATTTTATTATTCTTATCAAGAACTTTAAGTAGTTGAGAAACAAGGCAGTTGATATCGAGTACCTTATTCTTTCAATCAATTCAAATTTGGAGTTTTTGTATAATTTTGAAAAGAAACATAGCTTACTTTCTTTCTTACGTGGTACTCTCAAATCACTCAATAATAATTATATATATATATATGTAGTATTTTTTGGATCCTCACACAAAGCATATGTAAATAAAATATACACTTCTAAATAAGCTGTATCTGAGTTTCGGGTTTGTCAAAGATATAGCATATTTACCTTGCATGTATTTGCAATGTCAAAGATGAATCCAAGGAAAGACATCCTCTTAGATCAAGATGTGCATGTGTGTGCTAATTCTACTATGCTCTTCTTATACTTCTCTCTTTTGAAATAAATATTTTTTTCAAACAAGATCATGGGCTATCTTTATTTTTCTTTTTAGAGAGGTGGGCTCACTGGCCCTAGACTTTTGTCTTTTATTTCCTCTCTTTAAAGATGTGGGTTCTACTGACCCTCGGACACTTGTCTATTTTTTATCTTTATTTATTTTTTTAGGGAGGTAGGCTCTACTCGCCCGTAGGACACTTGTCTATTTTTCATCTCCCTTTTTTCTTTCTTTTTCTTAGGGAGGTAGGCTCTTCTCGCCTCGTAGGACTTTTGTCCATTTTTATCTCTCTTTTTTTTTTTCAAGTATTGCATAGCCCATGCCTTCTTTGTACAAAAATTATTTAGTGAATTTAGAGAGATCAACAACTAGAGCATAAAAATAAATACAAGTGTACGTGATCTTGATCTTTAGACAAGTCTCTCAACTTGGGTCACAAAATTTGACAAAAGCTCAACACAAAGCAAATAGCTTCTTCTGCTGGTTTTAATATTCATAGCATGGTCGTAGTAGGATATAACATTTTCCACAGAGATGAAGTAAAGCTATTATTTTTAATATTTTCAAAATAAATTCTCCTCCAAAGAAAAGATATCAAGAATTAAGTTCTCATCAAACTTCTATCTCAAATTTCACAACACTTAAGCAACTTGGGTTTTTTTAATGATTATTCTCTCAACAAAAATTAATTTAACCATGAAAAGGTATTATGTAAGTCTATCTTTAGCAAAGCATATCAACATATTTTTATTTTCTTTTATTATTTAGCATATCGGCAAGAGGTTCGAAACCCATGAGCGAAGCCAAAAATACGAACTAAAGCAAAGTTCGGAGATCAAACCGAGGGTTGAAGAAATCAAGACGAGGCGAGGTGGCGGCGGCGGGGTTTGGATTTACTCGGCGGCCGCCAGAGCCCTCGGCCGCCTCCTTGGCCTGAGCCGTCGTGTTGGATCGGCTCGATCGTATTTGTTGTTTTGCTTCGCTTTTTCGGGTTCGGATTTTTGTTTTTTTGACGTTCGTCTTGTCTCCCCCCACACTATCCTTTATTATCCTTTATTCAAAAACATGGTGGAGACAAGAAAAACATATACAAAAATATAGAAAATAATAAGCGAGAGAATGGATCAAAAATTTATTAGAAGCAAGAGCACTCTTTATTTATTCAACCAAACTTATTATTGACTCAAACAAACTTGACTCGACGACCGACTCGAAACTCTAATTTAACAAAAAACAAAATTGACTCGATAACTAACTTAATAACCGACTCGACAAGTGCTCTTATAATCTCGGCGTATTACATATCCTTAGCACGCTTATTCAAAATGCGCTCGAGGACTCCCAACTTCTCGAGTATGATTGTATTTTTCTTCTCCGCAGCATCTAAACTTCTAGAGATGTAGCTAAGCTCACGTCGCGACCATCAAGTTACGTGCAAGCAAGCGTCCCCTGTGCAAACTTCGGATTCGAAGTGGTGGGTTGATCGCAACTAATGGCTTTGGCTTATACGGAACTATAGCCATGGAGTTGGACAAATTGGTTCTTTGCCTTTGACCGGATCGTAGACCACCATACGGGTCTCAGTGTTCTTCATGGTGAAAATTTATGGTACCGGTCGTCGGTCTTAATGGAGGATGAATAAGATGAGATTAAATGATCGATGGGGCTTGTTTATATAGGCGAGAGGTGCATGGAATAGGATGGAAAGGCTCACAAGACTTTTCCTACGTAAATGACTCTGCAATATTCGTCATTACAATGGGCAAGTTCTAGAGTATTCCTGGGTCAAAAATGGAAAAGAGAAGAGGTGCAGGCGGCGGCCGCCAAAGCCCATTTGGGCCGGCCGCCGGTGATTGTTGCCTTGTGGTTTCGTACTTTTTCCTACGGCCCTAATATCCCTATTCTAGTTGTAATGCTTATACTTTTGGCCCACAAAAATAAGTTTCACGAAAATTAATTCCTTTGGGTTGGATAAATCATAAAGCCTATTTCATCTAATTTATTTAATTTATTTATTTCTTCGGGCTTATCGGGCTCATAGAAAATTTTAAGACGTTGGCCATATACCTTGAATAACTTACCTTGAGTCTTGAAGAGTGATTGCTCCATGTGATGATGAATTTACTACCTTGAAAGGTCCTTCCCACTTGCTCGAAGTTTTCCATGCCCGAATAATTTTACCTTGGAATTAAAAAGTAATACGATCTCACGGAGTGAAAGTCTTTATCTTTATCTTCTTGTCATGCCATCTCTTAGTTCTTTCTTTATAAATCTTGGCATTATGATAAGCTTTTCTCTCCATTCCTCCAATTCAGATAATTGCATCTTCCCTCGAACTCCCGCAGTATCAAGATCCATATTCCATCTCTTGATTGCCCAAAGTGAGCCTTGAACTCAAGCTCTACTGGGCAAGTGACAGGTTTTCTCATAAACAAGTTGATAAGGTGTCATTCCAATTCGTGTCTTATATGCTGTCCCTGTATGCCCATAGTGCTTACGGAAGTCTATCCTTCCATTTAGTTCCCATTTCTTCAAGCGCCTTTACGTAAGATGTTCTTGATTTGTTTATTTGAAGTCTCTCGCTTGCCCACTTGTTTGAGGGTGGTAAGCTGTAGAAATGTTGTGACGAACTCCATGTTTCAATAAATATTGTCGGAATCTTCTATCAATGAAGTGGCTTCCTCCGTCACTAATTACCATTCAAGGTACTCCAAATCTTGGGAATATAGTTTCTTCAAACATCTTGATTGAACTACGCCATCTATTTGTTTTGCATGGGATAGCTTCTACCCACTTTGAAACATAATCCACTTTGCTACTAGGATATGTTCATAGTTTCATTTCGGGAATGGTCCCATGTAATCAATTCCCCAGACATCAAAGAGCTCTATCGGAGATTGGTTGTTAGAGGCATAGCATCTCTTGCATTTATATTTCCGTGCCTCGACAAGCTCCACATCTTGAGGATAAAATCTTTTGTGTCTTGATACATGGTTGGCTAGAAAAATCCTGCTTGCCAAATCTTTGCATGTGTTACGAATGCCCCATAATGACCTCCATATGGTGATGAGTGACATCTTTCAATAATTTGAAGTCCTTCTTCTGTTGGCACACATCTTCTGAGTAGCCCGTCGAGAACACTCTGAAGAGATATGGCTCATCCCATAAGTGGTGACGACTCTCATACATAAGCTTCTTCTTATCCGCCCTTGGTGCTACATATCCTGCAACCATAAAATTAACAAGATCTGCATACCAGGGATTGGTATGGGTTATCCGATAAAACATATCGTCCCTGAGTGAGTCATTAATAGGCAATTCATTTGGTTTTTCAAAGTGCATTCTTGACAAATGACCAGCAACAGAATTTTCTACTCCTTTCTTATCTTTAATTTCTAAATCAAACTCTTGGAGTAATAAAATCCATCTTATCAAACGAGGTTTAGCATCTTTCTTGGCGAGCAAATATTTTAAAGCAGCATGATCAGTGTAAACAATCACTTTAGCTCCTACCAAGTAAGATCTGAACTTATCTATAGCATAAACAACTGCTAGCAACTCTTTTTCTGTAAGATCAAGAATGAGAACATCAAGCTAAAGAAAGATCTTGAAGAGCTATCAACTCAAAAGATGATTGTGCTTGAGAAAAGTGATGAGAAGCATGAGTGGGGTCTTGAGTTTGAAATGCTCAAGCAAGAAAATGAGAAGCTCAAGAAAGAGAAAGCTAACCACATCACCAATGTGAACAAGGCCACCAAAGTTGATGATGATAGTCATGATTTGGTTCTTGAGAATGACATGCTCAAGGAAGAAAACAAAAGTCTTAAGATGGAGAAGGCACATCTCACCACCGGATTGAGCAAGTTCACCAAGGGTCACAATCTTCAAAGTGAACTCTTCATGAACACCGTTATGAAGATGGACAAGAGTGGTATTGGGTACAAGGCAAATGAAGAGAAGGAAGCTAAAGCTCAAGTTCAACCTAAAGCTCAACATCATCAAAACAAGCCCAAGCCCAAGCCAAAGAGATGCTTTGAGTGTGATCAAGAAGGGCATTTCTCTCATGAGTGTATGACACCACCTCCACAACCCTTGCCCAAGCATGCTAGACCTTTTGCCTTCAATGCTCACTACATGCTTAGAAAGGATACTAGTGGCAATACCAAGGTCATGTTCTTAGGTCCACCAAACAAGAATAGGCCCAAGCAAATTTGGGTTGCCAAGTCATTGATTGAGAGTGTCAAGGGCCCTAAACAAGAGTGGGTCCCTAAGAAACAAGCTTGATCTATTGTGTGTAGGTGAACTACAAGACCGGTGGAAGTCATTGGGTTATTGATAGTGGTTGTACTCAACATATGACCGGTGATCCTCGTATGTTCACCTCACTAGAAGAAGGGGACAAAGGCCATAACAAGATTACATTTGGTGACAATTCCAAGAGCAAAGTAAGAGGTTTGGGAAAGGTTGCAATATCAAATGATCACTCACTATCAAATGTCCTATATGTTGCTTCATTGAGCTTCAACTTGTTGTCGGTTGGTCAACTATGTGATCTTGGCTTCCAATGCCTATTTGATGAACATGAAGTTGTTGTGACAAAGAAGAGTGACAAGGAAGAGATATTTAGAGGCTTTAGGTACAACAACCTCTATGTTGTGGACTTCACTTCCGAAGAAGCCAACTTGCAAACTTGTCTATTTGCTAAGGCTATATCACTTGGTTGGCTATGGCATAGAAGACTAGCACATGTTGGTATGGGGTCTCTCAAGAAGCTAATGAAAAATGATTTAGTGAGAGGGTTGAAGGATGTCAAGTTTGAAAAGGACAAGCTTTGTAGTGCCTGTCAAGCCGGCAAGCAAGTTGCCAAGACCCATCCAACCAAAGCTTTCATGTCAACACATAGAGTGCTAGAGCTTCTTCACATGGATCTCTTTGGGCCAACAACATACAAGAGATTGGGGGACAACCTATATTGTCTAGTGATTGTTGATGACTACTCAAGATACACTTGGACCTTCTTTCTTCATAACAAATCCGAAGTGGCCGCTTGTTTCAAGAAGTTTGCTAAAAGAGCTCAAAATGAATTTGATATGAAGATCAAGAAGATAAGGAGTGACAACGGTAAAGAGTTTGACAACACAAACATAGAGCAATATTGTGATGAAGTTGGGATCAAGCATGAGTTTTCTTCAACCTACACTCCTCAACAAAATGGTGTAGTGGAGAGAAAGAACCGGACACTAATCACTTTGGCAAGAACAATGCTTGATGAGTATGGCACCGATGAGAAGTTTTGGGCTGAGGCAATCAACACCGCATGTTATGCATCCAACCGCCTCTACCTCCAAAAATTTCTTAAGAAGATACCTTATGAGTTGCTCAATGGGAAGAAGCCGGACGTCTCCTTCTTTAGGGTGTTTGGTTGCAAATGCTACATCTACAAGAAGCGCCAACATCTAGGGAAGTTTCAAAGATGTTGTGATATTGGATTTCTTGTTGGTTACTCATCAAAGTCCAAAGCATATCGAGTATTCAATCATGCCACCGGCATGGTAGAGGAAACATATGATGTGGAGTTTGATGAATCATTTATGGGAGTTTTAGGACCACCAGACGTATGCCTTATGCTCACTTGCTCACTTTTCTGATCTTAGTGGGTTGTACTCCGCATCCACCACAAGCTATGCAGGAGTATAGACAGACTCCCTTTGAGTTTTCTCAGTATAATGCATCCCAGCTTCTGCGCAATGCTCGTGAGCACACTCTTATTTAGTCGCTGAGCCGCCCGGTGATAGAGACGGCGGTGGCGGGGGCGAGATTGTCCGGCGACTTGCGTGGTAGAGAGGAGGCTGAGTTAGAGGCACACGACACAGGAGTACCTGATCTTGAGATTGACTCCACTGACAGCTCCGATGAGGACTTTGCTCCTCCTCCTCGACAGCACGATGCCGAGGCCAGTAGCAGCAGCTTTGCAGTCCAGGTTCTTGAGAGAATGGATCGTTCTGAGCGACAGACAGCTTCGAACTTTGCAGCGATGCAGGCTCATCAGGACGAGTTCCAAAGACAGTAGCTAGAGATACAGAGGCAGCAACTTGCGATACAGCAACAGTACATGCAGTTGATCACTCATCTAGTGCTCCTTCCAGCTCCAGCACTTCAGTTACCGGCTCCAGGACCTCAGAGTCAGTCGCTACCTCAAACACCAGCACCAGGGGCATTCACAGCTAGCCTGCTTGCTTCACCTACTCCGCAGGTGACACAGTCCTTTGCGTCCCCTGGCTATGACCTTTCGTCGATCACACGTATGCCGGTGCTTACCCCAGGCTCAAGATCAGGATTTCACGCTCGATATAGTGAGATCACAGGCTCACCGAGTCCGACAGCCACTACAGCTGGTCCCTCTACTTCAGCTATGCCAGTTCAGCAGCTTCAGTTCCAGCCGCACATAGCTCTAGTGACAGCCACCGAGACTCTTTTGTCGTCAGTTGCTTCCATGACTCCAGTGCCCACTCCAGCTGCGACCGAGTCTCAGATGGCACCCCTGACAGCTTCTACTCAGCAGATTGCTTCTCCCTCAGAGCCTTTGAGTCAGACAGGTGTCACGTCAGTTTCAGAGACAGCTCCTCCACTCCCAGCTACCATAGGGCAGGCCCAGACCGCTTCTCAGACAGCTCCACAGTCTGAGGGTTCTTCGGCTCCTCATGGTCCTCCAGTGACCGACTTGGCTGCTCTTCCTCCCACCGTCCCTTAGTTTTTTGGTCCTTGATGCCAAAGGGGGAGAAGAGAGTATGTAGATGTAGGGGGAGCCTGTGAGAGGGATTCGATGTTTCTTTTGTGTGATAATGCACTCATGAATTTGCATATCATGATTACTCTCTTGCATTGCTTGGATGGGGTGTGTGTGTGTGACACTTATGGTTTTCACTCGGTATCCGTTGTTAATGTCACTCAGTTGAATCTTTGCTCATATGTGTCTTGCTTCCGCATTCTTATTACTTTGACTACACATGAGCCCTTTATGTCGTACTAATGCTTCATGCAGATCTTATGAGTGCATTATATTGGTCTTGTGTCACATGAGTCATCCTAACCCAAGTTCTTATTGTTGAAGGCTCATGTGAACAAGCATGCTTGAAACCCTCAAACTTAATCTCCATACTCTAGTGGTTGTCATCAATCACCAAAAAGGGGGAGATTGAAGCATCTAGGCCCCATAGTGTGGTTTCGATGATTGATGACAATGTTAATTATCATGACTAACATGTGTTTTGCAGAAACAATGGTAAGTTAGGTCATGGTAATGGATGTCTCGGGCAATTTGGATTGCATGCCCTCTATCAATGGAAATCGTTTTAGGTTTTCAAAGGATGGACAACAAGGTTAAGGACGGTTAGTTCGATTGTCGATGAAGTTGAGTGACATCGGATTAGTCATTAGGACTTTATTTTTTCCTTTGGCCGTACTATTAAGAGGGGTGCAAATGGGTAACTTGACCTAGGTGAGTCTAATGTTTAGATGTGGTGCACACTTGCCAAACTTAGCACTAGGTAGTTGCAAAATGTTCCCGAGATCGATGGAAGTCGGAGCCATTCACGAAGAATTGCGATTGGAGGTGAAGACGGCTTCAAGAGAATGCGCCTGACGCTCAGCTAGGTGTGCCTGGCGCGCCAGGCGCATTGTGTGCGCGCATGGTGGTTCTTTGCACGCGCCTGACGCTGAAGTTGAATGCGCCTGGCGTGGTCCCGTGAGCAATGCAAAGAAGTGGTGCGCTGACGCGCCCGCGGCGTGAGCAAGCGCGCGCCCAGGCGCATGTAACGGCTACTTCTTGTTTGAAATTTGTATGCTTTGGCGCGCGGCGCTATCACCGCGGCGTCCGGCGCACCTAAAATTCACGGAAGTTGGGGTAACGGTTGGATTCTACCTTGGGGCCTTAAATACAACCTCACCCCCCTCCTTTGTAGCTCTCTTGCCCACTTGTTCATTTGAAGAAACACTTTGTGAGTGAAAGGGAGAGCAAGAGCCTAGTGAAGTTGAAGTGATTTGAGAATTGCAAGATTAAGGACTTCATTAGTGCTTTGAGAGTAGCAAGTGTGCATCCACTCTTCTCATTAGGCTTGTAGAGGTCAAGTGAGAGTTTATGCTTGTTTCTCTTGGTGATCGCCATCACCTAGATGGCTTGGTGGCGGATCATGGCTTGAAGATCACCCGGTGGAGCTTGTGGGTGACTCAAGCGAGCTTGTGAGCGGTTTTGGGTGATTCACCATGGCCGGAGTGTCGAAGAATTAAACCCGTAGAGAGCACTTAGTTCTTGCGAGGACTAAGGGGGAGCAATACTATTGAGAGAGTGCTCCAACGAGGATTAGGGGGTGTGGCGACACCTCGATACCTCGGAAAACATCGTCGTGTTTACTTTCATGCAATTCTATTTCATGTCTTTACATTCTTAGAATTGCCATGCTAGAGTAGGATTGGAACTTAGGGTGCAAAACTTTGTGCGGTAGTTACTAGAAACACACTTAGGCACAAGAGAGTGAATATGGGCTAGTAGGTTGTTTATTTAAGTTAAAATTTTAGATTAGCCCAATTCACCCCCCTCTTGGGCATCCGATCCTTTCAATATGATTAGGAGTATCTTAGGAATATTCTTTCTATTCTTTCTATACCATGTTAATAGCTCATATGATACTAGTGGCATACTATGATCTTAGACTTGGGTAGTTATCATTTATCAATTATTTTTTATCTTGTGACTTATCCTGTTATGAGTATTGTTAGATGCATATGGCTACTCGCATTATACAACCGCAAGTGGATCTCATAAGTAAATCACAATCTAAATCATTAGACACCCCTATCTCTCTTACTTTCCATAGACTTCCCCTTCCTTGTGGTAAAATATAAATACGATACACGGATAGACTCGGTGAAGTGCTACAATGTTTTTTCTATACGTGGTAAACTGCGGATATCAAGTTCATCTTTTATCAAGGCCTATGAAGAATACCATATCCATATTTCTTAGAGCATTATTGCTAGGGTGACAAACTAGTGTGTAGGTAATGCCAAGAAATGAGTGGTATACCTTGGGTACATATCCTAGTGAGATTAACTCCGCTATGGATAATGATCTTTGAGATTACACCCCACAACTAACACCGCCTAACTCCGCCTTTGTTGGATCGTGAGATTAATTCGCATCCAAGTCGACAAGTAGATAGATACCATATATATATTTCTTTTCGCCTTCCTAATTTGGATCGTGTAAGAAATATCAACACAAACCACGTACTACATCAACTTGATAGGTATAGTACTTAAAAACGAACAAGTTTCCAACACCTTTGCATTGCTTGAACGAACCACTACATCGACACATGATACGCAATAAATCATAGTTTGATGAGGAAACAATTAGCACTCCCATCACTTGATCGGCAATCCCATCATGATGATCCATCGGTTGTTATTTGCATTTGAATTGTCACTCTTTTCTAGATAGAATGAATGACATTTGTTTTAGCATTGAGTAAACTAAAATTATCAAAAGGGGCAAACAACGGTTAAGCTAACCAAAGTTTCATTGCTTATCATAAAATTATCGAGAATGACAACATATAATGAACCCAACAAAAATGTGATCGTCATTAGAGAGAAATTCGTTTAGTACGTCCAGGTAGTTTACACCTAGCCCCACGTGAACTTGAAAAACAAGGCAACGATTCGCCATGCACAAGCTGCGGCAAGGCTATCTGTACTTCTTCTTCCCCATGTACCGAGGGTCGAGGGTGATTTCACACCACTCGTGTCCAAGCCAACCGGCATTCGACGCATACACCTAGGATTACCCCCGATCTTGTCGATGAAATCGCGGCGACCACCATTCATCACATGTAATCGTCGCGGTGGATAGGATCATAGGGCTCGGTGAAGAATTATACATCATGTTCCCACATATCCGATGGTGGCTGGTCCGGAATCGCTGCACGCCGGCGGGTTGAGCCACGAATCCTCCACACCGCGCCCCGGCATCGGCGGCGGCGGGCGCTCCCAAGCACTCTCCGATGAACACCGCCATCGTAGTTGTGCGGTCGATTGTGTTGTCTACTTGTGTTTCGGGTTACGACAGCGTAGGTTGTCTTTGTAGGGTGATCTTATATATGGAACGCGATGTGAACATACGATTATCGATGGGTAAGCGGCGTGTGGCGCATCGATTAACCGGTATCCGAAGAACCACGACGATCAATATACGACACTACCAAAAACCGCTTCATTCCCCACGCTAATATGAAACTACAAAGCCTAGAATATGAAACTTCGACAAAATACGAAGCGTTGTCATGTGAAGTCACTATTTGGAAGTTGTCGGCCCTTCCTTCGATGATATGAGTACCCACCAAAAACATCTTACCTTATGATTTTTTCGCCAGCTTTAGAGAAGGCAATTGGTGTTTGAATTGGTTGAGTTTTATCGCATCTCGAATTCACAATAGCTTGCTTTGCTCGGCTAAAATATAAATGTTTTTCGGTTGTTTAGTGTCGGACTTACAACAACAATCGGGTATTGCGGCAACCATGTGATGTAGAATATGAAAGAACTTCACCTTTGTAGTTCAATACTTGTCAATTTATCGGGTAATTAGAATTGAGAAAATGACTCTTTGGAGCTTTCGATTCAATACTGCGTCTCAATTGGCAAAGCACCTAGAACTTGGTCGCGACGAGGTTGCCATCGCGGTCGACTCCTTAGAGAGGTGGTTGTCGAAAGCAAGCGGGCAATGCACGCCTTGGCGTTAATGGCGTCATATAGTACTTTGGCTAGAGTATATGCAATCGATCGTTGTTCACGGGATCTTGCGAAGTTTGAATAATTTAAAATTTCAATTTCAAAGTTTGAGAATTTCAAATAGAATTTTGGAATACTAAATGACTTCAACTAAAAAAGTCATCAACAACAAATAGGCAATAATAAAGAAGGTTTTTAGCAATTTTTCTTTATTTTTATTAAAAACCAAAAATACAATAATAAAGAAGGTTTTTTAGCGATTTTCTTTTTAATTAAAAACTAAAAAATACAATAATAAAGGCTAGGTTCGAATATAATTTTGAACAACACAAGTAAATAGAAAGGGCTGGCAACGACAAATTGGAGGCCCACATTTGGAAGAGAAAGCGTGGCGAGACGATTTAAATGCAACCAAATAAAATTAGATTTAACGAGGTGTGTTACAGGTTGCAACACAGGTGGACCGTATTACAACCCACGAAATGGTGGCAATACATACATGTTGTTGCATCTTGTGGCAACAAAGGATGCAATAGCCACCTATCTATTGCCACCGGTACCAAACAAAATTGCAACCCAAATAAATTGTTGTGATGCGCCCCGTAGTAAGCAACGAACACTAGTATGGTTGCCATAGTTCATTTTTATTGCAACAGACTACATGTAATGCACCATCAAATTGTTGTTGCAATACTACCCACTTATTGCCACACAAATCCATAAAATGGGTGCAACATCGTCATCATTTTACAACCAAAAAATAAATATCGCAACACAATTTTTGTGTGGCTATATGGACATATATTACTATCAATTCTTTGGTTGGGTGCCATAGTACCCCTATTGCACCCAAATGAGTGGTGTTGCCTAAGTGTCGGTAGCTATTGACCGAAAAACCACGTAGTGTATGGTTTGGTCTTATTGTGTCATGCCATCTGTGTGATCCTATTGGAGGAGTACCCAGCGGTGCCTCACGCTTGTTGGTCGGCGGCGCCGTGGAGCCCCTATGCTTGCTAGAGCCTTGGGCGCTTAGGCGGGGCTAATGCTTAGGGCATCAAATCCTTGCCCGAGCACTAGCTCATGTGGGGTCGAGCTAGAGTCAAACTCGGTCCTTTGTTGGTCGGGGAGCCTTGGGGTTTTGGTGAGCCCTCGAGCCCTAAGTAGAGGCTATAGGCATGCTTGAGCTCTACCTAATCCTTTTGACGAGAGGTGCGGCGCTGCATACCCGGAAGGTATAAGCCCCCAACGATTCTAGAGTGGTCGATCGTCGAGTCTTTCTCCTAGAGATTTAACAAATGTGTCGCCCGCCTCAGCCACTTGGGAGTGCGTGTCATGACTTTTTAAGAACAACATGATCGGACTAGTGAATGAGGTTTTGAGAATTACACGGTACAAAGGGCCACTTTGCCCACACACGCCGCGCACAATCACACCTATGAACACACATACGTAAACCCTATCCCTATGAAGACCTCCAAAGGACTGAGCTAACAGATTTAGAGATTCACGAAGTCACCATAGGCGCCTCATCGTCGATGGGAACATCGCTACCACTTAAAGCATAACGCCCAGGTAAATCCGAAATAAATCTAGGAAAATACAAGGACCCATCGAGGGAGCCATAGTGCTAGTTGGTGGGTTTTAATGGCGTCGAGGGCGTGCGCAATGATAATAATTAGTAGTGGCTACATAGTGTTGATGTGGAGGTGAGAGATCAAGAAAAAGACTATTTTATATTATTGGACCCACACACTCCTTTAACACGTTCTTGGGCTACGTGAAATAGATCATCTATTTATTCGTCTCTAGTGAATACCCTCTCCTACTTTTTCATGCCACTTCAGATCTAGCTAGCTAAATAGCTAACCATTAAATGCGCCCTTAGCGAGGCGATTTCTTGTGAGGCGCTACGAACAACTTGATCTTACATTACATTCTTAAGTTACACGTATGAAAGGTCCTAAATGGCTAGAGGGGGTGAATAGCCTAATAAAATGTCTACAAAACACTAGAACAACTTGTTAGAACAACAAGAGGCGATAAAGCGTGGTTGCACTAGCTCTACTTGTCGGCAAGCCACCTATCAACAATTCTAGTTGCAAGAGTCTCTAATCCACTCAAATGACTAGGTCCTTTGTTGGCATTTCTTAGCGCAATCAAAGGAAAGCGGTATAAAACCCATCCCCAATAAAAGCGCCCGAAAATGCCGTGACATTCCCAAAGTAAACCACCATGTCGGTGATCCAGAAATGGGATTGTCAACGGATAGATCTTGCCATCTTAGATATTTCATCCGCAGTTTACGGATCTATCATTGTAGCATTTCACCGGGAAGTATTATTGGGGTATCGTTATTTATATTTTCCCAAAGGAAGGCATGTGTTTAATAAACCCGGCATGGCATCCGAATAGAGGAACATGTGTTTGCTTAGACCAAATTGTTCATACGGGGGTAAGCAATAATAGTTCATAGATAGTGTGACACACACTTAAGAGTCCACCGGCAAAAGGATAAAGAAAAATAGATAAAGAATGAATGAATAACCTAATGGAGTAATTCTAATGTATCTAGTCATGGCCATACAAATGAATAGTTAGGATCATATGCAAAACCGATTTAATCGTGGTTAGGTCTAGAATAACGAGGGAGACTCAGGATGCCATACGGCCCAATGGAAGCATTTACGAACTCCTACGGCACACGAGCGTGGGGGATTTCAAGGGACGGTCGGGGCTTGTCACGACCAAGCCGCCTACCCCCTCAACCGTGGCGTGCACTCATATCCGAGGTGTCGTGAATACCGAACCTTGTTGGCATTTCTTAACGCAATCAAAGGAAAGCGGTATAAAACCCATCCCGATAAAAGCGTCGAAATCTTTGCGTGACATTCCCAAGTGAACCACCATGTCGGTGATCCGAAATGAGAGCGATCAACGGATAGATCTTGTCGTCATAGATATTTCATCCATAAGCGCCGCGGATCTATCGTTGTAGCATTTCACCGGAAATATTCAGGTATCGTTATTTATATTTTCCCAAAGGAAGGCATGTGATTAATAAATTAGCATGGCATCCGAATAGAGGAACATGTGTTTGCTTAGACCAAAATGTTCATAACAGGGGTAAGCAATAGCGGTTCATGGATAGTGTGACACACACTTAAGAATCCACCGACAAAAGGATAAAGAAAAATAGATAAAGAATAAATGAATAACCTAATGGAGTAATTCTAATGTATCTAGTCATGGCCATACAAATGAATAGTTAGGATCATATGCAAAACTGATTTAGTCAAGGTTAGGTCTAGGATAGCGGGAGACTGGATGGATACCATACGGCCCGATAGAAAGCATTTCGAACTCCTACGGAACATACGAGCGTGGGGGATTTCAGGGGACGGTCAAGGCTTGTCACGACCAAGCCGCCTACCCCCCCTCAACCGTGGCATGCCCTCATATCCGCGGGTGTCATAATACCCGGGCACCATGCCCGCATATTAGAGCACTACTCTTGTCCCCGGGATCCCCACTTTCGTCGAATGGGCCGGACTAGAACAAGAGCAAACCCAAAAGGAACAACGAACCGATATCCCACCTCTAATCAAGTTAGGCATATGATGATCGATGAAGAAATGTAATGAACATGTCAAGATTATGATATGTAAACTATATGCTAGTTCATATACCAACACAAGAACATGAACAAGACTATACTCTAGTTCATAAGTTAGGCCAAGAACATAGAAATAGGACTTGTAAATAGAAGAATCTTTGCATTGAGAAGATATATTACCAAAGCACTTTCTTCTAGGAGACAAACCCTCCTTGTAGCTCTTCTACTCCAAGTACTAACCAAGAAAGAAGAAGAAGAAAGAAGAAGAAGAAAGAGGAAGTAGAAGAAAGAGAGAGAGGTAGAGGTGGTGGTAGAGAGAGAGAGATTCTTTGGTTTCTTTGGACTCCAAGTGGTGTGTGTTGAGAGAGGGAGAGGGGTCTACATATACACTTGGAGGAGGGGCCTAAATGCTAAAAATACACCAAAACCGACACGGAAAACCTTCCATCTGTGCGCAAACCGACGGACCAAGGGCGGGAAACCCCGTTTGGAAGGTGCACGAACCGCCTCCCCGATTTGGGCAAAAGCCTCGTGGAGGGTGCGGCCGCGCCGGTGGTGCTTACCCCCAGGCTCGGCGGCCCGAGGCTCGGTGGGGTGTCGTGTCTCGCCCTAAAAAGTTGTGGGTAGGGCTTTGCTCGCCCAGTTTGGAGTTTTGGGTCGATTTGCTCCCTCGGCTTGGATTTTTGCAATAACGCGCTTTCGGAAGGCGTACTTTTGGTCGATTTTCCACTTGCTTTTTATTATAAATGCAAAAAATAAATTACAAGACACTACAAGTGGAATTTATTAGTGGTAAATGCATA
>JADLZK010013026.1:0-193014 GCA_015847255.1 Hyparrhenia diplandra
AATATATATACTTTGGTCGTGAACTCTGCACAATACTGCAATGAAAAAAAAAATTTTTTTTTCTGGAACATCTTGCTATTCAAACTAGAGTTGAATGAAGGTAAGCTTTAGATGATAGATTGACACTACGGTGTCTTTCTCAACCCAATGTGAATTCTACTTGATATAGGATAATGCTATTGGATCAATTTTTATGTTATTTATTGATCTTGCAACAGATTGGGATGTTCTGTGAAACCAGTGTAGCACATGTACAGTTTGGCAAGTAGTGGGTGCATGCTTGGCAAACAATCTATATCTGTGGAAAAATCAATATTCCTTTTATTACATTTCTGTGAACAATCAATATCTAGGCAAGCATGTTCATGTTAATTTCTTTCATCATGGTAATATGTCTTTAGGGGAAAAGTTTACCCATTATATCTGTGGAAAGGCTTCCCCAAATATTCAGGACATAGTCTGGATGTTGCTGGCAATGGCCAGTCCAACATTTTGTACTCTGAGATCATGCAACAGTTAGCTTTTATTTTTCCCATTGCAATATTATTCAATAAGAAAATTGCACAATGCTTTTTTTTAATTTTATTTTCTAGTATCAACAAAAGTTCAAATGGAAAGTCAGAAACTAATTTGAACTAACTAGAACATGCCCTCGTCTCCTACATGTTGTTTTATGCAATTTCACTTGACATGATTGATTGCTGCTTGCAGATGATAAAGAAGAGGCACAAGATTTGAGGGGACCTGAGCATCGGTGAGGAAGTCGGTCAGAGAATCAGCAGGTGGCTAAATCCAAACCCACCCTTGCTGCGATGAACAAGAACTTTGGGATGATCCACGGCCTGTCATCACTGGCCAACATCATGTCGTTTGGCGGCTTGGCCATGCACTCCTGGTACCTAGACAGCAAGCTAGAGCTGTGAAGGGGTGCCAAGACGACACCTTTCTCCGCCTTCTTGTAGTGAATCTTATCACGATGGTGGTATTGGTTCACATCATTTTATAAGATCCTATGTTTTGCAAAGGAGAATATTGTAGTTATAAAAAAGATATCCTATGTGTTGCATGCTGCTCCAGTTATTCAAAATTGCAATGATTCAGCCATGGTGGTTGTATCTGTTGATCTTTCATACATGGAGGAGCGAGATTTGTCGGCAAGTATATGCTCCTCTTTTTGGAACAAAGATTCTAAAACACAGAATAGGGAAAAAAATTAAGGATACAGTGAACAATAGTCAACTTGCTAGTTTATATGATGTTTTCTTAAAAATAAATAAATAATAAAACAGAGTAACCTGACATGAGTATAGAAAAAATGTGTAAGCACATACACATGAATCTTAGAAGAATACGTTAAGTTAGCTCATCATGAAGAGTTAGCTTATTATTCTCATCTTTATTGAACAAGACTTTCTATGACTTGTCTCTTAAGAAACTATTAGAGATGCTCTAAGGATGAAACACTGTACAACTTCAAATCCTACAAGATTTCACAACAAAGGCAAGTTTAGGTAGAAGCAATGCAGAAAAAACAGAACAAAGGAAAGGTAGAAGCAATGCAGAGAAAACATAGAAAACAAAACATAGGATGTCTTTCAAAGAAATGTACGAAAAACATCAAAAAAATGTAACTCATGTTTAATGTTATCCAAGACTCCTTTAGAATGGCTCAGTCTGCCGGTCCGTGTTTAGTTTTGGAACAACCTATGATGGATTAAACCTTTTCCAATTTTGTGGGTTGGGTTAAACCTATTTCTTATCTGGTTGTGAAAGAATCTATTTCAGTTTTACCTTTGGTTGGAAGCATATTTGGAAGTGAGCTGAGTTATTGACATGTGGGACCTATTTGGTAGCCTCTAACCCCTTCTTATTCCTTCTCCATGTCGGCATTCAACACTCGCTCCATCCCCTCCACACACCCCTTCCTTGCCGTCTGTGCCACGCAAGAGCCCCACGTGTGGCCGTCGTTGTTGCTGCCGAACCGATTTGGGGAATCTATTGAATCCTCCTCGACATTCCCACGTAGGTTCGACCCAAGTTCAATAGGACTCCGAACCAAACACTTAGAAATCTAGGTTTAACACGCTCCAATCCAGGTGAACTCAATATCCAAACACACGCTAATTGTTTTTTTTTTTTTGATGGAGTTAGTGAGAAGCATTTCAAAATTTTTTGTTACAAAGAGCATCATACGGATTTCAAAATTCTTTTCAAAGGAGTGCTACACTGGCATGCATGTGATGTTTATATATACACAACACAACATAAAAAGGCGAACAAAAAATTGTTTCACTACAAATGCTATGACATGATAACAATTTTAAATAGGCAAGCAACTTCTCTTAAGATTGCCATTATCGCCAATTAGGCTAAGATAACCTTGTGACAATTTTGAAGTTCCCTTATAAAGATTTGTCATCACCGTCCAAAGTTCTTGCTCAACTTTCACTGGCTGGATCGGGTTGTAATCCAGTCCTGGGAAACGAACAGGCCAATATAAAGATTTGTCCTCAGTGTTGGCAAGTAGTTCGCCAACGCTTCCACTCCTCACTGGCAACCCAGAACCCCGAATCCCTAAATCCCAAATCGCAGCACAGTCGGCCGCCCCCGCGATAGCGTCGGCGTCGGCGCCGCGCCGGAGCGCCACAGGCCGCCGTCCTCTACCACAGCCGGCTGACCGCGCGATGGCGTCGACGCAGGCGCCACGGCGGTCCGCCAAAGCCCGCCGTCCTCCTCTACGTCTGGCCGACAGCGCGACGGCATCCACGTCGGCGCGAGCGCGACGGCGGTCCACCAGAGCCCCGGCGGCGCAGACCTTCCTCCCTGACGAGATCTGGGAGGACATCTTCCTGCGCCTCGACGCCGCGGCCGACCTCGCCCGCGCCTCCGCCGCCTGCTCCTCCTTTCACCGCGTCGTCTCCGAGCCCCGGTTCCTCCGCCGCTTCCGGTCCCTCCGCTCACCTGCAGTCCTTGGGTTCATCCGTAAGGACAGACACGGATTCGTCCCCGTCGGTGCTCCCCACCGCTCCGCTCCAGAAGCCGGCGCGCTCGAGGAAGCCGCCGACTTCACCTTCTCCTTCCTCCCGGACCCCAGCGCGTGGACTTCTCGCGACGCCCGCGACGGCCGCGTCCTCCTCTCTCGGCGCATCTCCACCAAAACCCATTTCGAGGATTTCATAGTCTGCGACCCCTGCATCGCCGGTATGTCAAGATCCCCCGCATACCCGACGACCTACTGGCGGCCTCCACCCCAAAAGCGTGGCATTTGTTACCCGTTCTGGCTCCAGCCGACGACAATGATGGGGATGAATCGTTCAAAGTTATCTGCACTGTGCATCTGCAGCTCCAAGACAAAGTCATGGCTTTCGTCTTCTCGTCCTGCAACCAGACGTGGCAAGCTATTATTAGCACGATTTGTTTGCCTAATAGATTTATTATTATTGGATGCACTTCGTACTATGCACACGGCTGCTTGTACTGGATGTTCTATCGCATGCGCTATTCGTTAAAGCTTAATATAAGTGAGCTCAAATTCTCCATCATTGACCTTCCACCTTATAATTTTCATTCAATGAATGCCATTGTCGAGGCAGAGGAAGGAAGACTCGGGTTTTTAACTATTGGTGATGGCACAATTGGCCTGTATTGCAAGAACTGGCAAAGCAATGGTGTTGGCTCACTAGAGTGGCAGCAAGACAAACTGGTTCCATTGCCCAAAGACTTTTGGATCAACTATAATACTTCCATTGTGGGCACAATAGGGCATTACTTAGCTCTACTTGGGTCTCCTCAAATTTCTCATGAGTTGCGAAAGCGTGAATATTTTGTACTGGACACCAAGACATTGCTTCTTGAGAAGGTTTGCACCTTGAGCACTTCAATGTACCTTGGTATTCCTTATGCAAGATTTCCACCACCATTCGCATTGCCAAGTGTATGAAAGGGTAAACACTCTCCTCCATGTTTGCATTGGTACTTTGCTTTGGTTATCCTATTTGGAGACTTCTATTTGTTATCTAAGTGCACTTGCTGCTGGCATATCCCAAATTTTTCACATCCTCTATTGTCACCTTGGAGCCTTTGTAATACATGTGAAACATGATCCTTTACTGTTCTTGATTATTTTTTTCTTTCACAATATGTATTAGGAAAATTTTGTAGCATTTTTGACCAACTAGTTACAATCAATATCTTTGTATACAAATATCTTGCTCCAACAAAAGGTACCACCGGATATTTGTGCCCTTATATGACAATTGTGTAACCCATGTCTCACTCTTTTTGAAGAGTTGAAGTATTGACCCTTCCCTCACATATCAATTGGCATAGTGAATCCAGAAAAAAAAAAAAAGGCTTAATTAGATATTATTCTTTGTCCATCGATATGTGCTTTTTGGTGATATACATTCTATACTAGTTTAGTGATGAATTTGACATTAATAGCATATATGAAAAGTTGAAAACTATCAAGTTTGATAGACGTATTATACTGATTTTGTTGTTGTTTTTGTGTACTTTGTATGCTGTAGCTAGCACCTGAATACTAACACACAAATTTCTCTAGCGCCTGAATACTAGATCAGACAAATTGTTTGTATACCTCCTTCTGATAGAATTTAAATTTTGCATTAACATACAGAATGAATAGCTTGTTGTTTTCACATGCACAAGCAGATAAACTAGCTCTGCTCAAATCCCTCTTTGATTATTCTAACACTGTATTCCTTGGTAGGTCTCTTCTCTTGACTTTGAAGTTACAGAGCCGCATGGTTGGGAGGATCTGAATGAAAGATAGCCATGTCCTGCAAGACGTTAACAGCTACTAGAACCCTAGCAGTGATGGCGTTCATCTGTAGATGATCAGCTGTAATTTTAGTGGTTTATTCCCTGGCGTCTTATTCCTCCTGTTTGCCCTTTTGCCCTGAGGTTACATGGTACAATTCTGAAGACTTAGAACAAACCACTATAATCGGCTTCTACCATTTACTTCTGAGAATCATGTGACTTGTCGTAGTATGTATCTATATTATCGTCTAAATCTGACTGTGGATCACAACACGAGGGTTTGTGCTTGGCAAAAAGCTTACCAGGAAAGCAATTGTGAGTACTCACTATTTTCTTCCTGGAATGTGTGATTCTCAAGGGAAATTTAATTTGTTCTGGAACCATCTCCAAAGTTTGACATGTAAAATATGGATTGTTTCACTCTGTCAAGACTCAAGCGAGAAATATTGCTGAGGGAACATATAGCTTCCTGTAACATGGCTGCTGGATCATATTCTTTCCTGTTCCAGATGTTACGGCTCTATGTTCTATACTTTTTTTCCTATATTGCCTCAAACAGTATGTGCTTCAAAACATGGCTAGCAATATTATCATTTTCGATTCATGTGTGGCCATTATTTGTGCTTCCATCAGAACCGTATCTCGGTTCTCCCTTCTCCGGAGTAAAAATCACAGAAGATGGATGCTTCACAACATCCCTCAGCTTGTTCAGGCATAATGTGTGTTTCATATATCACCCTTTTTGATTAGTTGCACATTTGGCACCATACAACATTTGGTTAAAACCGCCACATTGTAGTGGATCAAAAGTTTCAGCATTATTTTAGATTCTTTGTTTACGACAGGTACTAAGGTGTGAACAGATGATTGGCACACAAATACATTTATTAAGTGCATTTTGTTTGTGCAATTGTGCTTTAGTATGACTACCAAAAGCTTCAGTAATGTACATGCCTGACACGGTAGACATACTACAAGTAGAAAACGGTGACCAAATGCTACTAGCATGCTCATTTGCAACACAAAGCAAAAGAAACCTAAAGTATATATACAGAACAAGAGTTCTAGCTTCCATGATGCTATCAAAATGTGTATACAGCGTGCTAACTTGCAGCGATATATGTGTCAGGCTCATCATATAGATTTTAGGAATATGTACAGCTTTATTGTACATTTGAATTATAAAGGTTTCTGGTAGTAGGTGTATTGTGCAGTTACATGTTCGAAAACCACCTCATTCACTTTCAAAGTGTTTTTTGTCCCGATCCATTTTAAGATTCATGTAGAGACTTGACAATCAACTCTAGTTTTGGTTGGAAGTCACTTTCTTTAATGGCCCCTTTTGTCTTGCAACTGATGACCCTCATTTGCAGTTTTCTACAAACAAAATATACATGATGTAATATTGCCCCGCATGATATTTTATTTCTATATACCTTTTCTAACCACTGTAGCTAAACCAAAATGCCCAAGCATCGGAATTTCTAAATTCCATGCCAAGGTCAGGCATTCTCCCTTGACTGTTACAGTGAGAGCCCCATTTTTATAGGTGGGGGAAAATATACATTACTATTCTGTACATGAAAGTGCCCTTCACCTGCCAAACTAGAGCTGTACTATGACCGGTCATTCTCAGGGCAACATCTATGATAGTGATGTTGTTGGCAATGGACAATCCAACATTTTGTACGGATCATGCTGCAGTTAGCTTTTTCACAATGCAGTCTTCGGTATACAATATGTGACAATTGCACAACACTTGTGTTTTTTTTTTTCTCTGTTATGAGCCAAAGTTCAGATACAAAGTCAGACTATGGGCCTGTTTGGAACAACTCTGCTCCACCTTTTGTAGCTCTGCTCCACCAACTCTACCACATAGCAGCTCCACTGTGGAGTTTCTAGAGCGAGTGAACTTGATTGGCATGCAACACACAACTCCAGCTCTGGAAACATTAGGTTTGTTTGGCAAATGTCTACTATGCCCTTGATCCCCTGGATGCTGTTGAAGACGATGGCGCCGCCGGAGGAGGCCACCTTGACCACCGCGCTGCTCCCGACGGGGCACCACCGGGATCCGCCCCGAGGCTCAATGGCCAAGGTCCGCCCCCAAGCGCGCGCAAAGGCCGGGACGCGAAGGGACGCCACGCTCCGCCGGGCGGGGACCTCCGCTCCCGGTGCCTCCGATGCGCGCCTGGAATCTCCGCCCCCGAGGCAGGGGCCTCCGCCCGCGCCTCAGCCACCAAGGCTGGAAGGGCCGCCCCGGGATCCCGACGGGATCCTGACCCGGACGCGCTGAAGTCCACCGGCGCGAGAAGGGATGCCACACTCTGCCGGTCGGGGACCTCCGCTCCCAGTGCCTCCGATGCGCGGGGGCCATGCTCCGCCGGGCAGGTGACCTCCGCCCCCAGGGTGCATGGGCGTGCCTGGAACCTCCGCCTTGGACGCACGCGCACACACCGCTGGGGCGAGGGAGGGAGCGGTGGGGATGACGGGAGGGAGCGACGATGAGGGTCACGGGGAGAGCGAGAGCGACGAGGAAAGAAGAATAGAACAAAACGTTTTCTTGTGTAACCAGTGGCAATTGCGAGTAAATAACTCCCAACTCCATGAGGACATATGAAACGAGTGTTTCTGGAGTACCTCCTGAGGAGCTCCGGGAAAAACGAGGAGTTGGGCCTCAGCTCCACCTTTTTTTTTTCTGGAGTAGAGTTGATGGAGTTGGGCTTGTTTGGCAGTGAAGCTTGGGTGCAAAGTTACAAAAGGTGGAGTAGAGCAGTCACAAACAGGCCCTATAACTAGAACATGCCCTCTCTTCTCCGACATATTCTTTCATGCAAATTCCTTTGACATGGTCAACATATATGATGAAGAGGAGGCACAAGGGGCATGGCCTAAACATCGACGAGGAAGTCATATGGTCAAAGAATCAGTAGCAGGTGGCTAAATCCAACCCCATTCTTGTTGTGATGAACAAGAAGTTTGGAATGATCCACGACATTTGACATGTCATTACTGGCAGGGGCCAACATCATGTCATTTGGGGCATGATTAATATTGGTACAAATGGTCTGCCTGGCTAGTCTTATTGGTACAAATTTCCATGATCCACTTTCGGCCTGTCGTCGCGGCCTGGTTCATGGGAAATTAGGGAGCTACGAGTCTGTTTGGCTTCCCTTCTCTCGGCTTATTTCGGCTTATTTTGGTTTATTCTCTCTACACATTATTAAATTAAATGTGTTCTAATCGGCCGTCATGTTTTATTAAATCAGCTGAACTGATCCGCAGTCTGAGAGATAGGGTGTTTTTCACCTTAAGAATGGGATGTGTACTATCAATTTGATACTCGTTCCCTCTTAAAATAAGTTATTTAAAATAGTTTTCCTTCTTTAAAAAACAATAATATACATTTATTGGAACTTTGGTCCGAGAAGAGATATATAGATAGATACTCTGTGTCTCTAAAAGAATATATTTGTAGAAGGATTAAACTTTTAAAACTTTGACCGAATTTCTAAAAATCATGTTAAAAATTAATGTTATCAAACACTTTATAACATAAATATTATTACTTTTTTTTAAAAAAAAAGTTAGTTAACTTTGAATGACACGAATTCTAGGAATTTGATTCTGACGCGAGTACTTATTTATTTGGAAGAGAAGCAGGAGGGCAATGTTGATTTGACAGAGACGGTATTATCATTAACCTCTCAACGACTTTGCACACCTTGTTGTTGCTATTATAATTCGTCTCATCCGAAACCTCCGAAACCAGGATTACCCCATTCCGTCTAGTTGGGCCCGCTGTCAGGTCCGTCTCTCTGCTTCATTCCGTTCCCCTTCCGCGAGCTCTCTCCATCATCGTCTCCGTCTCCCTCTCCTCCCTCAACAACCCTAACCCTAGACTGTACCAGCCGCCGCCGGAGACGAGTGACACGGTGGGCTGCGGATCTGCGACGGCGAGGGTGCTGTCGAGACTCTGCTCCGTGGCCGCGGGCAACTGTCGAAGCAATGGCGGGGAAATGGCGTGGAGGGAGCTGCGGAGACTTTCTGCCTGCCTAGTGCGCGACGCCGGAGCCCGCCGTCCGACCGCGCGATGGCATCGGCGTCGCCGCGACGGCGGTCCGCCAGAGGGCCGGCGTCGCCGACCGGCCTCCCTGACGAGATCTGGGAGGTGATCTTCCTGCGCCTCGACGCCGCGGCCGACCTCGCCCGCGCCTCCGCCGCTTGCTCTTCCTTCCACCGCGTCGTCTCCGAGCGCCGGTTCCTCCGCCGCTTCCGGTCTCTCCACTCCCCTGCAGTCCTCGGGTTCATCACTAGGCACGCAAACAAATTCATCCCCGTCCAGCCTCCCCACCGCTCCGCTCGGGAAGCCCGCGCGCTCGAGGATGCCGCCGACTTCACCTTCTCCTTCCTCCCCGACCCCAGCACGTGGCGCTCTCACTACACCCGCGACGGCCGCGTACTCCTCTCTCGGTGCATCTACACCAAAGTCCAAACTCCGGATTTCGTAGTCTGCGACCCCCTGCATCGCCGGTATGTCAACATCCCCCGCATACCCGACGATCTAATGACCTCTATCCCAAGCACTGGTACATATACAAGGCATTTGTTACCCGTTCTGGCTCCAGCCGAAGACAATGATGGGGAGGAATCGTTCAGGGTTATCTGCACTGTGCAGCTGCTGCTCGAAGACAAGGTCATGGCTTTTGTCTTCTCTTCCTGCAACCAGACGTGGCATGCTATTATTAGCACAATTGTTTTGCCTCCTAATGGATTTGTTGAATACCATTCATACTATGCACACGGCTGCTTGTACTGGATGTTTCATCCCATGCACTATTCACTAAAGCTTGATACAAGTGAGCAGAAATTCTCCATCATTGACGTCCCGCCCCACAATTTTCGTTCAATGCATGCTATTGTCGAGGCAGAGGAAGGCAGACTTGGGTTCTTAACTATTGGTGATGACACAATTAGCCTGTATTGCAAGAACTGGCTAAGCAACGGTGTTGGCGCACAGGAGTGGCAGCAAGACAGACTGATTCCATTGCCCAAAGACTCTGGGATCAACTGTACTTCTTGGACCATTGTGGGCACAGTAGGGCATTACTTAGCGCTACGTGGGTCTCAAACTTCTCGTGAGTTGATAAAGCATGAATATTTTGTACTAGACACCAAGACATTGCTTCTTGAGAAGGTCTTCGCCTCGAGCAATCCACAGTTCCTTGTTATTCCTTATGCAAGATTTCCACCGCCGTTCGCACTACCAAGCATTTGAAAGGGTAACAACTTTCCTCCATATTTGCATTCTTAGTTTGCTTTGTCATCCTATTTGGAGACTCCTATTTGTTACCTATAAGTGCACTTGTTATTGGCATATCAAAAAAATTCTCACATCCTCCATTGTCACCATGGAGCCCTTGTAATCCATGTGAAACGTAATCCTTTAGTGTTTTTGGATTAATTTTTTCTTTCATGATATGTTGCTATTAGGAAAATTTTATACTATTTTGCGACCAACTAGTTGTTACAACCAATATCTTCGTATACAAATATCTTGCTCTTTTTGAAGAGTTGAAGTATTGGACCCTTCCCTCACATATCAATTGGCATAGTGAATCCAGAAAAAAGGCTTAATTAGATATTGTTCTTTGTCCATCGATATGTGTTTTTTGGTGATATACTTTCTATACTCTTTTAGTGATGAATTTGACATTAATAGCATATATGAAAACTATCAAGTTTCATAGATGTATTATACTGATTTTGTTGTTGTTTTTTGTGTACTTTGTATGCTGTAGCTAGCACCTGACTAACACAAACAAATTTGTCTAGCGTCTGAATACTAGAGCAAACACATTTATGTTTGTTTGTCTTGGAAAAAGTGCACTGGGTTAAATTGTTTGTATACCTCCCTTCTGATTGAATTTAAATTTTTAACATGCAGAATGAATAGCTTGTTTTTTTTTTCACATGCACAAGAAGATAAACTAACTCTGCTCAAATCCCTCTTTGATTATTCTAACACTGTATTCCTTGGTAGGTCTCTTCTCTTGACTTTGAAGTTACAAAGCAACATGGTTCGGAGGATCTGAATGAAAGATAGCCATGTCCTGCAAGACGTTAACAGCTACTAGAACTCTAGCAGTGATGGCGTTCATCTGTAGATGATCAGCTGTAATTTTAGTGGCTACTGGCTTATTCTCCGAGTCTTATTCCTCCTGTTTGCCCTTTTGCCCTGAGGTTACATGGTACAATTCTGAAGACTTAGAACAAACCACTATAATCGGCTTCTACCATTTACTTCTGAGAATCGTGTTACTTGTCCTAGTATCTATCTATATTATCGTCTAAATCTGACTGTGGGTCACAACACGAGGGTTTGTGCTTGGCAAAGCTTACCAGGAAAGCAATTGTGAGCCTTTGTAATTACTCACTATTTTCTTCCTGGAATGTGTGATTCTCAAGGAAAATTTAATTTGTTCTGGAACCATCTCCAAAGTTTGACATGTAAAATTATGGATTGTGTCACTCTGTCAAGACTCAAGCGAGAAATATTGCTGAGGGAACATATAGCTTCCTGTAACATCGCTGCTGGATCATATTATTTCCTGTTCCAGATGTTACGGCTCTATGTTCTATACTCTTTTTTTTCCCTAGTGCCTCAAACAGTGCTTCAAAACATGGCTAGCAATATTATCATTTTCTATTCATGTGTGGCCATTATTTGTGCTTCCATCAGAACCGTATCTCGGTTCTCCCTTCTCCGGAGTAAAAATCACAGAAGATGGATGCTTCACAGCATCCCTCAGCTTGTTCAGGCATAATGTGTGTTTCATATATCACCCTTTTGATTAGTTGCACATTTGGCACCATACAACATTTGGTTAAAACCGCCACATTGTAGTGAATCAAAAGTTTCAGTCATCTGAATGCATTATTTTAGATGCTTTGTCGACGCCAGGTACTAAGGTGTGAACAGATGATTGGCACACAAATACGTGTATTAAATGCATTTTGTTTGTGCAATTGTGCTTTAGTATGACTACCAAAAGCTTCAGTAATGTACATGCCTGACACGGTAGACATACTACAAGTAGAAAACGGTGACCAAATGCTACTAGCATGCTCATTTGTAACACAAAGCAAAAGAAACCTAAAGTATATATACAGAACAAGAGTTCTTGCTTACATGATGCTGTCAAAATGTGTATACAGCGTGCTAACTTGCAGCAATGTATGTGTCAGGCTCATCATATAGGATTTAGGAATATGTACAGCTTTATTGTACATTTGAAATTATAAAGGTTTCTGGTAGTAGGTGTGTTGTCCAGTTACTCCCTCCGTTCCACAATACTTTGCAATTCTTTTGACTCATATAAACTGTGTTTGACCTCTCGTTTTATTCAACTTTTTTTAATAAATATTATCACTTTTGTTATGACTTATTATATCACTAAAGATATTGTAATGACGTTTGTTTGTTTTATAATTTACATTAAAAATTTAAATAAGACGAGCAGTCAAAAACACGGTTTTTATATGAGTCAAAGAATTGCAAGTATTGTGGAAAAGGAGGGAGTACATGTTCGAAAACCACCTCATTCACTTTCAAAGTTTATTTTTTCCCGATCCATTTTAAGATTCATGTAGAGACTTGACAATCAACTCTAGTTTTGGTTTGAAGTCACTTTCTTTAATGGCCCCTTTTGTCTTGCAACTGATGACCCTCATTTGCAATTTTCTACAAACAAAATATACATGATGTAATATTGCCCCGCATGATATTTTATTTCTACTAGCATGTGCCCCGTGCTTCGCACGGGGACACGGAACTCGATATATAGGAGATCATTACAACTTTGCACAGTACGCCGAATGCCGATCAGGCTTATTGTCCCATATAATGACTAATGTGTTTGATCGGGCAAACATGTTTTGAAGCTGGAAGAACTATTGGAAAGTTGAGTTAAGTTTGAGCAAGGGTACCTTCTGTGCTTCTTGTTTGCTTCTTGAATATGTATATGTAGGACTCTAGATTCTATTGAATGGAGAGCGGATGGATAATAATGGCACTGTGTCCCTGGCTGGGGAGGAGTGCGCCGGTGGTGCCAGAAACCATTGGCGTGGCTGGCATCGGATGGCGAAGTGCATGGAGAGCGAAGGGACGATGACCGGGATCATATGACTTCGATCTACAGGGCTGTGTGAGGTGCATGCGGTCATTTTTGTCAGCAAGGAACAGTAAACCCGTCATGGAACATCGCACCCCTCGCGACCGTGGATGAGCAAAGGTCCAAGGCGTAGGGGCGAACCGGATGAACAGTTCTTCGAGTGTGTGGTCGACCCGGCACTGGTCATCCACAGTGCATCTATGCAACTGTAGATAGGATCACCAAAAATAAAGGATCTATAGAGATACCTTTTCTAACCACTGTAGCTAAACCAAAATGTCCAAGCATCGAAATTTCTAAATTCCATGCCAAGGTCAGGCATTCTCCCTTGACTGTTACTGTGAGAGCCCCATTTTTATAGGTGGGGAAAAATATACATTACAATTTTGTACATGAAAGTGTCCTTCACCTGCCAAACTAGAGTTGTACTATGACCGGTCATTCTCAAGGTAACATCTATGATAGTGATGTTGTTGGCAATGGACAATCCAACATTTTGTACTATGGGGTCATGCTGCAGTTAACTTTTTCACAATGCATTTTTTGGTATACAATATGTGACAATTGCACAACACTTGTGTTTTGTTTTTTCTCTGTTATGAGCCAAAGTTCAGATAGAAAGTACTATAACTAGAACATGCCCTCTCTTCTCCGACATCTTCTCTCATGCAAATTCCTTTGACATGGTCGACATATATGATGAAGAGGAGGCACAAGGAGCATGGCCTAAACATGGACGAGGCTAAATCCAACCCCATTCTTGCTGTGATGAACAAGAAGTTTGGAATGATCCACGACATTTGACATGTCATCACTGGCATGGGCCAACATCATGTCATTTGGGGCATGATTGGCATTGGTATGGTAGAAATGGCCTGCCTGGCTAGTCTTGTTGTTTGGATGCCACTTTCGTCCTATCCCGACGGATGTTGAGGGTGGAGTGTTTGGAACTTTGGTCCAACAAAAGAGATATATAGATATAGATACTTATTGAAAATTCAAAGAGAGGTAGGAGAGTAATGTTTGATTACTATCATTAACCTCACAGTGACCCACCGTTCATGCTCAGTCACCAAAGCAATGTCTTTTCTTTTTCTTTAAAAATAGGAATGTTTGGTTCTCTGTTTTTACGGTTCTTCGACTTTGCACACCTTGTTATTATAAATTTATAATTCGTCTCTTCCCAAACCTGCCATTAATATTAGGGCTTGATTAATTCCCTCTTTTTACCAAAAGTTTTGGCATTCTATTCTTAGCAAAAATTATGATGTTTTTTTTTTTTTTTTGCCATGATGTTTAGAAGCATTTACCAAAATATGAAATAAACTGTCAAAACTTTTGGCAAAAAAAGGGAATTAAACAGGCCCATTACCCCACTCCTTCCATTTTTTTTATACGAAATCCCGTCTTGCTGGGCCCGCTGTCAGGCCTTTGATGGCAACGTTCGTTCACTCCGAATGGACGAGTATGCTCCAGTCCCCGCGGCCGCCCCGTCTCTCTGCTTGCTTCATTCCCTTCGCCTCTCCGTCTCCCCGTCCCCCTCTCCCTCGCCATCGCATCCCTCAAGAACCCTAAACCCTAGACTGAACCCGCCGCCGCCTGAGGCGAGTGCCACAGAGTGCTGCGAATCTGCGACGGCGAGGCTGCGGGGGTGCTGTCGGGACTCTCCTCCTTGGCCGCGGGCAACTGTTGAAGCAATGGCGGGGAAATGGCGTGGAGGGAGCTGCGGAGAGTTTCTGCCTGCCTAGTGCGCGACGCCGGACCGCCGGAGCCCGCCGTCATCAGCCACCGCCGTCCGACCGAGCGATGGCATCGGCGTCTCCGCGACGGCGGTCCGCCAGAGGGCCGCCGGCGCAGACCGGCCTCCCTGACGAGATCTGGGAGGAGATCTTCCTGCGACTCGACGCCGCGGCCGACCTCGCCCGCGCCTCCGCCGCCTGTTCATCCTTCCACCGCGTCGTATCCGAGCGCCGGTTCCTCCGCCGCTTCCGGTCTCTCCACTCCCCTGCAGTCATCGGGTTCATCAGTAAGGACACACACGGATTCGTCCCCGTCGATGCTCACCACCGCTCCGCACCACAAGCCCGCGCGATCGAGCAAGCCGCCGACTTCACCTTCTCCTTCCTCCCCGACCCCAGCACGTGGAACTCTCGCTACGCCCGCGACGGCCGCGTACTCCTCTCTCGGTGCATCTACACCAAAATGAAAACTCCGGAATTCGTAGTCTGCGACCCCCTGCATCGCCGGTATGTCAACATCCCCCGCATACCCGACGATCTAACGACCTCTATCCCAAGCACTCGTACAAGGCATTTGTTACCCGTTCTGGCTCCAGCCGAAGACAATGATGGGGAGGAATCGTTCAGAGTTATCTGCACTGTGCAGCTGCTGCTCGAAGACAAGGTCATGGCTTTCGTCTTCTCTTCCTGCAACCAGACGTGGCATGCTATTATTAGCACGATTGGTTTGCCTCCTAGTAGATTTGTTGGATTCAATTCGTACTATGCACTATTCACTAAAGCTTGATACAAGTGAGCAGAAATTCTCCATCATTGACCTTCCGCCCCACAATTTTCGTTCAATGCGTGCTATTGTCGAGGCAGAGGAAGGCAGACTTGGGTTCTTAACTATTGGTGATGGCACAATTACCCTGTATTGCAAGAACTGGCAAAGCAATGGTGTTGGCGCACAGGAGTGGCAGCAAGACAGACTGATTCCATTGCCCAAAGATTCTGGGATCAACTATACTGCTTGGACCATTGCGGGCACTGTAGCTGGGGCAAATTTTTCATGAGCTCTAGCTGGGTATCGTCAAATTTTCTCATGAGTTGCAAAAGCGTGAATATTTTGTACTGGACACCAAGACATTGGTTCTTGAGAAGGTCTGCACCTTGAGCAATTCAATGATCAAGATTCCTTATGCAAGATTTCCACCACCGTTCGCATTGCCAAGTGTATGAAAGGGTAAACGCTCTCCTCCATGTTTGCATTGGTACTTTGCTTTGTTATCCTATTTGGAGACTTCTATTTGTTATCTAACTGCACTTGCTGCTGGCATATCCCAAATTTTCTCACATCCTCTATTGTCACCTTGGAGCCTTTGTAATACATGTGAAACATGATCCTTTAGTGTTCTTGATTATTTTTTTTTCTTTCACGATATGTATTAGGAAAATTTTATAGCATTTTGTGACCAACTAGTTGTTACAATCAATATCTTTGTATATTAATATCTTGCTCCAACAAAAGTTACCACATCGGATATTTGTGCCCTTATATGACAATTTGTAACCCATGTCTATCACTATTTTTGAAGAGTTGAAGTATTGGACCCTTCCCTCACATATCAATTGGCATAGTGAATCCAGAAAAAAGGCTTAATTAGATATTATTCTTTGTCCATCGATATGTGCTTTTTGGTGATATACTTTCTATACTAGTTTAGTGATGAATTTGACATTAATAGATAGCATATATGAAAACTATCAAGTTTGATAGACGTATTATACTGATTTTGTTGTTGTTTTTGTGTACTTTGTATGCTGTAGCTAGCACCTGAATACTAAGACACACAAATTTCTCTAGCGCCTGAATACTAGAGCAAAAAAAATTTATGTTTGTTTTTCTTGGAAAAAGTGCACTGGGTTAAATTCTTTTGTATACCTCCCTTCTCATTGAATTCAAATTTTTAACATACAGAATGAATAGCTTGTTTTTTTCACATGCACAAGCAGATAAACTAACTCTGCTCAAATCCCTCTTCTCTTGACTTTGAAGTTACAGAGCCGGATGGTTGGGAGGATCTGAATGAAAGATTAGCCATGTCATGCAAGACGTTAACAGCTACTAGAATTCTAGCAGTGATGGTGTTCATTTGTAGATGATCAGCTGTTATTTAGTGGTTTAGTCTCCGGTGTCTTATTCCTCCTGTTTGCCCTTTTGCCCTGAGGTTACATGGTACAATTCTGAAGACTTAGAACAAACTGCTATAATTGGCTTCTACCATTTACTTCTGAGAATCATGTGACTTGTCCTAGTATCTATCTATATTATCGCCTAAATCTGACGGTGGATCACAACATGAGGGTTTGTGCTTGCCAAAGCTTACCAGGGAAGCAATTATGAGCCCTTGTAATTACTCACTATTTTCTTCCTGGGATGTGTGATTCTCAAGGGCGATTTAATTAGTTTTTGGAACCGTCTTCAAAGTTTGACATGTAATATTATGGATTGTGTCACTGTCAAGCGAGAAATATTGCTGCCGAAACATATAGCTTCCTGTAGCATCGCTGCTGGATCTTATACTTTCCTGTTCCAAATGTTACGTCTGAATATATACATCCCTGACTGCCTCAGTGCTTCATCCATGATAGCACTATATACACATCTGCTTTGCATGGATCGTGTTACAGTCATAGATCCTTTGCATTGTGCTGTACAAATTTGCTGAAATTTGTGTGTTCTATCAAAAGTTTCAGACATCTAAATGCATTATGTAGATGCTTTGTCTACAGGTACTAATTAAGGTGTGAACAGATGATTGGCACAAATATGTTTATTAAATGCATTTTGTTTGTGCAATTGTGCTTAATTTAGTGTGACTACCAAAAGTTTCACTACACTCTACAAGTAGAAAACGGTGGCCAAATGATTGGTGCACAAAATAGTACATAAATAAAAACAGTAACACTAAGTGCAAATATTGGCATGCTTATATATTGTGATGATTAGATCCCATGCATGAATGGCCTGCGGCTAATGGCTCATCAAGAGTGATAGAATCCTTCCCAACCCAAGCACGTGCCAAAATCAAATACGGATTTATTAGGATTTAGGATAGTGCTCTTGTTCAACAATTGGGCGCATTTGGTCTCGCACGCCTCAATTTTTTATTCAGCTTTACACAAAGATTGAACCATGCATTTTAATTTGCTGTGAAAACAGTGGGGGTCAATTTAAATACTTCATCGTTTAAACACTGCCTGAAAAAAAAAAAAGGTGAATAATTTGGACGAGAAAACAAAGTTAAGGTGAGCAAGCATCTCGGCGCGAGCATGTAGGGTCGTCAGTCGTGGTACGTGTACTGCCAGAGACGCTCCTCGTCGTCCTCATGAATCATGATGCAAATAAAGCATGCAATTCGATGAGAGGCAGCCAAGCTTTCTTTGCCGGTCAAAAGAGGACGAGGGCACCGGTATTCAGGTTAAAAAAACCTAGACAAGCATCATCAGATAGCTATTGGATGGGCTGTGTGTGCCATGATTTGGTTGGCCATTTTGAAAGAATGCATGCTAGCTTGATAATCAACCCCTGTGATTCAATTCTGAAGGTGCAAGAAACACTGTAGGAATGTTCTTGTTGAAATCATGTCCCAATGGCGCCCCTACTGACGTGACATTAATTGTTAATAAGATCACGTTCAGTGCCTGCCCTAATTATAAAATTTCTTGCTGATGTGACATTTTCAGTGACTTTTTTTTTTTTTTTTTTGAATCCAACATTTTCAGTGACTAAAGCAATGGAAGTTCACCCATTTCTCAAAACAGAAGAGAGATGGTCCAAAAACAGAAGAGAGATGGTCCTACTTTTATGGTGGCATGCTGCCCTGACGCACGGTTCATCTGACTCGGCGTCCTCTGCATTGTTGATGCAGTTTTGCAGACATGGGAATGTGACATGCATGCAAGAATCAAACAAGAACATTGAAAAAAAAATATACTATTCCCTCCGCTCAAGAAAAAAAAACATAATTCTAGTTCAAACCTACTCCTAGACACAAGCCGTGTCCAAATTTAAAACTAGAATTGCATTTTTTTTTAATGAAGGGAGTACTTTTTTAAAACACACACACACACACACACACACACACACACACACACACACACATTGTGACCGTGTCCATGTTCAAAAATGAAAACATAATTCTAGTTTTAAACCTAGACATACATTGTGTCCAGGTTTAAATTTAGAATTACATTTTTTTAAATAAAGGGAGTACTTAATAAAAAAAACACATCTATACCCCTACATTTCTTGCTCAGAACAAGTTGTTCCTCTTGCCACAGCACTGTAGTCAGATCCTACCTGAAACGAGTTGAACATCACAAGGGGAAAAAGGAGAGAGATCTACCAGTACTGCATTTTGCAGGACAAGCTTTTTTTTTGTGATTTTTTTATTTTTTTTTATTATAATTATTATTTGCAGGACAAGCTAGGAATAGTACAAAGCATCCCTGTTTCTATTAGTGATCCTTCATGGCTTTCACCACCAACTTTCTCCGTGTCCTACATTACTCCCAAAAAGCTCTTGCAGGCTTTTACCATATTCTTCACTGCTGGTTGCTGAAGATCCAACAAGGCAGCAACACAACGAACACACAGCGCTAGCTACAACTGCAAAACAACCTTTCCCCAATCAATGCTGAGGAGCTGTTCATTATACTCAAAAAATAAAGAGCCGTTTTTCTAGAATGTAGATGTAATGAGGGGTTTAAGAAATAGAGAAAGTAACCTACTATAACTAAGTGGATCATTCTTATAAGTGCACACTCATTTTCAGGAGGTTAGCTAGTATTTTATATAAAATTTGTAAACCACAAAGTTATGGATCGTATTGATAACTGCAAATTTGTACAAACTATGTCAACATCTCAAGTTGTTTTAAAGTTTAGAATTTTGATTTCAAAAATTGACAGTTTAAAAAGAATTTCTAGCACTCCAAATAATTGCTGAGATATACTTTCTTTATATAAAGATCATCTTCATCCAACTTTATATGCGAAAGTTATGATTTTTTAGATAACTATAAAAGCTTCCGGTACAAAACCGAGGGGCGTAATGCCATTTTCACTTTTCTTCGTCTCCTAAAAATTGCTATTTTTAATAGATAAGTGTCTACTTAATATCATTACAATTGAAGTTCTTTAACCAAAAGAATGTTAAGTAGTGTCTATCACCCAATATCATACAGTAAATTTACCTTACGAATATTTTGCAAACCTTCTCGATTTACTCGCATGGTGTGTCTTGGAAGTTACTGAACCAAAGAGGGAGCAGGAAAAATAAAGAACTGACATTTCTGTCATTTCAGCTGCCCCTGTCCTCCCAATACACTAGCAGTAGACAGTAGTACTAGTAGTAGTTAGCAACAACATTAGTGCACTGCTGGTGATTAGGCTGAACCTGCTGGAAGATTTGAGTTTTTGGAGACACTGATCTCACCTACCAACAGATGTGCCTCATTCATTCGTATCGTATCAGATGTGTGAAGAAGCTACAGTGGACAGACCAGTGCAGTAATGACAGGAGGAAACAGGAGTATCTCAGTACCAGATTCTTGTTGGTTCCTTACTGTTATCTTCCTCATTACTACTAATATCATCCAGATTTGAACTGCAATTAGAAACATGGAAATGTGTAAGGAGGGATGAATCTTCTGAAACCAAGAAAAGGATTATGTGTTCAGTGTTCTTGCTACCATCACCGAATTTTGAGCGACATACTGAACATCAGCTTTCTACATTGGGGAAAATGGCATGGAAATGCCCAACGACCTTGGAAACATCACAATGGAACACTTTAAAATACATCACTATGAAGATTACTACAAACAGAGATCAAATAGCACCACTGATCCCTTTTTCTATACAACACAAAAAGACAACTTTTTTTGTCCCAGCAACAAATCACTTAACACTATAAACTAGGCCATGAACAGTTGAGCTCCAAGAAACGGCCGGTGTGAGGAAGAGCAGGCCTAGAGGTGTTGACGGAGGTGAGGGATGGTAACGTGATGCATGCGTCACGGTCTGGCCTTGCCGGCGGCGGCGGCGGCGAGGCTGTGCATGGCGCCGTAGCCGCGGGAACCAAGCCCGAGGCAGCCGAGGAGGAGGCCCTGCCGGTACGGCAAGAACGTGCGCCGCCGCATCTCCTCCGCCTCCGCGCGCCGGGCCTCGTACAGCCGCGCGTGCGCTGACCTCCTCGCCCTCCCGCGGCCTCGTGATGCCGCCGCCGGGGACGAGGACGGGGACGGGTTCCTCTTGGGCGCCGGCAGAGGCGACGAGTCGGAGGGCAGAGGTGGGCGCTCGACGCCGCCGCCGCCGTCGGACTTGCTTCGATGGAGGATGTCCTTGAGGAAACCCCACCTGCGGTAGTAGTTTCTTGACGACGAGGAGGAGGAGGAAGAAGCGGAAGACGCCGTCGAGGAGGACGACGACGACCGAGACGCCGACGGGGCCGCCTCGCCTGCCGCCGCTGCTGCTGACTCCACGGGCTTCGCCGCCGGAGCTGGCGACGGCGACGGCGAGAGCCAGTGGGCGCGGAATGGGGAGAGGGAACGGTACCGGCGGTGGTGCACGGAGGACCTGCTCCGGCTCCGGGAGACGGCCACCGCGCTCGTCCGCTCCCGCAAGCGCCGGCTCCGAAGGCGCCTCTGGCGGCGGGTGGTTGTCGGCGCCGGCGGTGACGTCTCCGTCGAGAGGCGGGAGCGCCTGTGGGCGGAGCAGGAACGACGCGAGCCGCATTGGCCGGATCTGGCCGTTGTGGAAGAGCTCGTCGGCGGAGGACATCGCCGCCGCGGCGGGAGACGGGCAGCGCGAGGAGAATTCGAAGTCGAAGTTGAAGTCGAATTCGAGTGCAAGCTCGCATCCGTACTCGTCCGCGGTGCCGGGGCCGCCGCGCGCGGGCTCGCCGGCGCGCTGTAGAAGCAACCGGCTGCGGAGAACGACGGGTCGCGAGCGGGGCTGGACGGCGCGCTTACAAAGGGCGTGGAGCACGCGCTTTCGTTGCCACTTGCGCATCCCACGCCGCTACCACTGGCGGAACGCTCGCCGGAGCTGGCGGCCATCGCGCCGGCGACGGGTGGTGGCGGTGGCCAATGGCAATGGGGATGGAGGGACGGACACTGAAGTAAAGAGGATTTTAAAGCGCTCAGTCGAAGAGGAGTTTGGTTGGATGCTGGATATTTTCTGATTTACACCCTTGAAAGCCTGAAATTCCTATTCATCTTGACATAGACCCCTCCTCAAATTTGATTTTGTGAGAAACAAATCAAATTAGAGGTAAAATATATTCAAATGTGTCTGTTTGAAACACCCCGACTCTAGTCTTAACTATATATAGAGAGAGAGATAAGCCGACTGATTTATTTTTGATTCAATAGTATTTTTGTGAAAGAGAATAAGCTAAAAGCAGAACAAGAACTAACGATAGTTTGTCTTTCATATGTTGTACAATTCAAATCATGTTGCATTCGCATGATTTGCAAAAAGAATAAAAATAAGATATGTGCTTGTGCACGTTTTGGAAAAAAATTTTGGGTCATAATATTCGCATGCATGTTTATTATTTTTTTTTAGAAGAGGATGCATATTTGTTAATGTTGTCTACTATTATCTCCACGACAACTAACGTCATGAAACCTGTTGTAAAAAAAACGTCTTGAAACCTCCAGTAGGGATGCCTGAGAAAACGCGGATGAACACATGCAGCTGTTAGTATTCATAAACACCGAAATAGGATCTAATGACCAGACCAGGGTCATAGTTTATAAGCTGTTTATGATGAAAATAAATTGGAGACTAAAAGGCAAACAACATAATTTTCAACAGTAATTTTTTTTCTTGCCACGTTTCTGCACATACCTCATATATTTGTACTAAAAGGCAGAAGTTGAGTTAATCAACTTATTTTGACCGCGATTTTTCTTTACTTGTATAGTCTTTTAGAGAAGCTTTAACGCTCTGCCAAACAATGTCTAAATAGTTTCTATGCTTGATTACCATAGTTTCGATAAGTGCGCTTTGACTTGTTGCAACCAGCTTAGCTAGAGATATAGGTACCGTTTGGTTCTAGGGATTTTCTTTTGTTGGAACTTTTTCTGTAAAAAAATACATAAAAATCCCTAGGAAATCAAAAAGAGGGTTTTTTTTTACTAGAAGTACCTTCTGAAGGAACTTTTTTCCCAATAGTCCTAGGACTTTTGGAAGCAAATAGGGTTAAGCTGAAGTGGAAGAACTTAATTTTTCCCGGTGTGAGTCGTCGTGTTCATTTGCCTAATCACATTTTTATATCAATATATTTGTAGGTTAGTTCTTACTACCAATAGTATTTGAATTATGTTTCACAAAATTAACCACCGACGAATCTAGATTAGGAAGCCCTTTTTTATTACAAATAATTGTTAGTAGCAAAAAAAACAGCACTAGTGTGGCTCCACAGCCTAACTAATAGTTCGACTATATAGCTCAAAAATAACTACCTAAACTATTAAATGTTTATGAACATGTTTAGTACGTACTAGATAGATGATGATCCAAATGAACCTTATTAATTAAATATTAGAGTAGTTTATTAGCTAATATAGCCCCGCTTAATGAAACAATTATACGGTTTCATTTCTGCTAAACAACCAGTAATTATTACTAATGAATCAATCTTATCGGGGTGGTATTAACAAGGGAGTATAGGTAGGTAAGTAAACACGCATTCCCTCCATTCTAAATTATAAGTTGTTTGACTTTTTTCAGCTAATAAAACAATTATACGGTTTCATTTCTATTAAACAACTAGTAATTATTACTAATGAATCAATCTTATCAGGGTATTAACAAGGGAGTAGGTAGGTAAGTAAACACGTACTTTTTTCATTCCAAATTATAAGTCGTTTGACTTTTTTTTAGCTCCAAGTTTGACCATTCGCCTTATTCAAAAATTTGCGCAAATATAGTCAAATTTAAGTTATTCTTTAAGAACTTGTATTAATAAAGAAAGCCACAACAAAAAAGAAGTGATATTTTGCATAAATTTTTGAATATGACGAGTGGTCAAACTTGTTGTCAAAAAAAGTCAAACAACTTATAATTTGGAATGGAGGGAGTACTACAGATGGCCCTTTGAGAAACTTGATCATAAATCGGAGCTCCATCGTGGAACCATTCATCATGAATCAAATTCAGTTGCTAACTGCGCCATGCATGAAGCATGCAACTTTCGGCTTCATTCGACTATATGCGTTGATCTTGCAATATATATATATATATATATATATATATATATATATATATATATAGGGAGAGTATAGTTTGTAGCTAGCTAGAAAATGTAATATTCTGTAGCCAGACCACTCACCGCACCAGCAACCGAACCGGACCAGGCCCAGCCTTGCCGATGGTTGGTAATTATTGCCGATTTCTTTATCTGCGCTGCAAGTAATGATGGATAATAACTGAATTGTGCATGCAATGCAAGCGTCCGACCCTGCAGCATGCATGCATGGTAACTATCGTGCACTATTATTAGCCCTATGATTGGTACCATATGAAACTTTATTTTCCTATTACTATATGGTAACTGGAGACGTATGAAACTTCATTTTTCCTATTATATTATATATGGTAACTGGAGACGTACATGTACGTACTAGTATATGGTAATTACGATATCAAGTTACTACTTCATCTCCTTCATTTGCTGACGCTAATTTTAGCAACTCTAGTTGGCCCTGCGGTATGCATGAAAAGGTAACATGAATTACGAGAACACATACACATGCGCATGCAAGGATTACGAGATTTTGTATAGTAGAAAATATATTATATTATAGTTACTATAACTAGCATTCTAGTTACTATAATTAGCACGAGAATTTTAGTTTATACGGAGAACTTGCACGAAAAATATTTACAAGAATTTTGTACAGATTCAACGACATATACTAAAATTGAGTCACTATAATCCATGATGCACGTTGCAATGACAAGCACACACATTTATAAATAAATTACTAGAATCTTATTTCTATTGCATGTGATTTACGATAATTTTTAAATAAATTACTATAATCCATGGTGACTAAACAACATTAGCCCATGCTGCCGTATAGCCTCAAGGCGGGGATCGAGGAAGGTGAACAGCTGTGGCGAGCCTGGCAGCGACGGCGACGGCGACGGCGCCAGGGCGCCACGGCCGGCCTGCTTAGAGACGGCGCCGTAGAGGCCTGCAGCACGGTGGCCAGCAGCACGTGACGGCCAGCAGCACGTCCGGCCAGCGCCTGGTCGGCGCAACTGTGCGCCGCTGCACTGCTGCAGCCGGTTGTACCCGGCGGCCACCAACTTCTTGTGCAGCTACTTGCAAGGATTGCATCTCCGTCACCGTCAGGGAGCGCCGCGCGAGCGGGGCAGCGAGACGCTGATCCGCCGCATGGTATGGTGTCACACTCACACGATGAAGGCCGCATCGCCGCCACTGCCTAGGGCTGCGTTGCGCCATGTATCATGGAAACGACGTCATCGGTGCGGAGGCAGGGAGCGGCATCGAGGGAAGGAGCGATCCACAGCCGCGCTGAATAGCCGTCGCCGCCATGTGAGCCGGTAAGGCGAGCACGCCGGGAGTGGTGACGGGACGCCATCGCTGCTGGGGTGTCGTCGGTGCGGACCGTGCGGTCGTCGTCGCAGTAGTGGGTGCTGCCGTCCGTGCGAGATCCACTGGCTGCTAGAGAGTGTAGGTGACACGATTTGCTCAAAACACTGGCCTCCCCATGCATGGAGAAAGCCGGCGACGATCTGCGCCTTCCGTCATGCCGTCATGCAGACCAAGGCCTCAACGACGCCACATAGCCCCAAACACTCGTCGGAGGCACCGGATCCCATGGCGCCACTTCTTGGAGATGTCTGCATGAGAGGAGAGAGAGAAAGCAATTAGTAAAATGAGAGAGATGGCCAGACCTGCGGCATCGGCGACGCCATGGCTCACCGGGGGATGGAACCAGGCCACCGTGGTGGAAGAATGGGACGTCCAGGTGCAAATGGAGAAGCGTGTCCGGCCATATGTTTTACCAAGGTCTGCATGCATAAATTAAAGTGGCGTGATTATAGGAGATTTAAAGCCACGTAATTATGGGATCGGTTGATTAGATCAGGCTGGTGAGCCGCATGTGGGATTGGCCGAGACGTGCGGTGTGGAAGGGTTGAGAGGTTGGGTTCGGCTACAAAATTTCATATTTTGTAGCTAGCTATAGGGTAGTAGTTCTATATATATATATATATATATATATATATATATATATATATATATATATATATAGTATTGATATATGGAACCCGGGTTCCAAATCGATTTGGTCCCCAGCCTCGTATTAGCCAAGCAAACTAGCCAGCCCCCTTCGCTCGCTTGGGCCTCGGCCCACCCGCTCGCCCGCACTCAGGTTCCCAGGCCCGGCCCAGTTTTCAATGTTGAGGCCCGAGCACCGTCAGCCCCCACCCACCCACGATGGCACGATCTTTTCGGTTACCTCGAGCTCATCCGCTCGCCTCCTCCGTACCACCCGCCTCCGCCCCCGGCACCGCTCCTGAACCCTCCCGCCGGTGCCGCTCCTCAACCCCCTCCTTCGCCGGCGCCAGTGGCCCTCGCCAGCCTCGCCGGAGCCGGATCCTGCGCAGCCAAGGGCCGTCACTGCGGATGTAGCGCAACACGGTCCACACGGCGGGTGTCATTCAGGTTGCGGATCCCGTCCACCGGCGGAGCACGAACTGATTCGTCGGCACCTCGTCCTCATCCATGCTACCAGCGTACTGCTCCCTCCTTAGTCCCGATGGAAGCTGTGGAGATTGAGATCCACGGGGACCGATCCACGGAGGCTGGAGGTTTTCCCGTCTGCTTTTTGTTCCTTTTTTTTTTATTACTTTCTCGGTGAAGTGTGCAGACTTGGTGATTGTTAATTTGTTTTGATGATCATTCTTACTGCCCCTAGACGTGGATCTTGCAGTTGCTGGCTGATTTAGCACCTACCCTCACCGGCCTAGTGATGGATCAGGCGTAGTAGGCCTAGGGAGCAGCTGATCCCCATGGTCTGGCTGTATCAACGCCATCTCCTACAACCAAAGATGGCATCCAGTCCCCCAGGTTGTCTTCCCCTTTTTGTTTTCTTTGCTTCTCCTGCCTGGACATGGTGTTGACTAGCAGGAGCTGCGCTTGGCTAGCGAGTATTGCATTGTACAATGTTTTTATTACAAAATATAATTGTGTTTGTTTCAGTCAAAAAAAATGAAAGCTCTTTGAGTTGTTGCTTGTGGTTTGCCAATTTGTGATATATATAGGCATGTAGAACAGTAGAAGAATCTTGCATCTCAAACCGAAGTTGTATGAAGTAGGGAGCTTGGTATGAAAATCCATATTCATGCTACATGGTTCAGGCTAGGAAATTTGTTATGAAAATCCATAATCATGCTACATGAATCATGATGTTTTCTTTGGAAATTTTGGAGTTGAGTGTTCAACTGTTGGATGCACAATTTTAAATTATAATTCACATACAACAATTTTGTGCAGCCTGTCATAGCGCTGCATAAGAACATCACCAGTCAGCTACAAATAATTTTAAAAAGTTAACCTGGACTATCTTACAGAGGACCATCACCATCAGACAATTTGTTCGAGAGATATTAGTTGCAGACTGACAGTAGTAACAACATATGAATACCTGCGATATTTGTTTTAACTGAACCTTTGGCACCTTTTTTTTCTCCATGATTGCACAAAGTTACATTCAGTAGTTGTAGAATCTCAGTTCAGCTGTTCAAACCAAAGGTCTGCACATAGCATGGAACTGAATTAACTTGCAAAACATGGCATCCTAGCCCTAAGCAACAATTGTGCATTGGTATTTCACGGTGTTGCATGGAGAGGGCCTGCACAATTCATGCCATCTTTTAATGTGCCCTGCTCTTTGACTCTCTGGCACAACTTAGCTCAGAACTCTGATCTATGACATGGAAAAAACATATACTTTATAACATACAGTAGGTACATTAAAATTCACAAGCACCGGTTCTTGGGGTTTAATCACTGTGCAATATTTTAGAATGGATGTAAATAGACACTAGCTGAACAAAATTTTAGAGCAGTCCACACAGATTTCTTATTTTTGTATGGACCAAAGCAAATCTGCTCCAGTTTCTTTGATACCTTCCTGATGATGTGCACTGTGGGGCAACGCATCTTGCAATCCTTCATAATTCAGGGCACTGTGCTGCATAAGAACATCACCAGTCAGCTGCAATTGAAATTTTAAAACGTTAACTTGCAGCAGCTTATAGAGGGCATGATCACATTTTTCTCTGGTTCTACAAATGGTTGTCCTGTAGTGAATTCTGAATTGTTTTCTTATTTTGTATTATTATAAATCTAAACTCAACAAATGTTAGTAAACTCAAGCAAATTGTTTACATGGCTGTGTCGCACGTAGCTTGCTATTTTTTCCTCTCCTTTTCCCCCCATTCCATCGAGTGACCGAAAGGCGGAAGAGAGCAAGGTGAACGAGAACAGGGACTGAAGGTCTTACCGTGTATGGGGAGGTGGAAGAACGCATAATAGTCACGATCCCAAGTTCTAGGATATGATTTATGTTTTTGATCCCTTGTTTTCTGCCCACAACAATTGGTTCTTTGCTTTAGCAGAACACAGGTTAAGTATTCAAGTACTTTTTATCAGACTTTTGGGTACAAAAACTCGCCATAGTTCAGTCTATTTACTTTTGTTTACCTAGCAGCCTATTAGGTAGGCAAACGGCCCAACCTGTGTTCAAGCTGGAGGCTCATTGTCCCGGTCCACTCTGTTCAGCCGAGGTCCAGCGGCATCTCAGCTTCTAGCTCCCACATGACCCACACAAATATGTGTTGCTTTGTGGACTTACATCTCATTTTGTTACTTGATCTGTCTATTTGAATAAATAGATTTTATCATATAAATTTGATTGGGCTAGGTAGGACTTTTTGTTCTTCACAAAAAAGTAAGATTTGTGTTTTGACATATGATTTGTACAATAATTCATTTGTCTTTAAGCCCAAACCTTTATGAACAAGAATTTATAAATTCCATCTAGTCAGATATATCTATGTTCCTGTGGAAAACATTTTGTTGCTTTTATCTATCTAAAGCCGTAATATCTACCTTCAGTAAAAGAATAAAAATTATTTATTAATTAGATGGAAACTAATCCTCCCACATTCAGTTTCAAAAACCTAAAGAAATTCTTTCACATGGTAGGCCAATTTTATCTGTATTCCATTCTTGTAATGCATGACTAGCCTATATCTACCTCATCGAGTCATCATAGTTTTGTTTGACCGCGGACAATAACCAGCTTGAAGTTTGCGTGTCTGCATGGCTTAGAGAAATTCGTGGTTTTATCCGTCCTGGCGTTAATCTCGTTTGGCTATGGAGCTTGACATTTCTGTGCAGGTTACAAGCAAGACAGGTCAACATAGCCTAATTTATATTTTTGAATTCACATGTGACATTATTTGCATCCATAACCAAAAGTTTTTGTGTTCATACCTATCATTAACTTTAACAATGAAACTAAGTCGATACCTTTCTTTGATTCATTTAGTCTGTCTCCTACATATCAAGTGGTTGCTTGTGGCCGAGTGCTGCTGATCCACAATACAAAATTTACTACATAATTAGTGTTTTGACGTTCTTTGATTCGCCTCTCAAATTTTCTGTAGCAACATGCAGAGTATTCATGGCCTCACAAATTTCCCACATTAACATGTGGGAAATTCACCTGTTTATCTTGTTTTTTAAGTTTCAACCGCTGATATAAATATACAAAACAAATTAGTTTGTTATGATCATCCAATAGTCCCCAACAATGAGTATTTGTTTCTGTTAAATGACCCACAAGTTAGAGTTCCACGTGCTTTAATCTATGCTCTTCTTGTTTGCTAACCAGTTTTCCTTCATAAATATATATTTTCACTTCAACAATGGAACAATTTGAGCCATGTTGTTGGCTCGGCAATGTTTAAGTGTTTAGACTTTAGAGCTGCAGTGTGCAGTTCTTGTAGTACATTCTAAGATCGCCTGTAGTTTAGAAAACTCATGCTTTTCCATATTTTTTTGCTGAGAATCTAATCTTATTTAGAAAGTTCAGAAAATTTACTTCATGCTCAAATCTGTAGACGATTTTGTAGTTCATATTAAGAAAGTTCACAAAACACATATGATTACTTGTTAGGAAATTAACTTCTTGCTAAAATCTGCAGAATTCAGGGAAGTCAAGCCTCATCCTCTTCAAGGCCATCAGCCCTCAAGAAACCTGATGAAAATTTGATTGAAAGCATTGAAAAGAGATTGACTAAGAAACCAATTAGCAGCCTGATCGGCTGCCCCTTGCTGCAGCTGAGCCGCTGTTATTCACATAGAGCATCTCTCGATGCATTTTTGTTCACAGTTCACATAGGAGATGGGTGTTGCTTACAGATGCAATGCAAACTAATCCCTTGATTGCAGGGAACAGATGGCTTTTAGCAATCAAGAGCTCACTCTGTTGCCTCAGGCAGGCACTAGGCACTTGGTCCGACTCACCGGTCTCCACAAGGGGTCTGGCACTGCTTGCGATTATGCATGCTGCCGCCTTCAATTTTAAGGTACTCATATCCCTGCTCTTTCTTTAATCATTCTTTTTCTCCTTCGCAACTAGATACGTACTTACATGCCTGTTAACTTGATTATTGGTTTCATTGTGCATTGTAGTTAAATCCTATGCAGAAGAGCTTATGACTATGAGTTGAGAATATGCCATCGATTTTCAACTAAGCAATTAATCTGCTGCAGTCAGGTAACTCCTTACATGAATATGGGATTTATTGTAAATGATGCCTGTCATGCTTCTGAAGCCTCTAAAAAATTTCTTTTAATATCCTATTGGAGTAGGTTATGGGAGGTTAACGAGCACCTGGCTCTGCTCTGTATATCATTATGATGTTTATCATTTTACTTCTGAATTCCTGTTGTGTTTATTTCATCGTTATGTATGTTTCTAAAATAGTTGTCATTCTAAAGGTGAAATACCTATGTTCCTTTAGCAGCACATCCATATTGATCAGATTATGAACTAGAAACACCTAGAAAAAAATATATTGCACATCTTTTTTAGCTTGTATTGTCTATTGAATTTATCTCCTTAGACAAGCAAGCACTTACCTCATGCATTTTATTTGTGTTTCATTGCTTGTTTTCCCAAAAAAAAAAAAAACAACTGATAGAATGCCTTGGTACTTGATAGAATGTCGGAATGTGCATTTAGACTTTATTTATTCCACTTTTTTTTAATCTGTCAACCAAAGTGACTCATGTTATTGTTTGGTCGTGCTTTTGTATTGACTGGCCTGATGGCCATGAAGATTCAAATTCTGAATGAGAAGGCGTGATGGCCAAGGTGTACGCGTGGGTCAAAGCAAAAAAAAGATTCACATATTGAAAGTGACGACGAAGTGGATTAGACGATCGTGGAATTTTATCAAAAAAAAAAAAAGGACGGTCATGGAATGAATGGATTGTTTCTTACCAGTGATATTTATCTAGATATTTACATTCCCACCCGACATTGTTTTTGCCTGCAATGACTTGGGATCATTAAATTATAACTTTGATGCAAAGTCTAAAATTTATGTCATGATGTAATTGTCCTCAATATATGTTCTTTGTTGCTGGTTAGAGGAGTTTTTGCTTTCGAATTTCAAACTCCTGTAAAAAAAAAAAAAATTATATTTGGTCACTTTGTGGTTGAAAAATAATTATGCTTATATATTTGATTTAAAAAACTGGAGTTTATGATAAGTTCGTCCCAATCAAATAGCCATTCAAAGTCCATTCCTATGGCATGCAAACCCAACACGTATGGATTACTTTGACCAATAAAAAATCCGGCCAGTCAATATCTATTATAACGTGTGGTCCACTTTTCAAAAAAAAAAAAAAAAAAACCCGGCTTGACAACATGCAACGCGAGTCACACAGACGGCAAAAAAACGGTCACACAGACGTCAAAAAAGAAACTACCGAGAAAAAAAAAATATCGGTAAAAAAAATGGCTTGAGAAACTTTCGAGACGGGACTCATACGTGGCCATTGGTGGTGGTGTGGGCTGGGCTCAGCCTCATGCGCAGCGGTGCGGAGGTGGTGGTGGCACGGGGTTCGAATGCATTTGGACCCCGGGGTCCGGATATCTTGGCGTGTGTGTGTGTCTATATATATATATATATATATATATATATATAAAAAACACCACCTCCACGTATTTACCCTCCTTATCCTACAGAGAGACGGACGCGGTCTGTCGACCGTATCGGAGCCGCCGTGGGTCGCCCCGAGCTCCCCAAGCCATCTTCTCCGAACGGGGGGAGAGGGTGTGGTAGTAAGCCAAAGAGTCATAGCGGAGATCCCGTGACGTAGCGTGAGTGTTGGTAAGCCGAGGTCGCGGAGGTCATATTTTCTCTCCGGATAGAGTTCGGATCGACCCGTTAGTCTTGAGTTGCCGGACCCGTGTTAGCCGAATTTAGCGTGGATGGATAGGCGTGGAAGCGTTGGATTAGCACTCTTGGCGGTGAAACGTTGGACCGGCTCGAAACGAGAGAGAAAGGTTGATCGTAATTGTGAGGTTCTACCCGCCGTTGGATTTGGAAACCACCTACCCTACCGGTTGATCTTAATTGTGAGGTTCTACCCCTCGCCGTTAGGCGGTAACTACCCCATCTAATCACCTTCATTCGTATAAGATGTCTTGGTTAGCAAGGACGTTTAGTGCTTCGGATAGGTCTATAGCCTCGTGTAGCGGTGATAAGTCGGTTAAGACTATGTCCGTGAAGAATGCATCATCCATCTGTTTTGAAGATATTGAAAAAGTATTGCTAATTGGAAAATACCAAAAATAAATATTAGAGAAATCTATCATGTAGGAACCTTCTCTCTTCGTTCAGATTATTTCATAAAAACAATTGAAAAAAACATGTCGTATTAGTTCCATGCATGAAACCTTGCAACTTCTTTTCGAAAGAGAAATAAATGACATAAGAGCCAAACCCCAATATCATTATCTACACTTTGGTTACGGTCCAAATAGCTATCGATCCTTGACCGTAAAAGGCTTAAATGTATCCATCCTAGCTTTGTCTAAGAGATCGTAGAAACAAAAGGTTTCGAGGATTCCTTGCTCGGTATGGTTGAGGCTAGCCTTAGCAATGGTCCGGTGTTCTTCAACACTTTTCCCGATTTCTCGGTGTCTCTCTCGGACCCAAATATCCATAAAGGCCTCACACTCAATCTTCAAACATCGGGCTTTGATCTTGAGCGAGGAACCAAAAACATTTCGGTAACCTATAGAATTTATTACAAAGCCATGACCACTTTAGCACCCCCCGTGCTAAGCAAGTCACACCAAAGGGCTTGAGTACTCTTCTTCAAGCCAATCCCGAAACAATATTGTCACTCCCAAATCCTTAAAGTGGGATGAGATAAAACTTCCCGAAAAGTGGACTTTGACCCATGCGGTTGAGCCACAAATTCTTCAACAAACCGAAGTCCAATCGTCACCGAGACACCGATGGGGATGTTGAGGTCACCTTCTCTTCGAAAAAAGAAAAGACTTCATGCAATCTAGACCCTCTGTTAGTATCGACAATAGACCTCGAGATGAGGCCACACAATATTGTCTATGCTACTTATGAGGATAATTCTTATGAGCCATCAATCTCGATTTCGACATCAATGTCATTATAGTCGATGACCCGTAATGCCGAGACACCCTGTTATCTCTCATCCTTAACGGAAGAAGAAGAATTCCAAATAGATAAAGAGCTTCTCCAAGAGAAATAGGTCTTCCCAAAAATAAAGCTAAAAAAAGAGATATCTCCAAGAAGTAGACCGAGCCTTTCGGTTGAAAATTAGAGAAGTTTGGCACAAAGAAATGATTGAGCGTAAGAAGAATATCTTCTTCTTTGATTGGTATGAAAAAAAGTCGATCGAGACATTTTGAAGAATTCTTTAGAACAAGTCCTTCACAAAAAAGATAAAAAATGAACAAGAATCGACAATGATAAGATTACCATGATAAACAAAAACTTCTAAGGACTGGAAAGGCGCTAGTGGAAAGCGAGATAGAATCTATCCATCCACCACTAGAGCCAATCCAATTAGAAGTTAATGCCAAAGGCGAAAGCGTTAGAGCTTGTCCTCTCAAAAATATATCCAAAACTACTTATGGTGAGCCCCGCCAAGGTGGAACACATAGGTCACCTAGTAGAACAACAAAACTTCTCAAACATATCCTTGCATGCCCTTGGCCAACAAACGGAACGAATAGAAGCCATTCTTATGGACGGGACAAAGCCCAAAGGTGAGGTGAAGGTTAATATTCCTTCTAGTTCTCGGGACCGATGGTCCCAACACTCAAATAGTCGTTCCTCCCTTCGTTCCTCACATGATTTCCTCCAATCTCAAGCTTGGAAAACAGAAAGCCATGGGATCCTCCATGTCTGAGGAACTCATCAATGATTTATCCAGCAAACTAGGAAATCTAAAAAGTCGGTAAAAACATAAATCAAATCACCGATGGAGAAACCGAAGATGTGATAAACAAAATCAAAACTTTCAAAACAACAACCCAAACAGCTATGACAAGAAATTATTACCCAAGGCCAACCTATGCGGATCTTCAATTTGAAGAGTTGCCTCACATAGCTAACATGACCGCCTTCAATGGCAAGGAGATAGTCAAATGGAATCTTGATGGGTTTGTTGAATACCGGATATTTACCATGTGTCATCAAATGATCATGTATGCAAACGCTTGCATAGCAAATGGAAACAAAGAAAGAGATGCAGCCCAAATGATTATCATAGGGTTTGCCGGACAGCTTAAGGGGTTGGTGGGATCACTATCTTACTAAAACCAAAAAGAATCCATAATTGATGCTGTCAAACTAGATGACGATGGAAGGCAAATTATCCATATAGATGAACATGGACAGTCTCTAGGAGCAGTTTCGGATGCCATCTCTACCCTACTCTATAATATAGTTTACCACTTTTTTTGGTAACTATCGGGATATCTATGAAAAGAATAGGGAGCAACTGATAAATCTGAAATGCAGAAGTATGTCAGATTTTAGATGGTATAAAGATTCTTTCCTATCAAAATTATACACTCTTCCAGATCCTAACAAAGATTTCTGGAAAGAAAAATATATATCCGGCTTACCTCCCTTATTTCTTTGAAAAAGTTAGAAACTCTTTGAGAATAGAGGGTGGAGGGAGTATCAACTTTCAAAGTCTAGATATAGGAAAAATCACCCAAAAGATTCAGATGGTAGGAGCCGAGCTATGCAATGATTTAAAAATTAAAGAGCAACTCAAGAAACAAAGGGCTATTGGAGAAAAAAGAATTGGGAGATTTTTGCTACCAATTTGGTTTTCAAGATCCCTTTGAATTTAAAAGAAAAATTTCACCAAGGAACCTAAAAAGTATCATGGGAAAGCAAAGCACCCAACCAAGAAAAGAAGGCATAAAAGGACATATGAAAATGCCTCTAAATATTTTACAAAAGATCCCAAGCCTTATGAGAATACCTCTAAGTATCCAAACGACGTAGTCTCCGCTTTAAATGTGGCAAAAAGGGTCATAAGGCCTCAAACTGTTTCAAAGTAAAGGTAAAACAAGAGATCCAAGCTTTACTTGAATCAGATTCTCGAAAACATAAAAGGAAAGTTGGGACAAATCTTAAATCATATCCAGAGTAACGTAAGCTCAAGATGAAGAAAACACCGAGGTAAATTGTTGTGATAATAATGAATGTTCATGTTATGAACAAGATACCTCAGAAGAAGAAGAATCGATGAAAACATCTTTGTTCTCACCGATTTGGAGCAATTTGTTTTAGATACCTTTGACACCGCAAGTGCAGGATCCGGAAGAAAAGGAGATTATTCTTGAAAAATTCTTATCAAGGGTAAAAACAACAAAGATAAGCTGGTAAGTGAGATTGTAAAAAAAGAAATTTTGTTCTTCGGATGAGGTTTTCAAAAGAGTTGAAGATATAAAAAGAAAAATAAGCAAGTAGATCTTGAAGATCTTTCAAAAGAATATATTCTTATCAAAGAAGAGTTAATAGATCTTAAAAGAAGAATCGAGATTTTAGAAATTCATAAGAAAGATGACCATGAATTTGCTAAAAAGCCACCAGATGATGAATTAATTGGTTCAATTGGGAGATATATCAAGCAAAAGTGGTACCTTTGAAATAACATATGAGTTCTATGATGGGTTTAGCTTCACATACAACACTCTACTAGATTCTCGTGTGCGATGTAAACCGCATCAGACAAGATATCGTCCCATCTAGGTATTTCATAAAATCTACTCATAGAGTCCACTCTGCTGAAGGTCATCAATTAAAGGTAAATTACAAAATTCCTGAGGTTGACATTTGCATTGAAAATGTTCGTATCAAAACAACATTCTTGCTTGTTGAAAATTTAAAAACAAATGTTATTCTTGGAAACCCCTTTCTTTCTTCAATTCGTCCCTTCATGGTTACAGAAGAAGATATCCAATTTCAAAAAGATGGAAGAAAGGTAAAGTTATTATTTTCATCAAAGATAGAAAAAACAAATCTCAATCAAATTGCAGAATATATGCCTGTCAACAATGTATTCCTCAGTCATGACCTCCCACAACAAAAGGAGATTACTTACCAAAGATGTTATCCTTATGACAAGTTCATAAGTAACTCTAAGGAAGTAAAATTGCAAAAGGAAATGATAATGCATAGCTGGGTTTTGATGCTAACAAAAAGGATTCTTTTGATGCAGCAACACCTAGAGATGGCTCCTCATATGAAGTACGAACATCTTATTCAGATGAGTACTTGGAGGTTGCCGGTACTTTTCGAGAAGGAGATCGAGATCGGTTCAATCATAATTTCAAGGTCAATGACTTGCAAAGCAAGGGTTATTAAACCTACTCGGCAAGTTAAAACCAAAAAAGATAAGGCTCATGCTCTAAATGGGCTGGCATATTATTTCAAAAATATGAGCAAAGGGAATCTCCCTTGCAATCAAGATAATCTTTCTGTCCAACAGAAAAGATTGCCAAAATTATCAGATGATCACTCTAAAGGAGGATCTTCAAAGATATCAGATTTACCAAAGATATATGATCTAGATGATCCTGAATCAAATTTATTTGATCACAAAGTATGTGATCCCGAAAAAACATGTTCGGAAGTATTCCGATCTCCACAAAAAGATGCTTTCCTTCAAAGCCAAAAGATGTCTCATGATGAGACTCCATACACCAAAGATGCATCCACCCAAACCAACCTCATCCTTGAAGACTTTGAGCCCCATCAAAATCATATCACCCAAAGATTACTTTCATGAAACCCATCATGCCACCAAAGACTCCTTTAATGAGACCCACCTTGCCTCACCAAAAAGACACAAGCAATACCAAATTGCCACTAGTACTCCCTATGAGATGCTTATCCCAAGGCTAAGTTTCAAAACTGAGCAAACACTTTCAATCCTTACCCAAGATATCATCGAGCTGATATGGAAAAAAATATAAACAAAGACGGATGAAAGTATTCCTTGGTCTCCGTGAATATTTCCAAGATCTATTCACTAGGAAATACAAAAACAAAGGCATATCACAAAGCATTCATACATTCCCATTTCTATACCTTGATAGCAAACTTATCATCCGGCCAAGACACAAATATATCATTCTCAAGGTTGATATCAACCTTAAATATTTCGTAAAACCTTCAAACTCATTTATTTGGAGATATCTCCTTGCAAACAATCATAGATCATGGATTGGTCCATGCAGTCTATGGATCAATGGAAGAAATCCTCCATTCTCGATTTGGGTATCGCCATAAAAGAAGCATGCGTAAAAACTATATCATGTTAAAGGAGTAATCAAAGTCTTGTTCTACTCGTCACCTCCAAGGTTTACTCCTCCACTACGGCCTGCAATGCATGATGTTTATATCACCAAGGATACTCATCTCTTTCCCAGCAATATATATTATGATCTGGGAGAAGACTACAAAGAATTGCTCTCCAGAGATACAAATCATGACAACTGGAGAATTTTCCATGAAGCCAAAGAGCTCGAAGAATGTATCAGATTTGATCCTACATATCACATGGTTTTCCAGAACAAAATTATGAGGATCTTTCTTCAAGGAAACCAGAAAGGATTTGGCACAATTACTAGATGTGTTGGAAGATTAATAAAACCAGATTATGGCAAAGAAACACAACTACGCAAAGAATATCGGGAGTTCATGTCATGGCAAGATATGTGGCAGCCTGATGAAATTGATGGAAATGAGGCAAAGACCAATGATATACTCGAAGAGGAAGAAGATCAAAATATCTAGCAAGATAAGTGGATGCTACTATACAAAGGAATCCACACTATTGAAGATAAGAATGATTTTATCAAGATTCAAAAGGCACATCATGAAAGCCTTTCGCCAGGTCAAAAGTATAATTATGAAGATGCTTCCCTTTCGTGAAGTCAAAAGTATCATCATGAAGATGCTTCACTTTTGTGAGGTCAAAAGAATAATCATGAAGAATAATACTTATCAAGAGTCAAAAAGGTCATCATGAAGATTCCTTCACCAATTGTCAAAAGGATCATCATGAAGATTCTCCACCAACAAACTTCGACGACGACCCGCCAACTACCGCGCCAACCATACCCTTGCCACCGCTATATAAGGAGAGGAAGAGGCAAGGGAAGGCATCATCATCTCTTCCATCATCACCCATCATCACTTCCATCATCACTTCCACATCGACTTCATCACTTGATCACTCCACCACCACTCCACCACATAAATATTGTAGTAGTGTACACTAAATAAGAGACTCACATCCGAGTGCGTGTAAGAGTTTGTAAGAGTCTTATGAGAGTCGACTAAAGCAGCCCTTGCTTAGTCCGGGTGTGTTCGTGTGCTTGTGCGTGTGTAAGAGCACGGGTACTACTCGGAAGGATTCACCTTCTAAGGTACTTACCCTATCCAGGACTATGTATGTTTGTTATGTTTGTCTATCATAAATAGAAAATCCAAAAATATTATATATATATGTTTGTTTGTTTGTTGTTCTTCGTTTACATTTTATCTAGATTGTTTATCTTTTTGTGTGTTGTTCTTTAAGTTTCTTTACCTTTACTACTTCGTCTTCATTAAGTTTTGTTCTTTAAGTTTACTATTCTATATTTATGTTTGTTTACTTTATATCTTCCGCATCGCATCCGTAGTCATGTTCTTTCTTGCATAAGCATTTACTTTTTCTGCATTGCATCTACACCATAAAAGCCCAAAAACACCACCTTAGACATACCCTCCTTATCCTACCTAGACACGGACGCGGTCCTGTCGATCCATCTATCGGAACACCACGGTCAAAGCCCCATGACCATCTTCTCCACACGGGGGGGGGGTGTGGTAGATGGCCAAAGAGTCATAGCGGGAGATCCCGCTCGAGCGTAGCGTGAGTGTCGGACCGCGTGTCTAGGTAGGATAAGGAGGGTATGTCTCGTGGAGGAGGTGTTTTTGGGCTTTTATGGTGTAGATGCAATGCAGAAAAGTAAATGCTTATGCAAGAAAGAACATGACTACGGATGCGATGCGAAGAAGATATAAAGTAAACAAACATAAATATAGAATAGTAAACTTAAAGAACAAAACTTAATGAAGACGAAGTAGTAAATGTAAAGAAACTTAAAGAACAACACACAAAAGATAAACAATCTAGATAAAATGTAAAAGAACAAAGAACAACAAACAACATATATATAATATTTTTGGATTTTCTATTTATGATAGACAAACATAACAAACATACATAGTCCCCGATAGGGTAAGTACCTTAGAAGGTGAATCCTTCCGAGTAGTACTCCGTGCTCTTACACGCATAAGCACACGAACACACGGACTAAGCAGGGGCTGCTTTAGTCGACTCTCATAAGACTCTTACAAACTCTTACACAGACTCAGATGTGAGTCTCTTATTTAGTGTACACTACTACAATATTTATGTGGAGTGGTGGTGATGATGGAAGTGATGATGGAAGTGATGATGGAAGTGATGATGTGGATGGATGATGGAAGTGATGATGGAAGTGATGATGGAAGTGATGATGGAAGTGATGATCCCCTTCCCTTGCCTCTTCCTCTCCTTATATAGCGGTGGCAAGGGTATGGTTGGCGCGGTAGTTGGCGGGTCGTCGTCGAAGTTTGTTGGTGGAGAATCTTCATGATGATCCTTTTGACAATTGGTGAAGGAATCTTCATGATGACCTTTTTGACTCTTGATAAGTATTATTCTTCATGATTATTCTTTTGACCTCACAAAAGTGAAGCATCTTCATGATGATACTTTTGACTTCACGAAAGGGAAGCATCTTCATAATTATACTTTTGACCTGGTGAAAGGCTTTCATGATGTGCCTTTTGAATCTTGATAAAATCATTCTTATCTTCAATAGTGTGGATTCCTTTGTATAGTATCATCCACTTATCTTGCTAGATATTTTGATCTTCTTCCTCTTCAGAGTAGGTACTATCTTTTGATTATTTTCATCATGGGGAGTAATCGAGATTTCTCCCCGAGATTCTTGCTTCATTGGCGAATAATATTCATAGCTTGGTCCCCGCTTGGCGCAATGTGTTGGGTACTCTTCATCATCTTGTTTAGGAGATTTGATCTGTAGTGGTTGAGGAGAGGTATCCAACATTTTAAACATGTTTTTTCATATACAAGCAGTTTTAGATCCGCTTGAGATATATCCGGTTGTTTTAACAACAATTCTCTTGTAATATCTTCTTTTAGCCGAGCCACCTCGGATCTTTTATTTGTTGCTTTGTACTTTCTTTTGTCAATAATAGCCTTGGTGTTAAATTTGTCCCACCATCTTGCATAATACTTCCTTTTGAGAGTTCTTTGGAAATTGAGTCTTATTGATATCAAAATCCCATTTGACAATCCATGGCGGTGATGTTTTACGCATTTAACCGCATGAGTATAAAGGGATAGTCTTTCAAATTCTTCTTGGACTCTTGAGTGATCATCTTGATAATTTCTTCCGGGAGTATTTCAGGGGATTGCTCCGACCTTAAGCCACCAGTTTTTGAAGAACCATAGTGGCATTTCACCACAGCCTTCTTTGAAGCGAACGAACCATGAATGCTTCATCTGATGATTCTGAACTAGCAGCACTTTCTCCCATGCCTTTTGATAGTCCCAATAGTTATATTTTTTGTTGATGCATGTAGCCGAGTATAAGGTTTTAGCCACATACGGATTGGATGTTCTGTCCCAATCTTCCAAGTGAATAACTTTACGGATCAATAATTTTGTGAATCCCAATTCATCTCCATTTTTTTGTATGGAAAATTGCGGCGCTTTGTGTTTCACACAAAATCGCTTCATAATAATTTTGATCTTTGCACGGATATTCGGGTATAAGATATGAATCTTTTGGGAAATACTTTCCCGGTATACTTTGAATATTGAGATCTCGAAGTCATTGAATTCGGAGGCAATATTATTTCCTCTCGTATTCTCGAATATATTGAGACACATTTGCATATTTATCTTGCGTCATGGGGTTTTTAATTATTCTCCCCTGATAAGTTTGTTTGGATGGAGAGTTTTCATCAATTCTCCCCTTGAATGATAATTCTCTTTTGAGTGCCATATCCCTGTAAGAATTCACGGGATAAGAAATCTGGGAGTGAGTTTACTTCTCCTTTGATATGCTCAATATCAAAGTCAAAGCATGATAATATTGCTTGCCATCTGGCAAATATCTGTTTGGAGACCAAATTCTCCACATCTTCTCGGAGAACATCTTTTGCGACTTTGCAATCTATCCTCAATAAGAATTTTTGATTGAGGAGTTCTCCTTGAAATTTTGAGACAATCTTTACGATTGCCAATATCTCTTTTTGATGGTAGAATAATTTTTTTCGAGCATCATTCCAGGTTCCCGAGGCTTAACCCGACAAGTCGCTTCTTTCAAATCCTTCTTTTGTTTTAGGATTCCACCATAACCATATATCTGAGGCATCTGTTTCAATAATTTTGAATGCATCATGATCTAGAATGTGCAAGCAAGGCAATCTCTTGACCTTACTCTTGATCCGCTTTGATCTTTCACAAGGCAATCTCTCGAGTATGTTTTGTGGTCCGTGGCGGGGGAGAATTTTTCTTCAATCTTTCGGTTAAAATTTTTCTATCTTTTGCCAAAGCCTCATAGAAATCAAAACATAGTTTAAACATCCCAAAAATCTTTGCAATTGTTTTTTATCTTTAATTTCATCGGGGAACTTATCTCGCAAATTCTATTACCCCAGTTCTGTAAAACTTGATTATGTTGTATCTTATAACCCAAAAATTGTATATTAGTTTGAAAAAGTTTCATTTTTTTCTTGCAGAAACTACAAGACCATTTTGGATAATTATTTTATAGAATATGTTTAAATGCTTCCAATCTTTGATCAATATTTTGTGAGAAAATTAAAACATCATCTATGTAAACTATGATGAAAGAAGTATATGGCAAGAAAATCTCATTCATGATTTTTGGAATTTTGATGGAGCATTTTTTAAACCAAAAGGCATAACATTCCATTCATAATGACCAAATGGAGTAGTGAAAGCAGTTTTATACTGTCCCTCTTCTTTTATTTGAATTTGCCAAAATCCGGATTTCATATCAAATTTGGAATATATTTGTGATCCTTGGATTCTTGATTAGGTCATGTTTATAAGGAATTGGGTATCTTATCCATTGTAAAATTTTGTTAAGAGGTTTATAGTTGATAACTAGTCTAGGGACACCTCTTTTCTTTCTCACAAAGCATTTTCCACATAAAAGGCAAAGCACAACTCCAAGGAGAGGAGCTTTTCCTTATTAGGCCTTTCTTTAAGAGTTCATCAATCTCGGCTTTGCAGATCTCTAGGAGTCTACTATTCATTTGTATGGGCCTTGCTTTAGTAGGGATCTTATCCTCACTAAAGTTGGATACATATGGGAGTGACACCTCATGTTTCTTCCTATGCCAAAAGGCAGAGGGAAGATCAGAGCATATATCTTTGATAAATTTTTCCTCTAAGGTCTTTATCTTTATTTTGAAATTTGGATCTTCAAGGGTTTTGTCTATCCTTACTTTTTGATTTCAGAAGCTACCTCATTAATGAATTGTTCTTTGTGGCGAATAGCTTCTTGCAATTGATTTAAAAGAGTTTCTTCAGGTTGACAAGTGAACATGAGTTCAACTTGCTTTCCTTTCATATTGAATTGAATACTTTGTTCAGTCACCAAGAAAGGTCGGATTAAAGATAGGAATGGGGTTCCTAAGATTACTCCTTGACTGAGGTTTTTGATCAATAAGAATGATGTTTTTAAACATACCCGAAATGCAAACATGCACTTCAGGAACTTTGTGGCTGACTTGGAGCAGATTGCCATTGGCAGCATGAACCTTATGGGATGATTTTTCAAAATATTTGAAAGGTATAATTCCTTCTCTAATGCAATTCACATCTGCACCTGAATCTATTAGAGTTTTATATTTAAAGTTGAAGCCATCTTTGAATTTGTATTGAATTTCAAAGCATACCATTTTTGCTTAAAATATCTTTCTATAGATCCAACTATTTCTTCATTTTGATTTTTTAGCATTGTATTTATTTTGGAGATCAAGGATTTTTACCTTTGTTTTGAGGCCTCTCAAATCTTCCTTGATATTGTTATATTCTTTGGATAAATCTTCTAGGTCTTGTTGCTTGCTTCTCCTTTTTAGACTTTCTTCCTTATCTCGCAACACAAAATATTTTTTCCCGGCCTATTTTTTTGTTGTTTTTGATAAAAATCTTTCAAGGATAACTTCTTTTTTTTTGGGGTTGCACAGAATCAAAGGTTTCTAAAAGAACTGCTCTAAAGGTAAGGACCAAGATGTTTTCACAATCTTCTTTATCATACTTATTTATCTTAGTTTTATCTTTAGATTTTGATAAGGCTTTTATCTTTTTATTTTTATAATATCTTTGGTCTTTATTCGGGCTTCTTTTGAAGGGGTTTTGGTGACTAGATTGATACCTTCTATACCAATAGTTTTTCCCATCTTTTCTCTCTATTTGAATCTTGAGCTGTTTCTTAACCATAGGATCATTACATAACTCTTTTTTTTTACAATGTATATTTTTTATTTGTCTTATATCTGGTTTTTGATGGTTCATGGTTCTTAATGAGTTTCTATTTTCAAGAAAAGGCAAGCCAGATATGTATTTTTCTTTATAAAAATCTTGATTAGGATCTGGAGGGATATATAAATTTGATAGGAAAGGATCTTTATCCCATTGAAAGTTTATCATATTTTTGCATCTCAAACCATCCCAATGTTCCTTATATTTTTGTAGCCATAAAGCAGGGTTGAGATAGTATCTTTGATAATTCCTATAGATTGTCCTTGGTCTAAGGTTGTTTGAAATGATATATCTTTGGCTGGATATGTTTGCAGATCTTTGAGATTCTTTGGACCTAGATCGGCCTTGAGAATGATATATTTGTTCCAAGGATGGATTATCAATTTGTTGTCAAGGTGAGAGATTGGGAACATATAAATATCGATGGATATCCCATTTTTGAGTTTCCTAGCAAACCGCTCGAGGAAATAATCTTGGAAACCAAGAAACTTCTTTTTCTCATGTTTTGCCGATAATTCTTTCCCAAACAGATCAATAACCTTTTGGGTAAAGATTAAAAGAATCGCCTAGTATTAGATCTTTGATTTGAGGCAAACAACTCATAAGAAGTTTTTGAGCATAGCTTAGGTCCCAAGGTAAGATTTGTTTCATCTAAGGCGTCTCTCGTAGGACCATGGGTGATATAATTTTGGTGATGACCACAGTCATCAAGGGTAGGATGAGTTCTCTCGGTCTCATCTTGAGACATTTCATTTTCATGCCTTTCCTTTGTGAGGAAAGTATCTTTTTGAGGAGATTGGAATATCTTATTGAATGATTCCTGGGATCCTGAGGATTCTGAACCTTTATGTTTGAAGTTGGAAGAAGTCATTTGTGGGATGAAAAGTGGAATAACTATTTGAGGATTGAGGATGACAAGACGAGAGCTCGAAGGGACGATTTCTTCGACTTTATCCTTATCAGGTTTTATCCCATCAAAAGAGATGACTTCTATGCTTTTAGTCTGCTGGCCAAGGGCATGCAAAGATATGTGTTGTGGCTCTATTGGATGATTTATGTGTTCAGGCTCAAGATAGATAGGATTAGAAGTCGTTCGAAATGGACAAGCTTCAATTCCTTTTTCCTTGATGTCGACTTCAGACTGAATTAGCTTAAGTGGTAGACCAATAGGTTCAATCGGTTGGCCACTAACAACTTTACACTTATTCGAAGTCTCTTTAATAATGGCAGTCTTGTCAATATCATACTCAGGCTCAACTTTGCCTTCCTGTCGAGAACCTGGTTTGAAGAATTCTTCAAAATGTCTGATCTGACTCTTTTCATACCAATCAAAGAAGAATATATTCTTCTTTTGCTCAATCATTTCTTTTATGCCAAACTTCTCTAATTTTCAACCGAAAGGCTCGGTCTACTTCTTGGAGATATCTCTCTTTTTTAGCTTTGTTTTTTGGGAGATCTATTTCTCTACGGAGGAGCTCTTTGTCTATTTGGAAATCTTTTTTGTTTTTAGATTTAACAAAATAACAAGGTGTTTGAAAATCAAGACCCAAAACACTAAGTTCAAAACTAGAGACATAATCTTTTTCGATATGTGGTATCAATATTATTTTGATTTTTGGTTTTTTTAATGCAACTATATGATGTTCTAGACATATCCTTAAACGACTTATCACTGCTACACGAGGCTATAGACCTATCCGAAGCACTAAACGTCCTTGCTAACCAAGACATCTTATACGAATAAAGGTGATTAGATGGGGTAGTTACCAGTCTATTTTCAATGGGGTAGAACCTCACAATTAAGATCAACCGGTAGGGTAGGTGGTTTCAAATCCAACGGCGGGGGTAGAACCTCACAATTACGATCAACCTTTCTCTCTGTTTCGAGCCGGCAGTCCAACGTTTCACCGCCAAGAGTGCTAATCCAACGCTTCCACGCCTTTCAACGCCTATCCACGGCTAAATTCGGCTAACACGGGTCCGGCAACTCAAGACTAACGGGTCGATCCGAACTCTATCTATCCAGAGAAAATATGACCTCCGCGACTTCGGCTTACCAACACTCACGCGCACGTGCGGGATCTCGCTATGACTCTTTGGCCTACTACCACACCCTCTCCCCCCCGTTCGGAGAAGATGGCTTGGGGAGCTCGGGCGACCTACGGCTCCGATACCAGATCGACAGGACCGCGTCCAGGTCTAGGTAGGATAAGGAGGGTATGTCTGCGTGGAGGAGGTGATAAGAATATATTCTTTTGAAAGATCTTCAAGATCTACTTGCTTATTTTTCTTTTTTATATCTTCAACTCTTTTGAAAACCTCATCTGAAGAACAAAATTTCTTTTTCTGAATCTCACTTACCAGCTTATCTTTGTTGTTTTTTACCCTTGATAAGAATTTTTCAAGAATAATCTCCTTTTCTTCTGGATCCCGCGCAAAGTGTCAAAGGTATCTAAAACAAATTGCTCCAAATCGGTGAGAACAAAGATGTTTTCATCTCGATTCTTCTTCTTCGGAGGTATCTTGTTCATAACATGAACATTCATTGTTATCACAACAATTTACCTCGGTGTTTTTTCTTCATCTTGAGCTTACGTTACTCCGGATATGATTTAAGATTTGTCCCAACTTTCCTTTTATGTTTTCAGAATCTGATTCAAGTAAAGCTTGGATCTCTTGTTTTACCTTTACTTTGAAACAGTTTGAGGCCTTATGACCCTTTTTGCCACATTTAAAGCAGACTACGTCGTTTGGATACTTAGAGGTATTCTCATAAGGCTTGGGATCTTTTGTAAAATATTTAGAGGCATTTTCATATGTCCTTTTATGCCTTCTTTTCTTGGTTGGGTGCTTTGCTTTCCCATGATACCTTTTAGGGTTTCTTGGTGAAATTTTTCTTTTATATTCAAAGGGATCTTGAAAACCAAATTGGTAGCAAAAATCTCCCAATTCCTTTTCTCCAATAGCCCTTTGTTTCTTGAGCTGCTCTTTAATTTTTAAATCATTGCATAGCTCAGCTCCTACCATCTGAATCTTTTGGGTGATTTTTCCTATATCTAGACTTTGAAAGTTGATACTCCCTCCACCCTCTATTCTCAAAGAGTTTCTAACCTTTTCAGCAAATAAGGGAGGTAGGCCAGATATATATTTTTCTTTCCAAAAATCTTTGTTAGGATCTGGAAGAGTGTATAATTTTGATAGGAAAGAATCTTTATACCATCTAAAATCTGACATGCTTCTGCATTTCAGATTTATCAGTTGCTCCCTATTCTTTTCATAGATATCCTGATAGTTACCAGCAAAGTGGTAAACTATATTATAGAGTAGGGTAGAGATGGCATCCGAAACTGCTCCTAGAGACTGTCCATGTTCATCTATGTGGATAATTTGCCTTCCATCGTCATCTAGTTTGACAGCATCAATTATGGATTCTTTTTGGGTTTTAGTAAGATAGTGATCCCACCAACCCCTTAACTGTCCTGCAAACCCTATGATAATCATTTGGGCTGCATCTCTTTCTTTGTTTCCATTTGCTATGCAAGCGTTTGCATACATGATCATTTGATGACACATGGTAAATATCTGGTATTCAACAAACCCATCAAGATTCCATTCGACTATCTCCTTGCCATTGAAGGCAGTCATGTTAGCTATGTGAGGCAACTCTTCAAATTGAAGATCCGCATAGGTTGGCCTTGGGTAATAATTTCTTGTCATAGCTGTTTGGGTTGTTGTTTTGAAAGTTTTGATTTTGTTTATCACATCTTCAGTTTCTCCATCGGTGATTTGATTTATGTTTTTACCGACTTTTAGATTTCCTAGTTTCTTTGGATAAATCAGCGATGAGTTCCTCAGATATGGAGGATCCCATGGCTTTCTGTTTTCCAAGCTTAAGGTTGGAGGAAATCATGTGAGGAATGAAGGGAGGAACGACTATTTGGGTATTGGGACCATCAGTCTGAGAACTAGAAGGAATATTAACCTTCACCTCACCTTTGGGCTTTGTCCCATCCATAAGAATGGCTTCTATTCGTTCCGTTTGTTGGCCAAGGGCATGCAAGGATATGTTTGAGAAGTTTTGTTGTTCTACTAGGTGACCTATGTGTTCCACCTTGGCAGGCTCACCATAAGTAGTTTTGGATATATTTTTGAGAGGACAAGCTCTCACGCTTTCGCCTTTGGCATTAACTTCTAATTGGATTGGCTCTAGTGGTGGATGGATAGATTCTATCTGCTTTCCACTGGCAGTCTTCCAGTCTTTAGAAGTTTTGTTTATCATGGTAATCTTATCATTGTCAGATTCTTGTTCATTTTTATCTTTTTGTGAAGGACTTGTTCTAAAGAATTCTTCAAAGTGTCTGATCTGACTTTTTTCATACCAATCAAAGAAGAAGATATTCTTCTTCTGCTCAATCATTTCTTTGTGCCAAACTTCTCTAATTTTCAACCGAAAGGCTCGGTCTACTTCTTGGAGATATCTCTCTTTTTTAGCTTTATTTTTGGGAAGACCTATTTCTCTTCGGAGAAGCTCTTTATCTATTTGGAATTCTTCTTCTTCCGTTAAGGATGAGAGATAACAGGGTGTCTGGCATTCTGGGTCATCGACAATAATGACATTGATGTCGAAATCAGAGATTGATGGCTCATAAGAATTATCCTCATAAGTAGCATAGACAATATTGTGTGGCCTCATCTGAGGTCTATTGTCGACACTAACAGAGGGTCTAGATTGCATGAAGTCTTTTCTTTTCGAAGAGAAGGTGACCTCAACATCCCCATCGGGTGTCTCGGTGACAGATTGGACTTCAGTTTGTTGAAGAATTTGTGGCTCAACCGCTTGGGTCAAAGTCCACTTTTCAGGAAGTTTTATCTCATCCCACTTTAAGGATTTGGGAGTGACAATATTGTTTCTGGGATTGGCTTGAAGAAGAGTACTCAAGCCCTTTGGTGTGACTTGCTTAGCACAGGGTGCTAAGGAGGTCATGGCTTTATAATAAATTCTATAGGTTACCGAAATGTTTTCGGTTCCTGGCTCAAGATCAAAGCCTGATGTTTGAAGATTGAGTGTGAGGCCTTTGTGGATATTTAGGTCTGAGAGAGACACTAATATTTATTTTTGGTATTTTCCAATTAGCAATACTTTTTTCAATATCTTCAAAATGATAGATGATGCATTCTTCACAGACATAGTCTTAACCGACTTATCACCGCTACACGAGGCTATAGACCTATCCAAGCACTAAACGCCCTTGCTAACCAAGACATCTTATACGAATAAAGGTGATTAGATGGGGTAGTTACCGCCTAACGGCAGGGTAGAACCTCACAATTATGATCAACCCGGTAGGGTAGGTGGTTTCAGGTCCAACGGCAGGGTAGAACCTCACAATTACGATCAACCTTTCTCTCTGTTTCGAGCCGGGCAGTCCAACGTTTCACCGCCAAGAGTGCTAATCCAACGCTTCCACGCCTTTCAACGCCTATCCACGGCTAAATTCGGCTAACACGGGTCCGCAACTCAAGACTAACGGGTTGATCCGAACTCTATCCGAGAGAAAATATGACCTCCGCGACTTGGCTTACCAACACTCACGCGCTACGCACGGGATCTCCGCTATGACTCTTTGGCCTACTATGCATTTTCGACTTCCCGTGAACGCCGAAATGCGCCGGGGTTGGAAGGCTTATTTCATGCGCCCTACGGCGCTTGCATTGCTACCTTCTCTTCGACGTACGTGCGGTGCGGTTCGTACAACGTATGCTAGCTCGCACGCTTTATTAGGTAGAGTCGTCTTTGAATTCTCGTTACCTACGACGGTTCATGTCTCTTTCATGTGACTATACGGCGCATACGTATGTTCATTCTTTCATTCATTTAGGTATATCTATAATCGTCTATATATAATATAATATATCGCGGGTGTATGATGCATATATGGGTAATCGTCCACTAGAACAGAAGCAGTTCCCTAAGGCGGTTCCGGATATGTATTTAGTGGCGGAAACCCAACCCGCCAGCGCTAAAGGCCGTGGTAATACAAATTTCCACAAGCGGTTTTATACCGACACATGTAAATGTAGCTTCCACGGGTAGATGTTTCGTGGGGTCCACATATTTTCTTTCTTGGCTCCCACTACAAGAAATGGTGCTTTACATGACGTTTTTGGTGACATTCTCAAAAAATCATCATGGAATTACACTATCTGTGACCATTCATTCCAAAGGTGATGCAACTATGACGGCTAGTTTAGTTTTCGTCATTGTTGGACGTCATAGAGTAGCATGACAACTCATTCGAATAATAGAAGTATACACGTATATATGAATAACAATAAATAAATGTTTTAATAATATATATGTGTTGAGTTGGGTATTGAAATAATAAATAAATATAAATAAATTTATGTATACGCACATACCATGTGTTGCACAATTGACTACAATTGTATACAAAACTTGACCCCTGCCAATATATTTGTATTTCTCTAAATTGATGTACTTATATACTCTTGACCATTTGCCCATGTAATAAAATAAAAAAAAAGGAAAAAAAAAGAGAAACATACCCATACCTTTTGCCCATGAAGGCCCAATGCAGCCGAAGCCATCGTTCATCCTACTCTGTCCGTCACTCTCCCTCCCTTCCGTTCGTACTCCTCTCTCCTTATTCCCGACGCGGACGCGGCGACACCTGACCCTGACCCAAACCCTAGCACCTAGCAGTCCGAGGCCGAGGCCGAGGCCGGCTTGTGGGCGGCGACAGCCGGCGGGCGAGGCGACGTGCAGCTGTAGCGGCCGGCGGGCGCGTGACGCTGGGACTGTGCTTAGGGCTGCGCGGCGGCGCGGAACCCGTCGGCACGGGGCGGCGAGCGGCGGTGCGAGGCCGGGGCTGCGAGCGGAGGTGGCGGCGGTGCCAGGGCGTGGCTGCGGCAGTGCGTCCTGCAGGTGACCGTCGTAGTCCCGGTTCCCCGTCATTGCCGTGCTCCTTCGCCTATTTCGTGCCCAGATCCAGTCTCTGTCGTTGTGGTGAGCTCTTACTCCTGATGGTTTTGTGCATGATTGGGGATCTAGGGGTAGTACTAATGGATTTGTGCATAGACGCGCAGAGGGAGCCTCCACATTCTACTCCGACCCCAACCTCAGATCTGCTCGTTTCGTCTTCCAAGGTCACCCCAATCTGCTCTGTTTTCCTTGCTATTCCAACGACATCTGAATGATTATATTTTTCAGCAATATAACATAGGCAGTTGCATTCAGTGATATTTTTTTAGCAATATGACACTATTTGCTGCAATTAATTGGGAATGTTATAGAAACCTGAACTCTACTTGAATGTTTTTCTGTATATGCACCAAGTTCAGTTAGCAAGTCGTTGGATGGCATGATTTTTTTGACTTTAGTTCTCCAGCCTAATGTATATTTTGTTCCATAATTCTATAATAAATAATGGATGCTTCCATGGATTTGCATAAATGTCAGTTTCATGCTGCAACATTGATAGTTCTTAGTAGCTTGTTTGCTACTTCAGATTTTATTTGATCAAGTATTACTCTCATTTCAGTCTGCAGCCCTATTATTTGATCAACTCTGAACTTGTCACATGTTTGTTCATAACTGATGGATATCAGTCTATGAGATTTAGTACAGCTGGTGAAATATTTTTTCCCCATTCTTTAGTAGTGAACTTGTCATATACCTTTGCACATGTTAGTTTCATTACTGATCAAGTATTCTCTGTAGGCGTTTGATGAGGCTATCTCTGAATTGCGGCAAGGGGATCAAGGTGCTCATGGTGGCTATTTTTGTTAGTTACAAAATGATTTTGTTGTGCGAGCAAATCATATGTGTTGTGTTGTACAAGCAACATTGGTTCTGTATGTACTTGAGTGTAGTTTGGTCATTGTCTTATTGAAAATTGTACAAGTACAAATATTGATGGTCTCAATGAAAATGATGAGCTATGACTTCTCAATTTTGAGCTTACGTGTTTCATGAGTGTCTTAATATGTGACAAGATTATTGTTGATTGTATCATTAATGCTGTGATTATTTGGTTAAAATTTGTGATGTTCTTTTTCGTCACAATGGTTTGGATATGGGCTTGGGTATGGACTAGGTATAACAGATGGACAACTAATCCATGATGAACTCAAATGTCAATCGGTGACGGTTCTTGTCGGTCAAAGCAATCTATGACGTGAGATACATGACGGATTTTTTTGATCGTCATGGCAAGGCAATTGTGACGTATTTTTGACTGTTTATGACCAAACTGATCGTCATGTAAAGCACCATTCCTTGTAGTGTCCGTGCACTACTGACCCGCCAGTAAAAGTTTGGGCATAGCGTCATGGAAAAAGATCTCTGTAGTAGTGATCATGTGTAAGTGTATGGTGGGACAATGGAACTAGCAAGCTCGCAACATGCAACGCGAGCATTTTTCATGCACTCATCGTATGATAATCGTACGTGTTGCAAATAAAAGACAGTAGAGGTCGAGTTAGTTCTTGGCTTAATTAACCATCTTGAGAAAATTTCGGCTGATCGGACTAGTGTGGTAATATATAGCCCTTTCGTGAACCCCTACCATCACATGATTCACATCAGCGCTTAATAATTAGTCATTCTTGACTAGATATCGGATGCTATTTTTACGTTAATCTACCCTATTAACGCACCAACTTCGTTGGGTTCAAATCTATTCAAATCTACGCAAAGGACATTTTAATCTTCTCTCTCATACTCAAACACCATCCGACGATCAAGATTAAGTGTATGGGCCTCACTCATGACAAATCCCGTACCCAGAAAAGGGAGAGAAGGACGCGTGCGTTACCCACTGCGCGAGTCGCGAGATCAGCGCGTCCTTCCTCTTTTCTCTCCCGATGCAAAGTCCCTTCCTCATTTGCTTGCCTCGCATCCTATGTTCACACAAGCAGCCACCAGGGAATTGAGGGCGTTTGGAGCCGGTGCGAGCATGTGGCTGCGGGAGACTATGGCGCCGGCTCGGCCCTCTCGGCGCCGCACGTGTGCGACCATGGCTGCGCTGATGTCGAGCATCCCTAGCCAGTGCGGCGGCGACCATGGTCCATGATCCGCGGGCACGCACTGATCCGCGACGGCGGTGGCCTAGCAGCGGAGAGGACGTGCGCCTAGCCCTCCTTCCTTCTCTGTTGGACGCACCGCCGCCGTTCGTCGTTGGGTTTCGATCACGCCAGTAGACGCCGGCGGCTGCTGCCCAGCGTTGAGGTACAACCTTCCCTCTCTTTGCCGTGGAACTTCACGCTAGGGCAACGGAAGGCCGCCGCTGTGGGTAGGCATCTTAGCCCCTTGTTTTTTTTTTCCTTGGCCAGTGATGGTTGTCATGCTGGTGCCCTTGATATGATAGTGACGATGGGGTTGTAGAATGTAGATTGATTTTTTGGACGCAAATGTAGATTAATTCTTGACGGACAGTCTTGTGTATATCCAATTGAACAACCCTTATCCTTCATCTTCTGTCGTGCTGCTGCGCGTCCTCAATCTGATGGGCGGCCTGGTGGAGGAGATGGCCGGCTGGGGTGTAGGAGATGGTGGACTGGAGGAGATGTTGGCCATCCTTCACACCCTCCCATCGCACACACACATTACACAGCGGCACAGCGCCATGACCGGCGACGACGACGACGACGACGACATTGAGCAAGCTGCCGGCCGTCCGTGCCTTTCTCTTGCTAGCTTTCTTGATTAGCTTGATGTTCTTATCATTACATATACATTATATGCCGGTTTTCCTTTACAAAAATAAATCCAGAAATACACTCCAAATACACCTGCTTCCCACCATGCGTCACATATACTCCCTCCGTCTCAAAATAATTCATCATGTTGACTTTTAAAACATCATATTTAAAACATCATATTTATTTATTTATTATTCTTGTGGCACATTCCTTATCTAAAAGTGGAAGATAACATACATTAATATATATTATCTTTTGGTTGGTTCAATTGTGTTTTGAATAGCGGTTAGCCCGGTCCTTGTTATCTACCACTTGCATGAAACTTATCCTCAAAAAATTATGTAAAACTTGAACTATGGAATATAATATCGTCATTCGGTTGTTTTTTACGTGCATCCCTAAAATGAAGTTTTTTTTGCGTTAAGACGGCACTATACTAAGAACTTAATAATTTGTATATTAAAGCATTGAGGGTATGCCCTCGATCTCTACTTATTATTGCCTCATCTAACTTAAGTTTTAAATTTATTTGTATTTGTATGGCAAAATCTTGCTTAATTAGTATACTCCTAGCACACTGTAGCCCCACCTTCTAACGAAAGAAAGTATATAATATAAAACTGAAAATGAAGAAGGAAGCTCTGCGTAAACTGATCGAGCTTCCATTCGCAAGGTTTTTCAAGGTTACACGTCAGTTGAATTTCATTTGATACGTCTCTTTCCTCATGTGACGTCCTTCTAGATTCCATGGCACAATTTCAACAGGCGCCTGAGAAAGCAAGAGCAGACGTGTCTGTTTTCCTCGTGAAACCACACACGTCCCTGTCCTTCCTTCAAACAACACGCAACTTTTTTTTTTGTTTTCTTTTCGACAAATTTAGGGATGTGTGTGAATATTTGGGCCCACGTTCATGCAAATTCAAGTTTAGCTTTCGTTTATATTTTTTTTTGAGGCGAATCAAGTTTAGCTTTCGTGCAAAGCTTTTTTCAGCAAGCACGAAACAGTGAGGCCCAGGCCCATGTCCAACAGGTCCACATCTAGTCTAGTTAGGCCCACATCCACCAAGCCAATCGGTCCAAAAATCCGCGGGCCGCTAGCAGACAAATACAGTTGGCTGGGCACACGGGGCGAGCCGCCAGCGAGCGTCTGTCTGCCCTTTGCTTTGCAGCTACAGTTTCTTTTGTTTTTCTTCTTCTTCTTCCATCCCTTCCTTCTCTTCTCCCCTTTTTCCAATCCCACTTCCCACAGGAAGCGGCCATGTCTTCGCCTTCGGCGGCGGAAGAGGAGGGTGGTGCGCCGACGACCAAGTACGTGCTGATCACGGGCGGCGTCGTCAGCGGCCTCGGCAAGGGCGTCACGGCCAGTAGCATCGGCGTCGTCCTCAAGGCCTGCGGGCTCCGCGTCACCTGCATCAAGATCGGTACGTACGCTTCCCCCCTCCCTCCCTCCGCGGCTGGTGCTTCTGGTTGGGGACCCTAAATAGAATACAACCCTAGGCTAGAGCCGGCCGTTTCGGGCGGGGGTTGGTCGGCGCGCGATAGGCGTGCGTGTGTGTTATTATTGGAGTGATCGATGATGAATGCGACACCCTTGTTCCGTGATTCTGCTAGGGTTTCTTTTCCGGATTAGGTAATTCGGTGGGGGCAAAAGCGGTAGTTTGTTGGGTTCTGCTTGGAGTCCCAGTGGTCGGTCGGTCAGTCAATCTCTCGCAATTCTTTACTACGGCTTGGTGGAATTTGGGGGCAAATGATGACCAGCAGTCAAAGATTACCCTCTTTGGGGTTCAAGTTACTTGTCACCTTAGCTTTACTTCTGGTGAAATGAAAATGAAAATGAAAATTATTATTGGTACATCATGAATTGATGAGCCCGTGCGTGCGTGCGTGCTCGTTGTCAGGTTTTGAACAAGGCTTGTTGCTGTCTCACTAGTACCAGTTCCTTTTGTTGAGCTTTTTTAGGTAAACTTTTCCTTCCACTGTCAAGGTTGGTGTTGGGCACTGTAGCACGTCTGTACCTATGGCTTTTTGTGATTAGCTTTTTAAAGAAGTCTATCTGAAGTGGGGCACCTTTAGGATCTTTTGCTATCACAAAAGGTTAAATCAGAGGGTTATTTGTTTTTTTGTGTGTGATTTTACAGTACAAATGTTTTGCTTATGGATGTGGATGTTAAATCGTTTGGAGGGGCTATGTTCTGGCATTGATCTTACTACTTTGGTCTCTTGGTTTCTTTTGTTGTAGATCCATACTTGAACACAGATGCTGGTACAATGTCCCCCTTTGAGCATGGTGAGGTGTTTGTTCTTGATGATGGTGGAGAGGTACAGCTTCCTGACACACACTTGCATTTATCACACATTCTTTAAATTTGCAGTCTGGGTGGTATCTACTGTACCTAACATGCGGTATCTATAGGTTGACTTGGATTTGGGGAATTATGAGCGTTTCATAGATGTTACTCTGACGAGGGATAACAACATTACCACCGGAAAAATATACCAGGTGAGTATCTTCTGCCTCAAGGAAATGATTTCCTTTTCTCATTTGAGATTGTAAACCGATAGTTTCTGCTTCTTTCAGTCTGTCATTGAGAAGGAGAGAAGGGGTGATTATCTTGGAAAGACTGTACAGGTAATTCATTTATGGCATTTATTGCTCGGGTTGCATTGTATGGACTGCCCATACGGCAAAATCTGAAACACCTATGGTTTCAAATATCCAGGTTGTTCCTCATGTCACCGATGAAATAAAACAGTGGATACAGTTAGTGTCTTCAGTTCCTGTGGATGGGCAGACTCGTCCAGCTGATGTTTGTGTTATTGAATTGGGAGGCACTGTAGGTAGGGTTTTATGACAGCTTACAATCAACTTCTATAATTGTTAATGTAGCAGATAAATTGATTTCGCTCTTTATTTCAGGTGATATTGAGTCGATGCCATTCATTGAAGCTTTGCGCCAATTATCGTTTTGTCTTGGTATAGCTGTTTTTTCTATTCCAATTTCCACATCATATGGTTGCTGTGATATGTTTTGGTGTTACAACTGTACTCTTGAGACTTGTATTGTTTCTCATGGTCTATTTTTTCTATTAATTTTTTTGGGGACAGTTGGACCCATAGATTAGGGTACACTCTTTGCATTGCCATTTCTTTTATGCTAATGTAACATTCACATATTTTACAGTTTTTTGGAAGCAAAAGCATCTTCCTTTTAGTGAGTATCATGAATGTGACTCATACTCTTATTTGTGTCTTCTAGGCAAGGAGAATTTCTGCCTCATACACGTTAGCCTTGTTCCAGTACTGGGTGTAGTTGGTGAGCAGGTAAACAATTCTTCCTTTAGAGGCGATGATGAATTCTGCTTACTGCTTCTTCTATCCTGAAATGAGGGAAACAATCTCAGTCCACACACTTTTTAAGTCTTGTATCATGACATAGTTAATGGTACTGGCAACCTGACGTTCTTGTTTCCCTTTTTTGTAGAAAACTAAACCAACACAACACAGTGTACGAGAACTGAGAGCCTTGGGTTTGACTCCTGATCTTCTAGCATGCCGGTCAGCACAGGTAATGCAAAAACTTAAAACTAATAGCAGATTCTTCAGAATATGCCTTATTTTCATTCATCGTTATATAGATTTCTGAAAATCATTCACGTGTATTGATATTTATGACAACAAGTCTGTTGTTGATTTTTTTTTCTATTATTCATTTTGTTCCAAGCAGTCATTAGCTCATTTTAAACTGCCTTGCTTTTTAGTACATGTACATTTTTTTTTTTCATGTGTATCTTGTGTAAAATCGTTTTTCTTCTCTTGTCCAATTTGTATTTGAGCTTCCCTTTTTAATCTGAGCTATATTTATCTGTTCTTTCAGCCTCTAATAGGATCTGTTAAAGAGAAGCTTTCACAATTTTGCCATGTCCCGGTATGTGTCATGGTTAAATTTGTAAAAAAAAAAAACATTTACTCACAGTGTCTCTCAACTCACATTCCGTCTTAATTCCTGTAGGTCGAGAACATACTCAACATCCATGATGTTCCAAATTTATGGCATGTCCCACTTATTCTTAGAGTGAGTTGCAATGTTCACTAAAACCTTAGCCTTGAATTTGTGTAGAAATATATTGAGTCTATATATGGATTGCATTTAACGTTGGCGTTGCTGCAGCACAAATTTTGATAAGTACTGTTTTGCAGAACCAAAAGGCTCATGAAGCTATAATCAAACAACTAAACCTTGTTGATAGGTGAGTCCGACAATTACTGAAAATCAGTGCTTATCAATGCATGCAGAGTATTTGGATGGTCTGCACATGGAATGTTTTGTAATTTACCCATAACAGTGTTTTTAGAAGTGCTTGGCACCAGTTATGCCAACTATCTAGCACCTAGGTGGCTAGACGGTTGTTTTTAAGCAGTGATTCATATGCTGTTGAGAAACCATATATTACCAGCATTGCCAAATGATTGGTTTAAAGTTCCATTATTTTTTACCATGTTTGAAATCATCCTAATTAATGTAGAAAGGCTTACTCAGACTGATTTGGTGTAATTGATTGAGATGATTACATTGTATTTATTGCAACGGGATCCCCTGTTTTTATATATTATGTTTTGGACTTGTGGTTACTATATCTTGTAGCAACATCTTGGATTTTATTTTATAGATCCGCTGGACCACCTGAGTTACGAGATTGGACAGATATGGCTGAGTCGTATGATAACCTCAAGAACTCTGTTAGTCTTGTAATAGTAATAGTATTTGATTGTCGATTCTTTTGTTGGTGCAGAATACGTCTGAATGAATGCCATTATTATGCAGGTTAAAATTGCTTTGGTTGGGAAGTATACTAACCTGACAGATTCTTACCTATCAGTGGTGAAGGTTGGTACATATGAACCTTTCATATCAGTGGCGAAGTTAAGTAGCTTGCCAGTTGTGATATTTAGTCTGCAAACACAAAATTTGAGATATATTTCATGTGGTGCAAATAATTATTATGGTTACAGTTATTTCCATGGTTTCCTAGAGTATAAACAACTGTTCTCTAATAATTGTTAAATAACTGACGTTTTCAGATGCCATAATGTGTTTTTAGTGTGGACGCAATTTGGGTTCATGTACTACCATGGATTCTTTGTCTATTCTAATACGTATTTGCATGTCTTATTTTGTTCCAGGCTCTCCTACATGCCTGTGTTGCCTGTTCGTTAAAGCCATCTATCCAGTGGATTGCAGCTTCAGATCTTGAAGATGCAACTGCAATAAATGTAAGCCTCTAGCCATGTGTTCCAAGACTGGAAAACTGCAGTAATAGCACCACAATGTTTCAGTGGTTCATTTTTTTGGGGGGTTCTGATAAGTATCTCAGTATCCCATAGCATTTGTATTTTTCCTAGCTGAAGTTTTCTGTATCAAGGTTCTTGTACTTTCAGTTTCACATTTGTATACACAATTTCCTCCTATTATGTTGCTTGTCCTTTCTTCATATGTGTTACTGCATCCCATGATGACAATTTTTTCAATAGGCACCATATGCCCATGCTGAAGCCTGGGAAACTCTTAAAGTGAGTATGTCAATTGTATTTCTTTACTATTTTAAATGTGCAGTCAATTTTGAATGTTAATATTATAAAATCATAAATTGTAGGGTTCATCGTGCATTTTGATACCTGGAGGATTTGGGGACCGTGGAATCTCAGGGATGTTATTGGCTGCAAAATATGCTCGTGAGAATAAAGTTCCATATCTTGGTATTTGCTTGGGCATGCAGATATCAGTGATTGAGATGTCCAGACATGTGTGTTTACTTCCATTTTTTCTTTTACTTAAAAACTAGCCATATAAATTCTTATTTTTATTATCATGCTTTTCTAGGTCCTGGGCCTGGGAGATGCAGACAGTGAAGAGTTTAACAAGGATACACCAAATCCTGTTGTTATGTACATGCCTGAGGTACTGTTAAGTTTATGGAAGCAGACAGGACTTTGAAAAGTTTGATCTAATGCCTTGACAATGAACTATTCAGGTTTCAAAAACACATATGGGAAATACAATGAGGTTGGGCTGCAGGAGAACATTCTTCAGCAAACCTGATTGTCTTACATCAAAACTGTATGGGCATTGATTCTTTATTGGTTAATATCATACTATTTTCTTTGCTACTATTGAATTAGCTGGTTCGGAAACTCAATCCATTGTCATCCACACTCATAAATGTCTTATGTAGCTGTGTTATCTAGAGCTTTCCTTACTTGGTAGTGAATATATTTTTACCCATCACATTCCTAAACGTGACTTCTGTTTAGTAGAGATTTGGTGCAAGCCCCTGGTTATTGATCATCTGTAACATTTGCCCTGTATAAAAATTTATTGCATATTGTCACTTGGACTATTGATCGAAACTTTTAGGTATGGTAGTCCTCCACATGTAGATGAGCGCCATCGTCATAGATATGAGGTTTGCCATCAATCTTTATTTCTAAACATCCTATTAGTCTTTATGTGCATTGTAATCATATGCTTGGAACCGATTACTTCTATATTTTTTATTTATTATAGGTCAATCCCTCTTTTGTTCCTATGCTTGAAAGTGCTGGTCTTCATTTTGTTGGTTGTGATGAAAGTCGAAAAGCGGATGGAGGTACTAAGCAAGTAGCCTATGCTATTCTTTGGTCTTGAATTCCTTTTTCAAAATTGTGACCTGCCTGCGCCTATGAGCAGATTGTGGAGCTACAAGATCATCCATTCTATGTAGGTGTTCAGTTCCACCCAGAGTTCAAATCAAGGCCTCGAAGACCTTCACCTCCTTTTACAGGTGAAAACCTTTTTTTATTATTGAAAAATAACTTGCAAAATCGAAATAAAAAGTTGTGAAATACTTGGATCCCATACAACTGGTCCAGTTGCATTACAACGCTCTTTTTGGTGAACTGTACTAGAGTTTTTCTTTTATAGTTTATTTTCCTGCAATCTAAAATTTATTGTTCAGACTAATATGATTTGCTTTGAACTATGCAGGTCTAATAATGGCGGCTACTAAACAACTAGGAACAATTTCCAATAGCATGAATGGCTATGTTGGAGCTTCTGATTAATGTCAGGTAAAGCAACTTCGTTATTCCTCAGGCATTTCTCTGCATACGTAGCTAATGTTTCTGAAAATTTGGTTTATGAATGGGACTATTTTTTATTTTACAGATAGGGATCGCCTTCTGGGTGAGAACTGAGAAGCATTTCGCTCGTTGCTATACACATTAGATGTACCGGAAATCAATCTGAGCCTGAAGAAGAGTTTTTTTTTTTTTTCTTTTTCCTCTAGAGATAACCTGAGTGGCTTAGCTAATGATCTTAAAGTGTATGTGCTCGAACTTCATGATTTTATTGACTGTTATGAGGTTGTCCTCCCATCCTTGCCAATCCAATTATGCTCAACATCAGTCGGTCCTCCCATCCTTGCGATTCCAATTGGGATTAACAGCAGTCAGGATTCTGTGCAAGATAGAAGTTTGAGAGAAGCTCGAGATTGTTTTGGGCCATGCAACTTTAAAACAAGAAATGTTTGACCATTGAACTGTCAACACTGGACAAAGTTGATTTTGTATTTTCTGATAATAATGTATTTAATTTGTAAAAATAAAAATCCATAATAATTTATTTTAAATAAGAAAATGTGAGTGTAGTATCAATTTTTTCTCAAAAAAAAAATAATGTGGCCAATGGTACAAGATTTTGAGCTATTTGTTTTTTTTTTGGTGCTTATTCCCAGTGTTTTGTTGCTCGTAGATTGGCTTGCTAGTTCTTTAAATTATTGCTTGTGCTAAACTAAACGAGATTGACCAAGAGATTCCACTCCAAATTGAGAAGTAAATATGTTGGAATCAAATTAACAAAAATATATTTTGGATACTAGTTGCAATGTCTAGATATGATCTACATGTGGTGTCTAAATATGTAAGAATAGGAACATATAAAATATAAATAGACTCTAAAGAGGACATAATAGGTAGATGATATGTATTTTTTTGAAAAAATATGGGCATGTTAATAATTTTAAAACGAAACTTTGGAAAATAAACCTGTTGGTGCCAGCAGACTACTCAGCACCACCGTAGCCATAGACGCCTCTTTTTTTTTTTTTTTTTCTTGCAATGAATAGGCTGAATATAGTCAGGAGAGCTACCAACTATAATAAAAAGGAGAACACAGACCGGACAATACAATAGAGCTACAACAACGACGATGACTAAAGGTAGTCAAACCTATAAAACAACATAACCAACTAATTCAACTACCAACAATGGTGGGTTGGATTGAGACCTTAACACGCGCCAAGCAACACCACTAAAAAACCACCGCCGGCCGCCATGAAGCAACATCAACAAAGGGCGACAAAGAGACATGAAGATACACCATTGTCACCGTCTGCGCTGTTGTTTATCAATGATGTACAACACTGAGTCAACCGTTGCCATGTAGCGCTTACCGCCTTGATTCGCTGCAAGCCATGTAGTTGTCTTGCCATCGCCTCCGCTTGCGCCGCCTATCGACGTTGTCCAGCACCATACTAACACTTGTCGTGCAAGGCTAGCCATTCTGATCATTTGCAAGCTGCCAAGCCGAAACCACAAACAAGCGCCTTTTGTCTTCTCCAAGCCGCGCCACCCTTAGCGAGATAAGTCAAGCAAGGCCTCTAGCTACCATTAGATAGTAGACAAATCATTATATATTGCACTTCTACTAGCACTGTCCCCTCGCCAACTCCGTGGACACTCATGATACACAATTGAAACCATCGCCTAATAATGGCCACATAGAAGTCAAGCCCGAATCACTAAGCGAATGCCCTTGGTCGTCTTCCAAGCACATGGGAAACTAGATCACCAACTCCATGGTGGGGTCGACCCCGCCGCTGAAAACCGTAAGTCACGGTCGGGAATCATGATCTTCACCGTGCTCTCCGCGTATATGGATGACTAGTCTTCAGTCATGTCACTTTCTATCTATCTACACATCTTATTCATTCGTCAACTTTTAACATAGTCTACGCAGATGCATTGGCAGATCTAGCCAGAGGGCCAGGTGAGGGGTTGGGGGCATGAGCCCCCTACTACCATCAACAATAAAAGTCTACGATTAACTGGAACCTTAGTTAAGTATACTTGCTAATGTATCTTGCTTTCTATAATTTACTTTTGCTGATCATGGAACCTTAGTAACCGTGTAGTCTAAGCATCTTTGCTTTATGCAAAGGAATATGCTAAGGGTAGATAGGTGGTCCTGCTCTATATATAAAGCAGAGACAAGTATCATGTAACAAAGTCTCACAATTTCTAATTTAATCAAAGCTGCCCATTGGTCAAGCTGACCTCTGGACGTTCCACCAAACACTTGGCACACCTTATATCCTTTCTTTTTTTTAACCCAATACTTGGGTCAACGAGCCCTCGTAGCCGCGCGAAGAGGAGGCATGTCCGACCACGAGTTCGAGAGGGTTTCAGATCGATGCAGTACTATTCTAGCCCTAATAATCATGCATATTCACCTTGTCGGAACATATTTTGACACACCAACAGGATTGAAAGATTTGTCCATCGGAAAATTATCAAATATAGGTATTGCTGAGGCATATGTAGGGATCAAGTGAAACTCACTGACTAGCCAGTCTGGGGATGAACCTTACTTAGGATAACGAGTAGGAATGTATAAATATACTAATCCGTTCCAATTTGTAAGTCGTTTTGGCTTTTCTAGATTATTTGATTTTGCTATGCATCTAGACATACATTATGCCTAAGTACATAGCAAAATGAATGAATCTAGAAAAGCTAAAACGACTTATAAATTGGAACGGATGGAGTATTATATAAAGTTTATACATATGTATTTATTTATGGTATGTTTATATCAACGTGATTAATAATACTTACTATTTAATTAAAATTAACGCGCCCCACGGTTGTGCACGGCACCTTCGGCGAGGTCGTGCAACCATAAAAAAGTGCTGATGCTTCCACAACAGTAAAAAATGACTTATCTCAATTTTTCACATGGCAACTGTAGTTTTGGCCCTTTTGGGTACATTGAATCTAAGCCAGCACAATGGCACTGAATGAGCCGCTGATTACAAATCATATGGAACTTCCATCCTTATAAAATGTCCCCGAGAGAACATCCCTAGGCATTTTTAGCAAAATCTTAATAGTTCAATTCTAGTTCTTTTTTCTCCTATCAGTCTTGATGCACATGATAATTCTCCTTGAACCTGCTATGCCTTAGTAAGCGGGACAGTTAGCCACTCATCCCACCCTCCTATACAGCAAAGACAGCGCTGCCGTTGGCTTGTTCACATATGTACAGGTAGTAGTAGACTGAAACAGTGACGCTGAATCACACACTACAGTACAAGTTCTGCATTACAAGCACAATAGAGCAAAAGACGCTGTGAAATCATACATTACATTTTGATCTTATTGTTTTCTTTCTGCTACCACCGTCATCTGATCCTGACAATTAAATCAGACCACAAATTTTAGCAATCTAAACAAGGCTCAACACTGAGCTTCTTGGCGAGGGCGAACATTGTTGGCCCTTGGATATAATGAGCTGGACCACCATACCAATCTTCAACATGACCTGGGAATTACTACTGTTGTGGCGGAACGGCCTGTTGAGCAGAAGCAGATGCCACTGAGGCAAGAGAGCTTACATCTGGCTCTGTGTGCTGTGCTCCCTTGAGCTGATCTTGGGGTACCTGTATCAGACCAATCTAAACAAGAGATTAAAGAGGCGTTAAAGATAAGAATAACAAAATCTACACCTCAGTCACTATTTCAATATTCTTCATCATGTTTACAAAAAAAAAACAATTTCTTGATGGCTACCCTAAAAATCCCTCTTTTTTAGCCCAAGTCAACAAAAATATAATTGGAGCTGACCTGGTATATGCATGTCTACTTTCTGAGAACCAATGAGGTGTTATAAAGAACACAGAATAACTGGTGTTATACCAAATTGATGAGCTTCGTATACTTAAATTTGGTACCTACAGCACCAGTTTTTTACTGCTGCCTCCTGGTCTTGGTAGCTTTCCAAGGATAGTGTAAAGACTTGAGAGACATATACCATCATTTAAAAGTTCATGTGGTGGTAATGCTATATGATGTGAGCAAAAGTCGATGCATCTAAGGTACTGAAGAGCTGACTATGGATAACCACATCATCTAAACTTGGTGTCAGTGTCACTGCAACAGAAAAGAGGGAAAGGAAGCATAGGGTTGATAATGTGCAAGATAGATAGTTCTGTGCCAGGTGTTTGCCCAAAGTAACTTCACAAGACATGCATACCATAGTTGTAAGTGTCTGCATGTTGCTGCAGAAATGCCAATTAGGCATTTAGCACAGGGTATTAACAAGCCAAGAACTGCTCCTGGCCAGCATGATTCCCTTGATCAGCTAAGTTTTAAAGAACAGAGCATCAGAAGTTATTATGCAAGGCATAGAATAAATTAAAACGGTTTCAGGTCTCAAACAAGTATCGGTAGTTATATGGGTAGAAGTGATCAACAATGGAGGAGCTAAGGCCTTGCACGTGGTACTCAATCTGCTGAGCATGGCTCAAACCTTCAAGTGGTGGAACTGGAATGCCTCCACTAGCAAGAAGATTTCCATATTGCAGGATATTGTATAGTGCTATATACTGCATTTTTTTTGCAAGATAAGCAGAGTAAAGTAACCAAAAAAGGTGAAGAGTATTGATTTTTTTAGCAAAGAGGCCCATGGACGACTCACTACTAGAACTAAGATGTAATAATTAGTTCTCACTACTAGAACTAAGATGTAATAATTAGTTGGTATGCAAAACAGTGTACCTCAACACAAAAATAGGATGTAATAACTATATCTAAGTACAGGTCTCTCATAATTGTAATTCCATTTTAGCAAACACATTCCAGAATTTATAATAAAACCTCCTGCCAAATGTATGGACAAGTTCTGAAGCAACAATACAATGTACATCACCTTCTGAAACTTCCTCCAACCAAGATGCAGCTCCTGCTTCCATTCTCTTCCCGTATCCTTGCCTCCTCCATTGTCTAATATGATGTTCCTCAAACTGAATAGAGCAAAAGAAACACAAGTAGCACGAGAAATTGATATGAGAAATGAATGATAAATCACAAAAAAAAAAAAAAAAAAAAAAGAAGGGTGAGGGGAAAAGGATATGGTTGGAGTGTAGAACTCACTGCGCTCAAGTCACTAACAACAACCATAAATGTTTAACAAATTCTGTGTCTCCAACATAGTAAATGTTTAACCAATTCTGTGTGTCCAACAAGGCAACAAGTATAATTTGATCTGTATAACACTATGGCAGTATTATAATCACCAAATTTCCACTGCAAACATCAACACCTCGCCTCCTAACAATGGCAATCCCCCTTGATCCATCCATAGACCCAATTTCAAAGAACATAAACACAACTCTAAACCTGAAATGTGTACTAGCAGTGTAGCTCCAGCAGCATTCGACCAAGCTGCAGCTATTACAATCTTCGAGTTTGCAATGTGCGAAGCCAAATTTGATCCAAACCCAAAGTTCATCACCACCTCCGGCGAGGAGAGTCATCGGTTGAGGAAGTCGCTGATGACCTTGTCCTGCGCGACGGCCTCCTCACAGCACGGGTCCATGAAGTGGAACGTGTGTCCCTTTAAAGGACGCCTGCCAAATCTCGGCCTCGCCGGGCCACCCGCTGGCCCTGAGCCGGTCATAGTAGGCGCGGCCGCGGTCGCGGAGCACGTCGCCCTCTGCGACGCACACGAGCACGCGGGCGCACGCCAGGGACGCCAGCGCCGGGGCGCCGTCCACCAAGGGGTTGATGAGCGGGTCGTCGTCCCCCGCGGTGGACGACGGGCACACGACGCGCCACAGGGACGCCAGGCTCTCGCGCGTCGCCGGGTCGAGGTCGTCGGAGGGCACCCTGTCGGTGCCAAGGAAGTAAGGGTGGACCAAGACGAGCCCCCGGATCCGTGCGCCGTGCGCCAGCCCGTCGTCTGAGGCGGCGCGCATCGCCATGTGGTGCGCGATGTTGGCGCCCGCGCTCTCCCCGCCCAGGTACAGGCGGGAAAAGTCGGCGTGCCCCGCAATCCACGGGTCCCGGTCGCCGTCGCCATTGCCGCCGGCGGCGAGGTGGGAGACGACCCAGGTGAGGGCGTCCCAGGAATCAGCGTAGGCGGCGGGGACAGGGTGCTCGGGGGCGAGGCGGTACTCGACGGAGACGACGAGGGCGTTAGCGAGACCCGCCAAGGCGTTGAAGTAGGCGTGGAAGATGGGGTTGAATGCGGAGCCGATGCAGAAGCCGCCGCCGTGGTAGTAGACGAGGATGGGGAGCTTGGCGTTGGCGTCGTCCCCGGCGAGGCGCGGGAGGTAGAGACGCGCGGAGACGTTGGCGGAGATGACAACGTCCCTGGACGCGACGCCGGTGGTGGCGTCCGTGGAGGCCGGGACGAACTCGGAGCCGAAGTAGCGCTCCACGCGGTTCTTGTACACGCGGATGCAGGGTAGGGACTCGTAGACCAGCTCGTCGTCCGCCGAGACTGGAGGCGGCGTGATGGGCGCGGCGGCCATCGGAGGAGATCTGAGCTCTCGGGAGGCACTGCTCCACCTGAGGCTGAAACAAGACTCGCCTTCTGAATTCTGATGGAAGCAGAGATGGAAAGAGCCCACTGGTGATGAATACAAAATGGGAAATAGCCCACTTTGTCAACTTTTTGGTAGCCAACTTTTTAATCCATGTCCAAAAAAAAAAAAAAAAAAAAAAAAGGAGCTGGGAAGATATACCAAACAGATTGTATATAGATCACAAATTTCAGCAAATTGTACACCACAATGTAGAAGGCAAAATAGCCATATTAGTCCTTGAACTTTGCAGCAAGGGTCAACTTCGTCTCTCAACTTTTAGATTGGTCAGTTTAGTCCCTCAACTTTCAATTTTGGGCCAAACTCGTCATTATGCTTATATGGGGCTCCATATAAATATGAAACTAATATAAAAGTCTATTTTACCCTTTAAGTTTTATATATACTAAAAGTAAATATATGTTTGAGTACATACAATTTATCTATCAAATTCGAATGAACGTCTTTAAAAAGTACAAGAAAATATATCAAATTGAATGAACATCTTTAAAAAGTAAAAGCAAATATATCAAATTCGAATGAATGTCTTTAAAAAGTACAAGCAAATACACTTTTTAGAAACTATATTTTGTGTTAGTTAAAAAATAGATTATTGTGTGTATTATTAAGAGAGTATGAGCACATATATGTTTGACCAACATGAGCTAAGGGTAAAAAAGGGGCATTTTGCATTTGTCTTATGTTAATATAGAGCACCATATCAACACAACGATGGATTTGGCCCAAAATTGAAAGTTGAGGGACTAAACCGGCCAATCGAAAAGTTGAGGGACTAAGTTGAGCCTTGCTACAAAGTTCAAGGACCAAAACGGCTATTTTGCCAATGTAGAAAGAGTGCTCCTTCTAGTCCCAAAATATAGTGCAACTGAGTCTGGAGAGCAAACCAAGGTCGATGATAGTAAAATTACACTAAAAAGAAAGTCGATTTTTTTTTTGTGGGCACCTACTACTTCATTGGGTACATTGAATCTTTACACCTATATATCTATATATAACCTTTTTGGCTAAAATTTAAAACACGCAATTGCAAATATTTTGGGATGAAGTATATCTGAAACACTCTCCATGCAAAACTGATCACAGATGTATATGGAGTAGTATATAGTGCTATCATGGATGAAGCATCGACCCGAACAAACAGTCCGTGAGAATAGGCAACTATATATGGTCAGCCGTAACATCTGAAGGACAGGCAACTATATATGTTCCAGCAGCAAATACTTTTTGCCTGACGAATTTACATGCCAAACTTTGGTGATGGCACCTGAACAAATAACCCATGAGAATCACACATTCTAGGAAGAAAATATAATCAGTAATTTCAAGGGTTTCATAAATCATAACTGCTTTCTTGTTATCATCCTGCATCCGCAAAACTACCGTCAGATTTTGAGGATAACATAGATAGCCATTAGGACAAATCACATGATCTCCACAAGCAAAAACAACATTTAGATGATAATATAGATAGATATTAAGATTTGGATGATAATACAGACTGATATTAGGACAAACCACATGATTCTCACAAGCAAAAGAAGCAAATGGCACAAGCCAATTCTAACAGTTTGTCCTTTTGTCTTCAGAATTGTACTAGCTAACCTCAACACATCACAAATCAGGGCAATAAGACTCTGGGGACTAAACCACTAAATACCAGGGATCATCTACAGATGAATGCCATCACTACTACGGTGCTACTAGCTACTAAAGTCTTCCATGACAGGCTAAGCCTTCATACAGATGCTCCCAACCATGCAGCTGTGTCACCTCAAAGTCAAGAGAGCAGACCTACCAAAGAATACAGTGTTAGAAAAATCAAGAGCGACTTGAGCAAAGTTAGATAACTATCTGCGTGTGCATGTGAAACAAGCTATTCATTCTATTTCTGTTAATGCAAATTTGAAATCTATCAAAAGAAATGTATACCGATGATTAACACAGTGCAGTTTTTTTTTTTTTGGAAGAAAACAGAGCCTAATTTGTCTGCTCTAGTATTCAGGCACTAGACAAATTTGCCTGTCCAAATATTCAGGCGCTAACTACAACAGACATAGTACACCCAAAAAAAAATGGAGGAATTACACAAATAATACAAATTAATCCAAAACCCCAAAGGATCACATTTATTACAAGGGCTCCATGATGACAATTGTTGATGTGAGTTGAAAATTGTGTTCAAAAATAAAAGATTGGATATGCCAGCATCAAGTACACTTTGGTAACAAGTAGGATGACATAGCAAACCACCAACACAATATATCCCTAACAACTAAAGAAACATGAAAGACAGTTCTTACCACTTTATATGCTTGGCGGTGCCAACAGTGGCGGAAAAAACTTGCATAAGGAAAACCAAAGATTGCATCATGGTTCGAGGTGCAGAGCTTCTCAACAAGCAATGTCTTGATGTCCAGTACAAAATATTCATAATCTTGCATCTTATACAAATCTGCAGATACACGAAAGGCTACGTACCGCCCTACTGTGCCCACAATGTCCCAAATATAGTTGCTCCCAGAGACGTTAGATAATGGAATCACTTTGTCATGCTGCCACTCTAGTGCGCCAACACCATTGCTTTGCCGATTCTTGCAATACAGGTTAACTGTGCCCGCACCAATAATTAAGAACCCAAGTCTATCATGTGCTGCCTCGACAATAGCACACCTTGAATTAAAATTGTGTAGCGGGAGATCAATGATGGAGAATTTCATCTCACTTGTATCAAGCATTAGCGAATAGCCCGTACCATGGACCATCCAATAGAAACAGCCATGTGCATAGTAGGACATGTATTCAATAGATTTATTAGGCACAGAGGCCGTCTCGGCCGTGCTAATGATACCTCGCCACGTCTGGTTGCAGGAAGAGAAGACGAAAGCCATGAACTTGTCTTCCAGCTTCACAGTGCAGATAATTCTGAACGATTCCTCCCCGTCATTCTCGGCGGCCGGAGCCAGAACGGGCAACACACGCGGCGCGATAGCATTGTCTGCGGTGGAGGCAGCCAGTAGGTCGTCGGGTATACGGGGAATCTCGACGTACCGGCGATGCAGCGGGTCGCAGACTACGAGATCCCGGAGTTGCATGTTGGTGGAGACGCGCCGGGAGAGGAGGACCCGGCCATCGCGGGCGTCCTGAGTGCGCCACCCGTGGGAGGCGGGGGAGGAAGGAGAAGGTGAAGTCGGCGGCTTGCACAAGCGCGCGGGCTTCCGGGGCGGAGCGTTGGGGGGTCTCGACGGGGAGGAACTCTCCGCATCCGTATCTGAGGAAGCCGAGGACTGGAGGGGAGTGGAGGGACCGGAAGCGGCGGAGGAACTGGCGCTCGGAGACGATGCGGCGGAAGGAGGAGCAGGCGGCGGAGGCGCGGACGAGGTCGGCCGCGGCGTCGAGGCGCAGGAAGATCTCCTCCCAGATCTCGTCAGGGTAGAAGGTCTGGGCCGCTGGCCCTCTGGTGGACCGCCGTCGTGCCGAGGTCGATGCCATGGCGCGGTCGGACGGCGGGCTCTGGCGGTCCGGCGTTGGGTCGACGTCGATGCCGTCCGGCTGTCGGCGAGACGTGGAGGAGGATGGCGGGCTCTGGCGGACAGCGCCGACGTCGATGCCGTCGCGCCGTCGGCCGGCTGTGGGAGAGGACGGCGGGGTCTGGCGCTCCGGATGGCGTCGGGGCGGGGTCGGTCGAACTGTGGGAGAGAAGCGGAAATGGAGAAATCAGGCAATTTGGGATTTAGGGATTCGAGGGTTCGGGGACTCCGTCGCCTGGAGTACAAAAGGATTTTTTTTTTTTTTTTAGAAAAAGTACAAAGGGATCTGTATACGTGCTACACCCAGTGCAATCCTGGTAAAAAGGTAGAGTATCTTGGCGTGCCCATAAGCTTCGGGATCCAGATCTGTTTTTGTAATAGTCACACGGGTCCAAAGCTTATGGGCACATCAAGATACTCGTACTAATAGCTCTAGTTTCAAATCCACCCAGAGCGTGACGGCGGCACTAGAAGCCATTAAGTCTAATCGATAAATATGGCTACCTAGCTAGAGCTTAGTATCTTGAGGGTATGGGCGAGATGGATGGATTCGAAACCGAGCGCGCCCATAAACTTTGGACCCGTGTGGCAATTTATAGACGCCTAAAGCCATTTTAACAAGATTGTAATCGGGTATGTATATTGACTCGCCTCCTCCTCATCAGTGATTGATGGTCGGAAAGTCGGTCACGGATATTTATTTTTATTTTTTTACAACAAAGTAAGCATAAACTTGAGCGCCGCCAGGTGTCTACAAGCAAGTTTGGGAAATAAAATTGGGAAATGCTTCGCTATCGCACGCATGTCCGTCCACCGGGGAAGAAGGGATCCGTCCGACGCCGACACTCGAAGAAGCACGCGGTGTCGAGCTTGACACCGCACGGGCCCACACCTCACTCACCATGCGTCCCCAGCAATCGCACCGACGCCAGCGAAGGTGTCTTCCTCAACTTCGGTGGACTAGAGAATGGGTGACCGGCCGAGGGAGGCATGTAGTCTAGGCGCGGGGAAGCATGATGGGCGGTTTAGGGGTGCCTTATCGCTGGTAGGGGGGTCGGGCCCGTCGTGGAGGGGCGCCATGGCGATTCGCGGAGCTCGCGGAGTTTACCATGGTCTGCCCTTTGGAGGGGTTATTGGGAGGAGGAAGGAAGAAGGTGGTGCCGTGAGCTTAACTACGCCCAATGAACCCTAGCTCGCCGCAAGAGGGGTCACCGGATTCCATGCCGGGCAGGGTGAGGTGTGGGGAAGGTGATGGAGGAGGAAGAAGCTAGGGAAACGTTGCGTGGTGGGATAGAGGGTGTGCAGAGGGAAGTCTCTCCGCCTGCATGGGTTGGAGCTAGTAATGTCCAATAAATTTATATCCATATACTTCCTTTTTCCGAAAGAGTGGGTGATCACTGGCCAGCGTGCACGTCTTATTTGCTCAAGTTGGTCTACATAAGGGACCCCTACGCTAGTACGAGGCCGGGACGCATCGTCAACTGTGATCATCCAGGTTGTGTATACCGAGCTAAGGTTGACAGTGGCAAACCTGCACCTTGAGGCCTGTGTTGAAATTGCTAGACCGGGACAACATGTGGGGTGGCGAGAAGCAACCAGTTGTGACGGCTAGGAAGCCCAAAAATAGAAGGGCAATAAAAAGAATGGCAGAATTGTCCTTTTCAGGTGCCAAATACAAGGAGAGAGAAAAAGTGGAAATTCAAAATGGCATTGAAATCAAGTAACAAATGTTACCTGCCTTTAGCCCCGCTAGGCTAGATGGACCAAGAAACGGGTGTTTGGTAAGAAATTCTTGCTCGAGGCTTCACCGGGCGCCCCGACACCACTTAGCCAAAGCTTTTAGAAAACGGTGGGGGTGCCCATTTTTTATAGGGCCCGGCTTGGCCAAGCCGCCCCCCCACGCTTATGTCACCTCCCGCAGGCTGCGCGTCACGCCACTCCCCCAGCCCAACACGGTGCTCGCGCCGCGCTCGCCGTGCTTTCGACAGGCCAGATCGCGCCGCCGTGCCGACCGGTAAGATCGGCCGAATCCCCTCGCCCATTGAGCGCCGTCGTGACCCACTACACGCCTCATGTTGCACCGCCTCACGGTCCGGTGACCTGCTACACCATCACCCGCGCCCCACTAGAGAGCGTTAGCACCCGCCCGCACTCCGCGCACGCTGGATTGATTGTCACCCTCTTCACCCCCGAAATCCTCCTCCTTCGTCCAACGCATCACCGTTGAAGCTCGAATAACGAAGAGCCGGGGTTGTCGATGACAACCGCCATCATTGATCTTCCGCATCCCGCATCGGCCGTTGTAACTCGATTGGCCCGGGCGCCGAGCACCTCTAGACCATCCTCCACCTTCCCAAGTCGCCTCTTCCCTCTTGCCTCTGTCGAGCCGCCCCGAGCTGCGAGAGGTCATCAAAGGCAGCTCCCATGGCGCTCAACACCCCTTCTCTTATCCTCCTCAATCATGCCTTGCAGCGCAAAATAAGAATTCCCTCCCTCCCTCTCTCTCTCCCCCCACCCCCATACCATTGATTCCAAAATAGCAACCTGATGTTGCCATTGGGCTTAAGCTCGTAACCATTCATGGCTCTCAATTTGGCAAAGCACGAACTCGCCATGCCTCACAATTGTTTGATAGAATGCCTCATTGAGGTAACCATACCAAAATGAGGACGAGGTAATTGTACTCAAGTCAGTCTGTAACTAACATGATCTAACTAAGCCGGGCTTAGGTAAGACAAGTGAACCAAATAACATGACCTCATCACACTTGGGGCAGGCTTGTGGTGCCCTAGCTTCAATTTCTAGTCAGGCCAAGCATGACCAACAAATCAAATAGGCCCTATATGTTATAAATGGTGAAAGTGTGAGGCACCATGTTAGGAATCCAAATTTCTAGGCCGTTCCTGCATGCCAATAAGTGTGCATACCGACTAGTGTTACTTGTATTTTTCCTTATCTTCCCGCATGCCAATATGTGTGCATACCGACTAGTGTTATCGTATTTTTCCTTATCTTCCCGCATGCCAATATGTGTGCATACCGACTAGTGTTACTTTTTTTTTTTTCTTATGTATTTGTCTACCAATTATTTGGTCACCATTTCTACCTGTAGAATGTCTACCGTGGCATGTAAATAACCTTTTTTTTTGTTGCGAAACAATAACTGAAACAAGCACAACTGCACTGTGCCAATCATTTGTTCACACCTTAGTACCTGTAGACAAAGCATCCAGATAACAAGCTTTTGATTCACATGGTAAGCACACAAACCAGATATATTAGCAACATATAGATATTCGAGTTACAGGCAATAGTTCCAATCTTATAAAAGAAAATAAATAAATATTATAGTATCAGGTATCACAGACTCTGCGCTAGTGCAGAAGATGTTGCAGCCATAGCAGTACCAGGCAGTGGGAAACTAGGAACATCATTCCCTAGGGATGGTATTAGAAGTCGTTTTTTGGACAAGGTTTGGGCCAAACATCGGGAATATAAATCATCAATAACTTTTAAGTTGTTGAGTTTGTAAATTTAAAAATTTTTATGAGTAGATTTGTCTTAAAAATACTTTGATAAAAGTATACATATATCACATCTCTATAAATATTTTTTGTAATAATAAGAGGTCAAAGTTGTGTTTTGGAGACCGTGTCGCTGTCCTAAACGACTTCTAATAATACCATCCCGGAGGGAGCAAGTTTGCAAGGGTGTGATGTTTGTTCCCATTTATATACTTCAGATATATAATGGCATTAAAAAGATGGGTGCGAAGTCAAGACGTGCCCAAATAAGTATATTGGTGGTCGTTTTTGAAAAAAAAATGTACTGGACTCCAACAGGATTGCTTATAAAGAAATTAAAGCGTGCTAAACAATCTATACATTCCAGGTAGGCATATATATGTAGAGCAGATTTATATGTGCTCTGCATTATATGTACAGATCAGTCAAATATATGTGCTCTGCATTTATAGACTGTTACAAATGTATTTATGTGGCGGTCTGAACCACACGCTGCACGGTGCCAATTGTGTAGAGCACATATATTTGACCGACCTATATAATAAATTGTTTGGAACACTTGTCAATTTAATCGGACCTAACAAATTTAAAGGGTGATATATGAAACACGCAAGATGCATGAACAAGTTGAGGCAGTCAAGCATGCATCTTCTGTGAATTTTACTCCCAAGACACGCTTCTGATGGAAGCACAAATAATGACCACATATCAGTATAAAATGGTTATATTTGCTAGCCAACTCCACATAGCAGCACAAACTGGGAAAGGAAAACCTACCTAAGCACTGTTTGGGCCTCTAGGAAAAAAAAATGTATAGAACACACAAATTTCAGCAAAATTGTACAGCACAATGCCTAACTGTCTGTAACACAGTCTATATATGCAGAGCAGATGTATAGTACTATCATGGATGAAACATCAAGCCACAGTTAGGCATGCAATGGCCAGCCGTAACATCAGACATGTAAGTTTCTGTTCAAGCAGCAATATTTCTTGCCTCCCATAATTTTACATGTAAAACTTTTGGCTGATGGCACCAGAACAAATCGCCCTTGAGAATCACACATTCCAGGAAGAAAATAATCAGTGATCACAAGGGTTCATAATTTCTTTCCTGGTATGCTTTGCCACCCACAAAATCCTCAGTGACGCGTAGAAATAGTTCAGCAAAGCAGCTAGAACGAATAATCAGTTGTGATCCACCATCCGATATATAGATGATAATACAAATAGATATTAGGACAAATCACATGATTTTCACATGCAAAAGAAGCAAGTAGCAGAAGCCAATTATCAAGGTTTGTTCTTTGTCTTCATATTTGCACCAGGTAGCCTAAGCAAATCATGAGTACATATTTAAGGGTACAAACCAGGCAAAAGGACAAACAGGTTGAATAATACTCCGGACAGTGGGAGACTAGACCACTAAATAACAGCCAATCATCTACAGATGAATGCCATCACTGCTAGAGGCTAGTATCTGTTGATGTCTCGCATGACATGGCTAAGCCTTCATACAGATGCTCCCAACCATGCTGCTCTGTCACCTTAAAGTCAAGAGAGCAGACCTAACAAGAATACAGTGTTAGAATAATCAAGAAGGACTTGAGCAGAGTTAGTTGACTATCTGCTTGTGCATGTGAAACAGGTTAATGCAAATTTGAAATCTATCAAAAGGGATGTATAGTTGTATACCAATGATTAACTCACTCCACTTTTTTTTTTTTTTTTTTGAAAAAAACAACGATAAATATGTCTGCTCTAGTATTCAGGCGCTAGACAAATTTGCCCTATCCTAATATTCAGGCGCACTACAGCATACATACTGAGTACACACAAAAATTGAGTAAATGACAGAAACAATACAAAATTAATCCAAAACTCCAAAGGATCCCATGGATTAGAAGGGCAGCATGGTGACAATGGTGGATGTGAGAAATTTTAGATATGCCAGCAGTAAGTGCACTTCGGAAACAAGTAGGATGACAGACCAAACCACCAATAAAATATAATTCCCAACAGCTGAAGAAACATGGAAGACAATATTTACCATTTCATATGTTTGGCAGTGCCAACGGTGGTGGAAATCTTGCATAAGGAAAACAATATAACGCGCCATTGTTCGAGGTGCAGAGCTTCTCAAGATGCAATGTCTTGATGTCCAGTAGAAAATGTTCAGAAATTCGGGGCGCCTCATCGCAGATTGCATAATGAGCTATTAGAGCTAAGTGACGCCCTGATGTGCCCTCAATAACCCAACAATAGTTGACGCCAGACTCCATGGGCAGTGGAATCAGCTTGTTAAGCAGCCACTCTTCACCATTGCTTTGCCAATTGTTACAATACAGGTCAATTGTGCCATCACCAATAGTTAAGAACCCGAGTCTACCTTCCTCTGCCTCGACAATGGCACGCATTGAATAAAAACCGTGGGGCGGGAGGTTAATGATGGAGAATGTCATCTCACTTGTATCAAGCATTAGCGAATAGCCCATGCAATCAATGATCCAGTAGAAGCAGCCGTGCGCATAGTATGGCATGTATTCAATAAATCCATTAGGCAAACAGATCGTGCTAGTAACGCCTGTCCACGTCTGGTTGCAGGAAGAGAAGACGAAAGACATGACCCTGTCTTTGGACAGCACAGTGCAGATAACTCTCAACGATCCTTCCTCGTCATTCTTGCCGGCCGGAGCCAGAACGGGTCTGAAATCCGGCGTACCAGTGTGCGGGATGGACGCCAGTAGGTCGTTGGGTATGCGGGGAATCTTGACGTACCGGCGATGCAGGGGGTCGCAGACTAGGAAATCCTCGAAGGCGATTGAGGCGGAGATGTGCCGGGAGAGGAGGACGCGGCCATCGCGGGCGCCCTGAGTGAGCCACGAGTGGGGTCGGGGAGGAAGGAGAAGGTGAAGTCGGCGTCTTGCACGAGCGCACGAGCTTCCGAGGCGGAGCGGTGGGGCGGCCCGACCGGGAGGAATTCTCGGCGTCCGTATCTGATGAACCCGAGGACTGGAGGGGAGTGGAGGGACCCGAAGCGGCCGAGGAATCGGCGCGCGGAGACGATGCGGCGGAAGGAAGAGCAGGCGGCGGAGGCGCGGGCGAGGTCCGCCGCGGCGTCGAGCCGCAGGAAGATCTCCTCCCAGATCTCGTCAGGGAGGACGGTCTGCGCCTGCGCCGCCGGGGCTACGGAAGTCGATGCCATCGCGCGGCCGGCCGGCTGGCTGTTGGAGAGAAGCGGATTATGCAGGCAGAAACTACGGAGACTGCAATTGGTGGCTCGGTGTGCGTGCCATGGCGGGCGCCGGGCGATGGGGACAGGGAGGTGGTGGATATGGACGACAGGACGAGCAGCAGGCGCCGGAGGAAGGAAGCAGCAGGACGCCAGATGCGGGCGCTCGAAGCCGGCTCCCGGTTGCCGCTGTCAACCCCGCCGCGCTCGAGGCCGGCGGCGGCAAGTTGGGTGTGGAGCAGGTGGCCGCTGGTCGGTGCTGGGGCCTGGAGCGCGTGGCGGCGTGGAGGAAATGAAGTGTTAGCAGGCCAGGTTGGTGTTAGTGGATAAGCATGTCCAGACCGGTTAATGCTAGAACTATAAATAAGGGACCAAGATCTCCTATGAAATAGAAAATATTATTCAGAAATAGCATAGTCCAAGCAAACCCACTTAAAATCTTTACTGAACTATGACCGGCCATCATATTAGCAAATAAACGTATTCCTGAGCTTAATGCACGAAAACAATGAGAGATTAGCTCAAGGAGTACTAAAAAAGGTGCTAATGGCAGTGGGACTCCCGCTGGTAATAAGAAGCTAAAAAAATGAAGCCCATAACTACTCGATTTGATCAATTGCTATAGCTATTGCGCACACAACCTTTCCTTGCTCTAGCTCTTCGCCAGCTGCCACTATAAGGAAGTTTTCAGTTGGTTCATACTTTTTATTCTTTAGCCAGCGTAGCTAGTCTGATTGGTTTCATCCCTAGCTTGCAACAATGTACATCGGGCTGGGCCGGCCCTGCACAACATTATGCCAAGCCAGGCTTGGGCCAGGCTAAAAACCGTGATTCAGGCCGGGCCACTGTTGGGCTGTGGGCTGCATGCTCATCTTTAGGGGCGCTAGGGGAAAAATGTATACAACACAATTTTCAGCCAAACTGCACAGCACAAAGCGAAAGAAGCTATTATTTCTGTGTAATAACACGGTCTCTGCACAGCAGATGAAGATCGAGCCACAGTTAGGCATGCAATGGCCAGCCCAACATCGGGGATAGGTAAAGTTTCTGTTGACGCAGCAATATTTCTTGCCTGACGGATTGAGATGTCAAAGTTTGCTACACAACGGATGCTTTTACATAATTAAAAAAAAAAAAAAAAAAAAAAAAACTTTGGCTATGGCACCAGAACAAATTGCCCTTGAGAATCACACATTCCAGGCAGACTCGCCTGCTTTGCGGAGTGCGTGACGCACTCAGCAAAGGCCTGAAAGCCATGTAATCCCACCAACAAATCAGGGCAAAAGGCCAATTATAGAGGTTTGTTCTCTGTCTTCAGAACTGTACCATGTAATCTCAATAAATCAGGGCAAAAGGACAAACAGGACGAATAAGACACCGGAGACTAAACCGCTTAATAACAGCCGATCATCTACAGATGAACGCCCACCATCACATGGCTAACCTTCCATTCAGATGCTCCCAATCATGCGGCTCTATAACCTTAAAGTCAAGCAACAAGAGAGCGGACCTATCAAAGAATACTGTTAGAATAATCAAAGAGGGATTTGAGCAGAGTTAGTTGAATATCTATCTGAAAACAAGCCAGTAGGATACTTTGTTTTTTTTTTCTCCTCCTGATAAAACTCGAGGATACTTTGTTTTTTTCTCCTCCTGATAAAACTCGCAGCAAAGCTTCCCTATGGAGAAAAAAAGTACCAGCAGTAGATAAATTTGGTACCTACAGTACCTTTTCTCAGTGATGCCTCTTGGTACCTTTCCATGGGGACGGTGAAAAGCCTTGAGAGACATACCAGGGATTATAGGTTGCTATGGTGGTAACGGCGTAACGCTGTCTTGATGTGACCAAAAGTTGATCCATCCAACGTGCCATTGCTTAACTAGAAAGAAAATATACTTTGGATTTCCACAAGATCCAAGCCTGGTATCACTGCAACAGAAAAAAAAATGGAAAGGAAGCAAAGGGATGATGAGTTGTAAGATAGGCAGTTCTGTGCCAGGTGTTTGGCCTGAAGATAACTTGTATTACAAAATAGGCGTACCGTAGTTGTTAATACCTGCTTGGTGCTGGAGAAATGTCAATTCGACATATTTGAGGGAGACAAATTGACTTATATTAGTCATGCCACCAAGGGTGTCTTGATCTTGACACGGGCATTAGTGAAAGGCGAGAACTGCTCCTGACCAGCAGGTGTGTTCCCTTGATCTGCTATGTCTTAAGACCAGAGCATTAGAAGTTGCTATGCAAGGCAGCATGTGCAGAAACTAAAACAGTTTCAGGACTGAAACAGGTACAGCACCTCGGTAGTCATATGTTCAGAGGGGATCAGCAGTGGACGAACTAGGTCCAGTCATCCTGGATCATTATTGTTTGCATTTGCATGTAATAACTCATTGTGTTGATCAAGGCTCAAGCCTTCAAGTGGTACAACTGGAACACTTCCACCTGAAAGAATATTTTCTGTATCAGGGTATTACATAGTAACCTTGGATCGCATAACATAGTGCGTTTCGATGATCTGCAAACACAGTACTCTGCAGAAAAGGAAACCATCATATTACTGAAACAAGCACCTTGGTAGTTATGCATATGCTGGGGTGATCAGAATGAATGAGCTGGGAACTGGGCCACTGTATGCATTCCGACACGATGACTCAATCCGATCATGGCTCAATCTTTAAGCTGCTGCCGTACCTAACAATTCAGAAAAAAATCATGAGTATCAGGGTGCCATCAAATTCTGTATGTTTGCAGCATAAGAAGACGAGTAACCAGTATTATTCCCTAACCATGAACAGATCCGAGGCGAACAGAACAGTTTGTCTGTTCACTCTGCATATAAGATATGCGCCATCTTTCAGCTGATCCATTAGCTCCTGCAGCCAAACACACTATGTTTAGCATATTCACTCCGATGAAGAAAATGGCGAAAGAGTCTAAATATGTTGACATGAAAACATGTACCTGTTGAGCAGAACTAAACTTGTGAATCAGAGTGTAAGGACCGCCAAAAGAATTCTGCCCCACCAAGACAGTGAGCACAAATGAATACAAGTTTCACTTTTTTTCTCAGTGCAAACAAAGAATATTCAGCTTGTGCCTGCCTTCGAGAGAGAACTATCTAGCGTGCTTTGTCATCTTCTCCAGTCTTTCAGCGTAAAATTTGGCAATGCCCTCCAAACGATGCACGCTGTCATTTAGTTTTGGAGGATGACTCTTTTCGTTTGCTGTAAAAAAAGAAAGGAAAATAGGGAAAGTTGTTGTTAGTTAGCATCCAGTCACACATCAACCGAAGAACAATTGAAATTTGAACGCATGCTATGAATCTTGGAATATTGTTGTATGTCAAAAATTGTCTTTTAACTCTGCAAAGGCAATAAGATGAAATTATACTGATGACAACAAACCAACATCTGTTAATCCGGGTGGGCATGCTTTTTTTAGCAGAGAAGTCGTCTTTTTTGTTGGCACCTAGGAGCACAGTAGTAGTACATTGATCTTACACATATATCTATATATGTAATTTCACTTTGGATAAAATTTGAATCCCACAAGTGCAAATATTTTGGGATACAGGAAGTAACATCTGTGATAGGCAAGCATATGTTCCAGCAGCAATATTTCTTGCCTGATGGATTAACACCAAAGTTTGGTGATGGCACCAAAACAAATAGCCCTTGAGAATCACACATTACAAACTCCAGGATGAAAGTTTAATCAGTAATTACAAGGTTCATAATTGCTTTTTCTTTGTACGCTTTACCATCCACAAAACTCTGATGTGTAGCACTAGTTCAGCAAAGCACCTTTTCTGTCTTTTCCATAACGGCAAAGCCAAATTTTATCTTTCGAAAGCAATGAAATTACAAAAGGTTTTGTCAAACAAACCAGAGAGATATTAGCACAAATGACATGATTCTCACAAGCAAAAGAAGCAAATGGCAGAAGCCAGTTCTAACAGTTTGTTCTTTGTCTTCAGAATTTTACCTGCTAACCTCAACAAATCATGAGTACATAGTTAAGGGCACAAATGAGGGCAAAACGTCAAACAGGAGAACCAAGAGTCTAAGATTCTGGGGACTAAACCACTAAATAACAGCCGATCATCTAAAGATGAATGCCCAACACTGCTAGAGTGCTAGTAGCTACTGACATCTTGCATGACATGGCTAAGCCTTCATTCAGATGCACCCAACCATTCTGCACTGCCACCTCAAAGTCAAGAGAGCAGACCTAAAAAAAGATTACAGTGTTATTAGAATAATCAAGAGGCACTTGAGCAGAGTTAGATGACTAACTACTGGTGCATGTGAAACAAGCTACTGATTCTGTACCTTAATGCAAATTTTAAATATATCAAAAAGGGATCTATATCAATGATTAAACCAGTGCTTTTTTTTTTTTGGAAGAAAAACAGAGACCAATTTGTCTGCTCTAGCATTCAGGCACTAGACAAATTTGCCTGTCCTAATATGGAGCTAGCTACAGCATACAGAGTACACCAAAAATTGAGTAAATGACACAAACAATACAAAATTAATCAAAAACGCCAAAGGACCGCATGGATTACAAGGGCTCCATAGTGACAATAGTGGATGTGAGAAATTTTGGATATGCCAGCAGCAAGTGGACTTTGGTAACAAGTAAGATGACATATATAGCAAACGACCAATATAATATAATTCCCAACAGCTTATGAAACATGGAAGACAGGTTTTACCGTTTCATATACTTGGCAGTGCCAATGGTGGTGGAAATCTTGCATAAGGAAAACCATAGAATAGGTTATTGTTCGAGGTGTAGAGCATCTCAACAAGCAATGTCTTGATGTCCAGTACAAAATGTTTATAATCTGGCGACGACTTATCGTAGTCTTTGCTAAAAGCTACTAGAGATAAGTAACGCCCTGTTATGCCATTAATATGCCAATCATAGTCCATCCTAGAGTCTTTGGGCAATGAAATCAGTTTGTCATGCTGCAACTCTTGTGCCCCAACACCATTTCTTTGCCAATTCTTGCAATACAGGTCACTGGTGCCATTAGCAATAATTATGAATCCGAGTCTACCTTCCTCTGCCTCAACTATGACACGGTTTGAATAAAAATTGTGGGGTGGAAGCTCTATGATATAGAATTCCATCCTACTGATGAACCCGAGGACCGGCGGAGAGTGGAGGGACCGGAAGCGGCGGAGGAATGGGCGCGCGGACACGATGTGGAGGAAGGAGGAGCAGGCGGCGGAGGCGCGGGCGAGATCGGCCGCGGCGTCCAGCCGCAGGAAGATATCCTCCCAGATCTCGTCAGGGAGGACGGTCTGCGTCTGGGTCTGCGCCGCCGGGGCTACGGAAGTCGATGCCATCGCGCGGCCGGCCGGCTGTGGGAGAGGCAGAAGCTACGGAGAATGCGATTTGTGGCTTGGTGGGGGTGCCACTGCCATGGCGGGCGCCGGGCGATGGAGGACAGGGAGGTGGTGGATTTGGACGACAGGATGGAGCAGAGCAAGCGCTGGAGGTAGGAAGCAGCAGGACGCCAGATGCGTACCCTCGAAACCGGCTCCCGGTTACCGCTTTCAACCCCGCCGCGCTCGAGGCCGTGGACGGCGGCGGAGGTGGGTGCTGGGACCTGGCGCTTGGCGGCGTGGAGGCCAGGAGCAGGAGGTGGTGGAGGAAAGCTACGGTGTTAGTGGGCCACTGGGCTGCCTGCTAATTGTGGGCCGGGTCGGTGTGCCTACGCCGGAATGCAATGGCCAGCCAGCGTTGTTTGTTTTTCATTTTTTATATTAGGAAAAAAAAAAAAAAGAAAAAAGTCGTTGCAATGTAAGATTTTTTTAAGGTTTAAAAGGTTCATTTCACATTGTTTTTGTCAGCGTTACCTTGTCAAACTAACAGAAGAGCCAAGAACCAAAACAAAATTATTTTTTAAGGCCAAATAACCAAGTTCAATAATAAAAAAGGGAACGAGCTAATTTCTCAAATGTAGGGTTAGTTTGGATGGACCCCTGGAATTGTGACAAAGATAAGAACCCAGGAAGAGGCGTCGCACAAAACCAAGGAGCAACAATCAACCTGTTCAACTGGCCGGCTGGCTGATGCTATGAGAGAAAGTACCGGCTCCTAAGAGGCGTCTTTGTGAGAGAAAGCTATCGCTAGGCTGGCTTGGCACGCAAACAGGCTCAATCATCGTCTACACACCTTGGAATCTGTGGAAAGAAAGCAGAATTGCAGAACAGCTGCTTGTGGCAATCAGAGAAGACTTTCAGGCAGTTCAGCAGGCATGGGAGGAGTAAGATGTAGATGTGGCCTTTTCTTTTATCCCCCCTCCCTTTTTTTTTCCTGTTTAGTGTTAAACTCTTTGTACATATTGTTACTCCTATCTACTAAATGAAAAAAAGGCAAAACACCTGGCAATGATGCTAAAAAATTTATTGTTTTCTCGCTTTCTTGGTACGCTTTATCATCATGCATCCACAAAACTCTTGTGATGTGTAGAACTAGTTCAGCAAATCATCTAAGACGAATAATATATTAGGACAAATTACGTCATTCTCAGGAGCACAAGAAGCAAATGGCAGAAGCCAATTCTAACAGCTTATTCTTTGCGTGCAGAATTGTACCAGGTAACCTCAACAAATCATGAGTACATAGTTTAGGGGCACAAACCACAGGTCAAAAAGACAAACAGGAGCGATAAGACTCAGGACTAATAACCACTAAATAACAGTCGATCATCTACAGATCCATCACTGCTAGAGTGCTAGTAGCTATTGACGTCTTGCATGACATTGCCAAGCCATCTTACAGATGCTCCCAACATGCGGCTCTATCACCTTAAAGTAAAGAGAGCAGACCTACCAAAGAATTAGAATAATCAAGAAGGACTTAAGCAAAGTTAGATGACTATCTGCTTGTGCAAACAGTTTACATGCCAAACTTTGGCGATGGCAACGGAACAAAAAGCCCTTGAGAACCACACATTCCAGGACCAAAATATACACAGTAAATGACAAGGGTTCCTAATTGCTTTCTTCAAACTCAGACAGGGCTGGAATGGAATGGAGCTGCCGATCAGTGTTTTGGACAGAGCTCTATTTGATCCACCATCAGATTTAGATGATAATATAGAAAGAAATATTAGCACAAATCACTTGATTCTCACATGCAAAAGAAGACAATTCTGACAGTTTATTCTTTGCCTTCAGAAGTGTACGCTAACCTCAACAGATCATGAGTACATAGTTAAGGGCACAAATAAGGGCAAAACAGAAACAGGACGACTAAGATTACAGGGACTAAACCACTAAGTAACTACCGATCATCTAGAGATGAATGCCCTGCACTGCTAGAGTGCTAGTAGTTACTGACATCTTGCATGACATGGCTAAGCCTTCATTCAGAATTGTACCAGCTAACCTCAACAGATCATGAGTACATAGTTAAGGGCACAAATAAGGGCAAAACAAAAACAGGAGAACTAAGATTCTGGGACTAAACCACTAAATAACTACCAATCATCCGGAGATGAATGCCCTGCACTGCCAGAGTGCTAGTAGTTACTGACGTCTTGCATGACATGGCTAAGCCTTAATTCAGATGCTCCCAACCAACTGCAATGCCACCTCTCAAAGTCAAGAGAGCAGACCTACGAAAGAATACACAATACAGTGTTATTAGAATAATCAAGAGGCACTTGGGCAGAGTTAGATAACTAACTGCTGGTGCATGTGAAACACGCTACTGATTCTATACCTTAATGCAAATTTTAAATATATCAAAAGGGATCTATACCAATGATTAACCCAGTGCTTTTTTTGGAAGAAAAACAGTGACCAATTTGTCTGCTCTAGCATTGAGGCACTAGACAAAATTGCCTGTCCTAATATGGAGTTAGCTACAGCATATTGAGTACATTAAAAACTTGAGTAAATGACAAACAATACAAAATCAATCAAAAACGCCAAAGGACCGCATGGATTACAACGGCTCCATAGTGACAATGGTGGATGTGAGAAGTTTTGAATATGCCAGCAGCAAGTGCACTTTGGTAACAAGTAAGATGACATATATAGCAAACGACCAATATAATATAATTCCCAACAGCTTATAAAACATGGAAGACAAGTTTTACCATTTCATATACTTGGCAGTGCCAATGGTGGTGGAAATCTTGCATAAGGAAAACCATAGATTGGGACTTTATTCGAGGTGCAGAGCTTCTCAACAAGCAATGTCTTGATGTCCAGTACAAAATGTTCAGAATATAGCGACGACTCATAGTAGGCTTTGGTAAAAGCTACTAGAGATAAATAACGCCCTGCTATGCCATTAATTTCCCAAGCATAGTTCATCCCACAGTCATTTGGCACTGGAATCAGTTTGTCATGCTGCAATTCTTTTGCCCCAACACCATAGCTTTGCCAATCCTTGCAATACAGGTCACTGGTGTCATTAGCAATAGTTATCAACCTCAGTCTTCTTTGCTCTGCCTCCACTATGACACGCTTTGAATGAAAATTGTGGGACGGGAGCTCAATGATGGAGAATTCCATCTCACTTGTGTTAAGCATTAGCGAATAGCCCTTGTGTAAAAACATCCCGTACAAGCAGCCGTGCGCATAGTAGGGCACGTATTCAATAAACCCATTAGGCAAAGAAATCGTGCTAATAATACCTCGCCACGTCTGGTTGGCGGAAGAGAAGACAAAACCCACGACCCTTTGTTTGAGCTGCACAATGCAGAAAACTCTGAAGGATTCCTCCTCTTCATTATCGCCGGCAGGAGCCAGAACAGGTATCTTATGGTGCGCCGTAACATTGTCTGGCGCGGAGGCCATTAGGTCGTTGGGTATGCGCGGAATCTTGACGTACCGGCGATGCAAGGGGTCGCAGACTAGGAAATCCTCGAATTGGGTTTTGGTGGAGATGCGCTGGCTGAGGAGGACGCGGCCATCGTGGAATGGCGAAAGCGCCACGCGCTCGGGTCGGGGAGGAAGGAGAAGGTGAAGTCGGCGGCTTGCTCGAGCGCGCAGGCTTGCGGAGCAGAGCGGTGGGGAGGCTTGACGGGGACAATTTGGGGTCGTGCGAACTTACTGATGAATCCGATGACTGGAGGGGAGTGGAGAGACCGGAAGCGGCGGAGGAATGGGCGCGCGGAGACGATGCGGCGGAAGGAGGAGCAGGCGGCGGAGGCGCGGGCGAGATCGGCCGCGGCGTCCAGCCGCAGGAAGATATCCTCCCAGATCTCGTCAGGGAGGACGGTCTGCGTCTGCGCCGCCGGGGCTACGGAAGTCGCCATCGCGCGGCCGGTCCGCTGTGGGAGAGCAGAAACTACGGAGAATGCGATTCGTGGCTTGGGGGGGGTGCTACTGCCATGGCGGGCGCCGGGCGATGCGGGACGGGGAGGTGGTGGATTTGGACGACAGGACGGAGCAGGCGCTGGAGGCCAGATGCGGGCACTTGCCGGTTTTAACGCCGCCGCGTTCGAGGCCGGCGGCGGCGCGTGGGGCGTGGAGGAGGAGCGCGTGGGGCTTGTCGTGTTAGCAGGCCATGGTGGTGTTAGTAGGCCACTGGGCTGCCTGCCAAATTGTGCCTACGTGCAGCCCAAGCACATCCATATGCATTGAGGCCGGGCCGGTCCGGGCCTGAACAACGCCGTGCCATGCTTGGGCTGAGCTAAGAAGCTGTGATTCGGACCGGGCCATTGGGCTGTGGGCTGTATGCTCATCTTTAGGGGCGTAGGGGAAAAAAAAAAATGTATATGAGTCGAATATGAAAATGGCTCTTCCATATGTACTCTGTTGGAGGCTATAGTATTATATCGGAAACCCATTTGCGTCTGAGTTCCGCAAAAGATGAGCCACACTTTCTTGTGAATGCAATGGCCAGCCAGTGCTGTTGGTTTTTCACTTTTTGCTAGAAAAAAAGAGAGCAGTAGTTGCAATGGAAGATTTTTTTCAAGCTTGGAAAAATATTGTATGATATTTTAGGAAATTTTTGATAGTAGACAGCCTAAAAGGCCTGTAGACTATTGTTTGTCTTGCATTCAGCTCAAGGGGTAAAAGAGTCATTTCACATTTTTTTTTTTATCACCGTTACCTTGTCAAACTAACGGAAGAGCCAAGAACAAAAAAAAAAAGCCAAATAAGCAAGTTCAATAAAAAAAAGGGCCCATAAACTAAATACGCAGGGCCAACGACCTAATTTCTCAGATGTAAAGTTTCTGTTCAGGCAGCAATATTTCTTGCCTGATCGACTGACACAACCATAATTTTACATGTATGCTAAAAAAAAAACATAATTTTACATGTCGCAAACTTTGCTACACAGCGCATGCTTTTACATAATCTCAAAAAATGAAAATACACACATACACACAAGATTTTACAGTCAAACTTTGGCGATGGCAGCAGAACAAATTGCCCTAGAGAATCACACATTCTAGGAAGAAAATATAATATAATTTCTTTCTTGCCACACGAGAAACAGCCATGGACTGGCCTATTCATTCCAATGAACAACACTGAAGAAGCACTGTACAGAACATGCACCACCATAAAGCAAGGCAACGGTGAGAAAGCTAGGTTCTGGCAAGATAATTGGCTGAATGGAAGGGCACCAAAAGATGTTGGCATGTTGCTGAAGATTGCTATAAGCTTTGCAAGGCGCAAAAAACCACAAGGTTGCAGCGGCACTACAAAAGGAGAACATGGTCAACACACACAAAGAAGTTCATCAATTCGTCGATGTGTGGACCCAAATACAAGAAGTTCAGTTACAACCTCAAGTGGATGAGTGCTTGGAGACTTGGAACATCAGGCCAGCACTCACCAGATTTGCATAAGACACCCAATTCCTCGGTGCTTTCTCAACTCGATTGGAGGAGCATTTGGAAATTTTGGCTGAACCAAAGTGTCGCTTTTTCATTTGGCTTCTGCTCCAAAGAAAAATGCCGAAGGCAGACAGAATAAACAAGCGGGGGAGGCAAACCCAATTTGCAAATTATGCTACACCAGGCAGGAATCACACTCACATATGATTGCCAACTGCTCATTCACGAAACTGATTTGGCAAGGAGTGGAAGGCTGGTCTGGACAGCAGGAGCTGCAGCTGAACCAAAATGTAACAAAGATCAGTGACTGGTGGACTAAGCTGAACCCAGGAAGAGGCGACGCACAAAACCAGGGAGCAACAATCATCGTCTACACACCTTGGAATCTGTGGAAAGAAAGCTGCAAAAGAGTGTTTAACAGAGCTGAATTGCAGAACAGCTGCTTGTGGCAATCAGAGAAGACTTAAAGCAGTTCAGCAGGCATGGGAGGAGTAAGATGCAGATGTGGACTTTTTTCTTTTGTCCCCCCTCCCTTCTTTTTATTCGGCTACCTGTTTAGCCTCTTCTCATGCTATTCTTTTTTCCTGTTTAGTGTTAAACTCTTTGTACATGTTGATAATCCTATCTACTAAAAGAAAAAGGCAAAGCACCTGGCATTGATGCTAAAAACATTATTGCTTTCTTGCTTTCTTGGTACGCTTTATCATCATGCATCCACAAAACTCTTGTGATGTGTAGAAGATATTAGGACAAATAATCTAAGACGAATAAGATATTAGGACAAATTACGTCATTCTCAGAAGCACAAGAAGCAAATGGCAAAAGCCAATTCTAATAGCTTATTCTTTGTCTGAAGAATTATACCAGGTAACCTCAACAAATCATGAGTACATAGTTTAGGGCACAGACCAGGTCAAAAGGACAAACAGGAGGAATAAGACTGAGGACTAATAACCACTAAATAACAGTCGATCATCTACAGATCCATCACTGCTAGAGTGCTAGTAGCTATTGACGTCTTGCATAACATTGCCAAGCCTTCTTTTCAGATGCTCCCAACTTGCGGTTCTGTCACCTTAAAGTAAGAGAGTAGACCTACCAAAGAATACAGTGTTAGAATAATCAAGGACTTCAGCAAAGTTAGATGACTATCTGCTTGTGCATGTGAAACATGCTATTCATTCTGTATGTTAATGCAAATTGAAAATCTATCAAATGGGATGTATGCCAATGATTAGCCCAGTGCAATTTTTTAAAAAAGAAAAACATAGATAAATTTGCCTGTTCTAGTACTCAGGCGCTAGACATATTTGCTACTCCTAATATTCAGCAGCTAGCTACAGCATACAGAGTACACCAAAAAAAAATGAGTAAATGACAAACAATAATAAATTAATCCAATACCCAAAGGATCGCACCGCTTACAGGACCTCCACTGTGACAATGGTGGATGTGAGAAATTTTGGACATGCCAGCAGCAAGTGCAAATTGGAAATCTATGAAAAGGGATGTATACCAATGAGGCAATGATTAACCCGGTGCATCGTTTTAAAGAAAAACAGACAACTTTGTCAGCTCTGGTATTCAGGCGCTAGTCAAATTTGCCTGTCGTAATATTCGGGACTAGCTACAGCATATAGAGTGCACCAAAAAAATGAGTAAATTGCACAGACAATAATCCAAAACGCCAAAGGATGGCATGGATTACAAGGGCTCCATGGTGACAGTGGTGGACATGAGAAATTTTGAATATGCCAAAAGCAAGTGCACTTTGGTAACAAGTAGGATGACATAGGAAACCACCAATAAAAATTGCCATCAGCAATTATTGCAATAAAGTCAAGAGAGCAAACCTACCAAAGAATACAGTGGTAGAATAATCAAGGACTTCAGCAAAGTTAGATGACTATCTGCTTATGCATGTGAAACACTCTATTCATTCTGTATGTTAATGCAAATTAAAAAATCTATCAAAGGGATGTATGCCAATGATTAACCCAGTGCAATTTTTTTAGAAGAAAAACAGAGACAAATTTGTCTGTTCTAGTATTCAGGTGCTAGACAAATTTGCAAGTCCTAATATTCAGGAGCTAGCCACAGCATACCGAGTACACAAAAAAAAAGTAAATGACACAAACAATAATAAATTAATCCAATACCTAAAGCAACGCATGGCTTACAAGAGCTCCACTGTGGTAACAAGTAAGATGACATATAGCAAACGTCCAATATAATATAATTCTCAACAGCTTATGAAACATGAAAGACAGGTTTTACCATTTCATATGCTTGGCAGTGCCAATGGTGGTGGAAATCTTGCATAGGGAATACCCCAGATTGAATAATTATTCGAGGTGCAGAGCTTCTCAACAAGCAACGTCTTGATATCCAGTACAAAATATTCAGAAATTTGCAGTGACTCATCACAGCTTAGGTGATGAGCTGCTAGAGCTAAGTAACGCCCTCCTGTGCCATGGATTTGCCAAACATAATTCGCCCCAGACTGTTTGGGCAATGGAGTCAGCGACTCTATGGGCAATAGAATCGGCTTGTTATGCAGCCACTCTTGTGCCCCAACACCATTTGCTTGCGAATTGTTACAATACAGGTCAATTGTGCCATCAGCAATAGTTGCGAACCACAGTCTGCCTTCCTCTGCCACGGCAATGGCATGCGGTGATTTAGATTGGTGTGGTGTGAGGTCAATGGTGGAGAATTTCATCTCACTTGTATCAAGCATTACCGAATAAGATCCCTTGCCACAGAACATCCAGTACAAGCAGCCGTGCGCATAATGTGTCTTCCATCGAATAAATTCATTAGGCCAATGGACTGTGCTAGTAATAGCTTGCCACGTCTGGTTGCAGGAAGAGAAGACGAAAGCAATGATCTTGCCGTTGCCTCTCTGGCACACGGGGCATACAACTCTGAACGATTCCTCCTCGTCATTCTCGCCGGCCGGAACCAGAACGGGTAACAGATGCCCAGATTTTGGGGTGGAGGCCGCCAGTAGGTCGTCGGGTATGCGGGGGATGTTGACATACCGGCGATGCAGGGGTCGCAGACTACGAAATCCTCGATGACGGTTGCGGCGGAGATGCGCCGGGAGAGGAGGACGCGGCCATCGCGGGCGTGGCGAGAACGCCACGCTTTGGGGTCGGGGAGGAAAGAGAAGGTGAAGTCGGCGGCTTGCACGAGCGCGCGGGCTTCCGCGGCGGAGCGGTGGGGCTGTCCGACGGGAAGGAATCCATGGTGTCCGTATCTGTCCCGATTGATGAACCCGATGACTGGAGGAGGGTGGAGGGACCCGAAGCGGCGGAGGAACCGGCGCTCGGAGATGATGCGGCGGAAGGTGGAGCAGGCGGCGGAGGCGCAGGCGAGGTCGGCCGCGGCGTCGAGGAGCAGGAAGATCTCCTCCCAGGTCTCGTCAGGGAGGAAGGTCGATGCCATCGCGGCGATTCGACGGCGGTGGGAGAAGCCTTACATCTACTCTTGCTGTAGTTTTGTAGCTTTGCTTTTATTCGTAGCCATAAAAAAATAAGGGACTTGCTATATCTCTTTCACTCGCGAAATCGACACCTCGAACTGCAGCCAAATTTGGACCGTCGGATCCACATCCAACGGCCACGCACCCGGCCGCGAAACCAGCACGAAACGCGAGCCCCCCCGCTACAAGAATCGGTTCCTAACGGGCCCGCAAAAATAACGGGTACCGATCGAACCCGTTAAGCAAAACCGAGCCCGACGCTCAAGTTCCGAGGATGAGGACAAATTCACGTTATTACGGTGCCATTGAACCTTTGCGCAAGAAAGAAACACGAAGGGGACTAGCCGATCCTTCCGGCCCGACCGATATGAATCTACGAGTAATTTAGAGGAGAAGAAGAACAAAAACAAGGGGAAAGAGGATCAATCAACCGGATTGGTATGTCTTTTTTTCTCGTTCTTGTTTATCTTACGTTCTTCCTCTCGTTCCTCCCGTGGTAAACCACGGTTTTTCCGTGATGGCCATAAAGTTAGTCCACGTTTCCCTTCCTCCTCCGAATAGAAATGCCCCTGTAATCGAATCAAATTGGTACATTCTCGTCCTTAGTTGTCTTCCTTGTCCTATGTAGAATATGTCTACAACCCGAAAACATATGCCAAACCGAACACGGATGTCCAAGGCAATGTAGGATCAAGTAGCAATCCAAATTTTATATAGTACTCACTAAAATTGCGTTAACTATATCCGCAATTTATAATATAACACTTTGCAATTTTATAATATATCGGTACCAATGTAGTATCAATTATCTAATTGCCCTCAACATCTCTAGGGCCATAACATAACAAAGATGTCCAAGGCCATAAATGAACAATGATTTTTCTAGGGCAATGTAGGATCGCCAGGAAACAAAATGTCATATAATCATCACTAAAATTACGATTAACTAAATCCGCAATTTATACTATAATAGATTGCAATTTAGACTATTAACATTTTTGCGCTTGAGCATTACAATCAACACGAGATGTGCAAGCCAATATTCAGTTAAGTAGTAGTAATAGAACAAACACAAGTATAGATGATGTATGCTCGGATCAGTTCTTAAACTAGATCTTGCTATTAGTGGTCCTTCCCGAAGAAATAACAAGATAAGTCTGTTTTGCACATTGTCAACTCAAGTAGACAGGGGAAACACAAGTACCTTCCATAGGCCATCATTTAGATAATGCATATTGTCAACACCAATTCCTTTGTTAATGGTCCTTCAGTAGAAATAATCAGAGCATTGCCATCAATATTAAGGATCATCGAACAAAGATGTCGAGGGGCCATATGCAAAATAGAGACTATAATGTCGCATGATAAAGTATAGCTGAATTTCACTAAATTAGCGGCAGGGGAAGGTCAAAAAAATAATCAATAGGTGCCAGTGGTACTCACTAGTAAAATGTCCGAGCAAACTCCATTTCAATGGCCACAAGCTCCAAAATATTAAAGCCATACAAATCTAGGTTTCATCTGCGATACAAGACAAATTGATTTAGCAACATGCCTTCGCCACCACTATCCCGTGCAACCTCATGCAGTCCAGTTCGGTGCATAGGAAAAAAAATGAGAAGGGTGAAAGTGCATCTATCCCTTTAGTGGGTTTTGGTGAATTGAATGACAACATAATTAAAGGTCTAATAAGTTTGCTAAGTGTTGAACAGAAACCGAAGTCTATTGCATATACTTGTGGATTGTGTAGTAACAAGTATATTCAAGGTTCAACAAGCAAACTTGATGGTATTCCATAGAGTATGGAAGCAAAGCCAAACTGTGTATTGTTGTATTGGAAGATGATGGAAACGATCTAGTTTAAGCAAAAAGACAACAATGCAAATGAAATCAATGAAATGGCTTATATATTGTGGAATATCATAGCATCATGTGAAAGCAAGCATACTTAGCAAAAAGACAAATGAGACAAGAGTTGATGATATTGGATTGGTCTCTATAATGGCTTGTTTCCCATGAATAGAAGATTGAAATAAGTGTTGGAGTGTCAAGCCAAAATGATAGGATATAAGGAACCGTGAATTGGCTTGACCATATTGATGTTGATCCATGTATGTCTCTATGTGAGTCAAACCGAAGCTTGATTGGTCTCAACATTCATATCTACAAGATAATCAAGCAAGGATCAAAGTGTTGAAGAAATGGTTATTCAATGGATGCTTAATGTGATGTGACTTGAATATGCCTTGATAAGGTGAAGATAGCAAGGAAAGGGCTTCGAGGTACTAAGCGAAGGTGAAGGGCAAGCGGTGGCTTGGGACCGAGGTACCATGGCTAAGGTGAAGAAGAGAGTACTTGCATTTAGTCGAGGAACTAATCATGCTATGAGGAGTCATATTGTGTTAAGGATCAAATCATTGGTGGAAGTGACTTGAAGCCATTGAGTTGAACTCATATTTGTGGAAATGGTTCAAGTCACATGCTCAAGGTTTACTTGCTCTAAGAGATGAGACAAAGATGATAGAGGATGATGTACAAAGTTGATGGAACCTCTCAAGTGCAATGGATGACAACCTGGACTCATGGAGGTTTAAATTCATTTATATTTTGAATCTTGAGTTTAGGACATGCCGTACTATTAAGAGGGATCCTAGAACCCTTGGCTACATGTGAACTAAATGCTCAAACCTCCATTTCGACCAAAAAAACATCACTCCAAGCAAAAAACGACCATCCAAAACTCAGTTTTACACTTTGTCGTTGTGCTGGCGGTAGCGGCAAAGGTGCGCGCGTAGGTGAGGCAAGCCGCCGCAGCAGACACGCGTAAAGGTGCCGCAGCGTTAAGTGAGGCAATGCCGCGACTTAACCGACCGTTGGGGCCGACAGGTATAAATACCCATCCAGCCCCTCCCCAACGGTCATCTCTTCTTCCCCAACGTTCATTTCGTGGAAGAACAGAACCAGAGCTCTTCTCTCTCTCCTCCATTGTTGCTCCTCCACTCCCCAAGCTAGATTTCGATTCCCACCATCAAATCTTGAGGGAGAAGGCAGCAAACTTCGATTGGAGACCGGATCTACACAGCTTCCCCACCTTGAAAGAGCATTTGGTTCACGTTTGGCCGGTGTGCTAGGGTTCTTTACTCTTGGAGCTTGCTCCTAGCCGGCTAGGCGTCGCCCTTGAGCTTGCCTCTTCGTGTGGCAGCCTTGGGAGGTTTGTAACCTCACTCAAAATCAAGAAAATCACCCCTCATCTCAAGGGTTCACTCCCTTGACTTGAGAACGAGGGAAGGGACGGTTTTGTGTGGCGAATCCCAATCCTTTTGTGGATACCTCAACAACGTGGACGTAACCCAGCCTTTGTGGCGACGGTGAACCACGGGGAAAAATCCTTGTCTCACGCGTGCTATTTACATTCTTGCATATTATTCTTGTGAGCTAGGGTTTCATCCCGATCTACTTTTGTTGAGGAGTTCCTGGCACATTCTATTGGATATATGTGATATATTTGTGTGCGTGAACTTGGGATATTCACTCGATCTAAGTTTCGTTGCTTAGATTTCAAACTGCGCAGTTTGTGTTTGTCCGCCAGCGAGGCGGTGCCGCGCGAAGGCGAGGCAAAGGCCGCAGACGAGGCAAAGGCCGGTGCGCAGCAAGGCGGCGGTGCCGCGCCGCTGGCCGAGAGAAGTGTCTCTCTGTCTCGTCTCGTCTGTTGGTCAGGTTCACGCGGCGGTGCGCGACTTGACCTTGGCGGTGCCGCGACTATTGTGTCTTGACGGTCTGCGAAGTTTTGACAGTCGATTTTAAGGTATAGGCCTATTCACCCCCCTCTAGGCCTCCTAGGCGACATCAAGGTCCTTACAAGTGGTATCGAGCTAGGCTCTCAATTTCGGGCTTAACCGCCTTGAGAGAAAGATGTCGACAAGTGAGGAGGTATCTCTAGAACTTTTACTTTTCGATGGCTCAAACTATGCATCTTGGTCGCTCATCGTGCTTGATATTTTTAGGGCCATGGGTCCTCATATAGAGCAGATTGTAGATGTGAGCATTTCACCTCCTAGTGATGATTTGGACTATCTATCTAGAGAGGAAGTGAAATACTTACATCATTACAACGCTCAAGCTACTAACATTTTATTTAGTGCTTTGAGTGAAGATGTATTAGATGATGTCATATTTGGAGATGGTGAACCTCTTGATGATGCTCATATCATTTGGACCGCACTCAAAGAAAGATATGGCAAGTTCAAATGTGATGAGAGCAACCTCTCATTGGAGGAACCACTTGAGGAGTGCTCAACTTCACCAACAAATGATGAGCCTCAAGTGATTCTCCCAAAAGGCATAATTGATCATGCCACAACCACTCCCTCACCAACACATGACTTAATGGATGGTAATGAAATGGTTGGTGAGAACAATATTTTTACATGTGGTACTTCTACTTCCTCTAGTTCTTGTGAGACTAACATTTTGAAGGAAGAAGAAGCTTGTGATCGGTGGAGGCCAAATGATGAATCCACCTCACCTAGAGGCACAACTCTCTATGCCACATATCATGTGTGCCTCATGGCAAAAGGTGAGAAGGTAAAATCAAAAGCCAAACTCTCTCCACCTCCTAGTGATATCTCTAGTAGTGATCTAAGTGAAAGCTCTAGTGATAGTGAATCTAGTGATGATGAAGAGTATGCTAGACTCACAAAGGAATCTAGATCCTAAAACTAGAGTCTTTCTTGCTCAACTAATGGCGGATTTAGAGAGTACCCAAGCTGAGTTAGCAACTAGAGATGAACAACTTGACAAGCTTGAAAGGTTGTATATTGCTAACAAGGAAGCTCTTGCATTAAAGGAAAGTGAGGTGGACTCCTTGCACAAGGCTTTGGCCGAAGAGCAAAGAGAACATGTTCTCACAACGAAGGCTAATATTGCACTCAATGACAAGTATTGTGTCTTAGTTGAAAAGCACAAGGAGATTGAGTTGCAATATAGTCATCTTAGGGAGAGCACCTCACAGCCCTCTAAGGCAAAGGACACCTCTACTCCCTCCACTAGCCAAGGTTGTGAAAAATGCTTTAATCTTGATTTGAATGTTTATGCCACTAACCTTGTTGATATGGAAGCTATGAGAAAGGAGATTGCTAGGCTCAATGAAATGATCAATGATGAGCTCGGGCACACAAAAGAGGCCAATACAAATGCAAGCCAACCTTCCAGTGAGCATGTACTTGTAGAAACTTGTGATGATTCCATCACTAAAGAAAATGAAGAGCTCAAGAAAGAGGTTGAAAGGCTAAAAAGGGACTTGATTCGGTTGGAAGGGAAATGCAATGCTCAACCTTCTCAAGACAACAGTGTTGAAATGGTGAATGGCTCTGAGTGTGTGCAGTTTGAGAGAAAGGAGCAGATTGGTATAGTTCACAAGTCCAACAAAAGCAAAGCAAAGGGGCATTTGAAGGAGCGGTGCCGCGCCCCGCAAAATGGGAAGGCTATCAACTGTCTCCGATCAGACTAAGCTCATAACAAAGATGCCAAGGCATGATAGCAAAGATCCCAAGACCAGCAAGGTGCAACATCAATCAAAGAAGACTCTCATCACGTGCTTCAAGTACAAGAAAGAGGGTCACTATGTCAAAGATTGCATCTTGAGGAAAGTAAGGAGGGGCATGAGCAAGATCCAAAAGAAGAAGAAGATGGCTCGTGCTAAGTACTCCAACATGGGACACAATGCCTCTACGTGTTCCAACAAGGTTGATGACCAAGCCACACTTTCAAAAGGCAAGAAGTGTTATGGATGCAATGAGAAAGGACATGAAATTAATTCATGTCCAAACAAGAAAAGTGAAGGCTTGCCATCATCAAGAAAGAGGCTCATCAACAAGGTAGCAAGCAAAATGCAAAAAGAGAAGGCTAACAAGAACAAGAGCCGCCTATGCTACACTTGTAGAGGAAAGGGACATTTAAGTAAGGATTGTCCCATGGGTAACACTCCTAAGCTCAACTTGTCAATTAATTCAAATTTGCTTAGGATGCCCAAAAATGACACTTGTGCTAGAGAGGTGATTAGTTCACCACGTGCTAGCACAAAGGCCATTTGGGTGCCTAAGTCTCTTGTGACTAACCTTGATGGACCCAACTTAGTTTGGGTGCCACCAAGCTGTGCTTGATGAGTGTTGTAGGTACTTGGAGGTGATATGAAGCTTCGGGGTGCTTGAGCAAGTCAATTGAAAATATTCACTCAAGCAAATCAATCAATTCATATTATATTCTCTTATATGGTTGACCCGAAGATGAATCAATGGAAATATCTCAAACTTCATATTCACCTCAAGTAACTAGTACCTAACCCTTCTTAGCTAGCCATTTGACTTGTGTAGTCTCTAGTAGTTCACAAATATTTGTGTGTTTGTGAATTATTAGGAGTGGCTAGAGTGCTTTTAGTTTAAATGAATCATTTGCCATATGATGCTTTTAATGGCTCTCTAGTAGAGCAAGATCTCATTCATGTTGTAGGTATTGAAGAACCACCTTGTGTTGCTGATTGGTCCTCTGTGCAGTCTGTATTGATCTGGTCATAACTCCATCTTGGGAAGTGCAAATGACAATCCGTTTGTTGGGTTTGAAAGTTAACTTGATGAGCTTTCATACCATGTGCAGCATGTACCAAGGAACATTGTAGATTGATACAGTTTTGCACTTGAAGTTGACCTTTCTCGACAGATCGCAGACATTTCTGATCAGTCTGTACCAAAAGTGGTTTGCAGCCAAAATGGAGTTTGCAAACAGATCACCACTGGTGGCATTGCAAACTAGACCTCATAAGCTTTCCAACAAGTGCTCATTGACCTTCATAGCATTTGGGAATAAAAAGTTATGAATGGTTCTTCCATTGCTCGATTTTCAAGTGAAGTGGTCTGTTTTTTCGGTGAAGTGATCCATTTTCGGTGAATTGATCAAATCTTGATAATGGTGGAGAGTTGACACTTAAGGAAGCTTAAATGGTTGAGATGATCTCACCAAATGAAGTGGAGGATCCTCAAGTTGTTGCTGCACCAAATTCACCGACGGCTCGATGTAGTGAATCTACTGCAGACCTCTCTACCGCAACATTACTGAGAGCGGCAATGCCGCGCTGAGAGCGGTAGTGCCGCGCCTGTGAAGACAAAGCAGCAATCGATTCCACTTCAATTCAAGGACAAAGCCTACAACTTTCATATGAGCAAAGTGAAGATGAAGATATTGTCTCATTCATTACTTTCAAGAAGGGTGGTGACAACCAAATCTCAAGTGCAAGTTATGTTCAAATTTTACTCCTTTGTGTCTTGTGTAGCCACTTAGGTAAATGAAGCACTTGAGGATATTCTTTGCTGGTTGTTCATGAAAGAAAAGTGTGATTGGAATTGAATTTATCATCTTCATGAAGCAACATAGATGACTTGAGCTTCTTCCGTGGACTTCAAATCAAGAATCTCAAGTTGAAGAAAGTTTTTCTTCATTCATACATACAATGAGTTGTTTGAAGGATTTGGAATCTTGGTTTTCACATTGAGAAATATAAGTAAATCTGAAGAAGGCCAAGAATGAAGAATCATGCTCAAGTAAAAAGCAAAGGCATTGATCACTCACAACTCAAGAACTTTCTACTTCATGGAATCTTGTCATATGGTAGATTGCCAAATTCTCATTTTCATATTATGGGCATCTACATAGTACACATGGTTGTGAGTATCTCTTGGCATGCATATTTCATTTTTAATTATTCTATTGTTGCCATGACCTAGACATAGAGCGAAAATCCCAAGTTCTTAAATGAATAAAGTGCTATGTGAGAAATTCAAATACTTAGAGCACTTATCAAAAGGGAATTTACTCTATGACTAGAGTTGTGAGACTAATCTTTTCTCTAAGTGATTTTTGTAGTCTCACTATTTGAGAATGTGTTCCTCAAATGGAGTGTGCTATCATATGAAGGCAATCAATCCAAAAACATGTGAAGTGTTCTCTCTCTAGTTGATTTGGAGTTGATGTGTCTATGTTAGCCACTCACCATAATATGGCTTAAATCTGCCCTTTGGACTTAAATGACCAACCATGCATATTCACATCTCCATTCCACTCAAAAGAATATGCATGAGCCTTTAGGGAGATTTAGTCCATGTTATGAGGTTTCTCTATTTAGTGACCTACTTGCATTCCACACATATAAAGGGTTACTAAATGAGAAGCTAGTGCTTGTGTTACTAATGACCTCTTGTGTTTGAGCTTATTCACAGAAAATTCATAGGAGGTTGTGCTTATCAAATTGCATATATCACAAGCTTGAAGGTTACTCTTCACCTAAAAGAAAGATGAGTTTTGCTAGAGGCCAACGAGATCAAAATCGAGATTAGGCAAAATCAAGTTTGAGGTTGAAATTGGATGAGCTAAATTGGAGAAATTCACAAGATTGCAACTTTTGATAAGAGGGCTGAATGGATATAACATCTTGTGAGTATTCTCAACCAAATTCACCTCAAGATTGGACAAGAAGAAGAGCAATGAAGTGAATCATCAAATCTGTCCAGAAATTCAGAATTTTGAGTTGGCTGTCTTCAAGCATGAGTTTCAAAGATCAAACACTGATGAGTTGACCTAAAACTTTGTGAGCATGATATACATGTATAGTACTTGTTGCTGAACAATTGACATGAAGATTTATTTGGAAGAAAATCAGTTTTGAGTTGATTTATGTCAGCTTCAACAAAGTGCAGTTTCAGTCTTGAGCAATATTGGTAGAATAATGTTTTGACTGATCAAATGAAGTACAAATGGGCTGAAACTTTTAGAGAAGTTAGAGGACTCATAGATGAACATCTCTACCAAATTTCATGCATATTGAGCTAGTGGTCTGAGAGATATGAAGTTTTCTCGACGATGACGGAATCTGAAAAACTGTTTCAATGGAATTGAATTGCATTGCATCAACAAGGTTTAGTTGGCTCTCTAGCTGGTCATGAAAGATTCATCGCAATTATGAAGCTTCAGTTTGATCTAAAAGAGTTTTTATGAAAGTGAAAAACTCATGTTGACTTGATTGGACAAGTGGCGCAAAGTGCCAAGATTCCCAATCGGGCAAAGTGCCGCGTCACCACCTGTAGAATCGAGGCATGGATGTAGGGGAGGCCCCTAATCACATAAGGGTCCAAATAAGTTGCAGTCAGAATACAAGCAGCAACAAGTAACTACAACAAGTTGGATCAAGAAGTAAACAATTTGAAACTATTGGAGTGCTAGCGGCTTGAAGGAGTTTGAAACCGGTTGGAATATAGTGCTAACCTCTCCCTTGACCTCAAATTGTTAGTATGCTCAAGTGGACTTTGTGTACTCTTGTATGCACAAATTTAGGGGAGCTTGGCCTAAATCTTGTGTGACTATTGGTTTCCTCCAAGTATATGATGTGCAGTCCAACACATGTGCAAAAAGAGGATGGGTAGTTCTGTGGAGTCTCTAGGTGCCTCACGGTTATTCTAGGAGGTCTCAATCTTTGTAAACCAAGTGCTCCCAGTTTAAATGTTGAATGCCCCAATCCTCAAGTGGAACAATATTTGGATGAGTTGGAGAAAATAATTGAAGAGTGGACTTTCATTGCTATTTCTCCTCTCTAGAGCTCATCAAGTGCTCTTGATCCATCCCACGATCACCCAGGATCTTGCAAGTCAACAAAGTGGTAACTCCTAGTTCACATTTTGCAAAGTTCATGAACTTTACCTTTTGCTCTCTATGTGGGCTGCTTTAGGTAAAGGAAGAACTAGGAATCTAATATATGGAACTTGGATGATCATGAGTGCTCTAATTCACCACATTTCATCAAGTGAGAACTATGGATATCCAAATCATTTGAAATCTCACTCATAATGATCATATCAATGTGGTGACCGATCTACCTTGGTGGTGGTATGTTCTCTCGGCATAATTTCAATTGTTGCAAATTTATTGTGCCTTGACCAAGATATAGGATGAACTCCTCTAGACTCTTAAATTGATTCTAGTGCATTTCACAAGTAATTCAAGTACTTGATGCACATATTGAGGGGGAGCCCATCCTATGCCTTGTGTCTTTTGAGACTAACCTTTTCTTCTAGTGATTTGTGTAGTCTCGTGTTGAGAATGAGTTTCTCTTGGGTATGCTACCTTAATTCAATCCAAATTGGTAAAGTTATCTCTCATATTTATTTGGATTGCAATCTTATATCTTTAGTAGCTACTCTCCATAATATAGCTTAAATTCCCTTATTTGGACTTAATTGACCAAAAGTGCATATGTTCTTGCCTTCCACATATATATGTATGCACTATCAACAAGGGGGAATTTAGTCTATGTTATGAGGTCTTGCAATTAGTGACTCATCATGCCTTCCACATCCAAAGGGTCACTAGTTGTGAAACTCTAGCTTGTGCAATTTAATGCTATCTCTTGTCTTTGTGAGCATTATCTAGGTGATACTATGAGATATGAGCTTTTATTCCAATTGGCATCAACTTGTGAAGATACTTTCAATAGAAGAACACTTGAACTTGTTGATCTTTGGTATTGCCATTGGTTGGTATGGATAGCTCTCGAGATAAGCTTTCCGGAAAGTCCAAGATCACTGAAATCAGAGTTCGGAGTGAAAAGTTATGGCATTTTCGGTGAGGTGACCTGTGCTGTCTGTGTGAGCTGCGGCAGTGCCGCACACCGTGGCGGGCGCAGCGCCGCACCTGCATACAGGTCATGACAGCTGGTTTTTGAACTCTAATGACTAGTTTTGGTTTTGGGTGTATATATACTCATTCTATGGCCCCTGAGCTATCTGTTGACAACCAAAACATTGCAAACCTTCCGAAAAGCCATATGAAGACTCTTTCAAGTGATGTCAAAAATATGAAGATCATATTTCAATTGGTATTCATGGACAATCTTTCAATCTGGTATATCAAGGAATATGTCTTCATCTAGTATCTCAATATGACAACAAGAGTTAGCAATGGACTTTCAATTGAGATCAAGCACAAGTTTGGGTTATCTCCTTGAAGATGATGATGTTGAGAGATGGGCACAAATGAAGTTATCTTGCAGAAAGAATTACTAGTCCCATCAAAGCACCATCAAAGCACTAAATTCAAATATTGAAATCATCTTCTTGGTGGAGATTGTGAGGCTTAGAACAAAGGTATATCACTCCATGGAATCTTGTACTACCTTTGTGCATCTAGGCCCTTACATGCTAGTGTGTGCATGTGTATGTAATATTTTCAGTCACACCATGAGTTTGCTCTTGTGGTGACAATTAGAGATTTATTTAGATATTTGGTTCATACATCTTGTGGTGATGTCATGAGTTTGTCTCATGATGAATGTCATCTTAGTGAGGTATGAGCTAAATATACTAACTTCTCAAGAATCTTGGCTTAAAGTGTTGCATACTTTGTTTGGTAGAAAAGTTAGGAGAGAAATCTTATATGCTAAACCTTGCTCTACTCTTGCTCTCACTTGTCTACCATCATATTTCTTCCTTTTGGTGGAGAGATCCTTTTTGGAGATTAATGCCAAAGGGGAGAAATATTAAAGTGAGATTGATATGTGGTTTTAAAGGGGTAAAGGGGAGGCATGTAAGATTTTTCAAAATTTTGTGTGGTATGTGCAAGGATGATAGTTTAAAATTAATGCTCTTTAAGGACCATTTATGCTAGTGTGTGACATTCATGCCTTGTATGATGGATTGTTTATCTTTTGAGTGCATGAACTGTCATGAGCATCACGGTCATCATGTTACACCTTGCACCCCACGGATGCTATAATATAGGAGAGTTCTCACACTTCATCTTAAATATGTGCATTTGGCATTTGAGGCCAAAAGTTGAATTCCTTCAATGCACACATTTAGGGGAGCTCACTATATCATAGGATTCAAAATCTTAATGTTTATCAATCTTTTGTAAGCTTTAATTGTGTTGTCATCAATCACCAAAAAGGGGGAGATTGAAAGTGCATCTATCCCTTTAGTGGGTTTTTGGTGAATTGAATGACAACATAATTAAAAGGTCTAATAAGTTTGCTAAGTGTTGAACAGGGAAACCGAGTCTATTGCATATACTTGTGGATTGTGTAGTAACAAGTATATTCAAGGTTCAACAAGCAAACTTGATGGTATTCCATAGAGTATGGAAGCAAAGCCAAATTGTGTATTGTTGTATTGGAAGATGATGGAAACGATCTAGTTTAAGCAAAAGACAACAATGCAAATGAAATCAATGAAATGGCTTATATATTGTGGAATATCATAGCATCATGTGAAAGCAAGCATACTTAGCAAAAGACAAATGAGACAAGAGTTGATGATATTGGATTGGTCTCTATAATGGCTTGTTTCCCATGAATAGAAGATTGAAATAAGTGTTGGAGTGTCAAGCCAAAATGATAGGATATAAGGAACCGTGAATTGGCTTGACCATATTGATGTTGATCCATGTATGTCTCTATGTGAGTCAAACCGAAGCTTGATTGGTCTCAACATTCATATCTACAAGATAATCAAGCAAGGATCAAAGTGTTGAAGAAATGGTTATTCAATGGATGCTTAATGTGATGTGACTTGAATATGCCTTGATAAGGTGAAGATAGCAAGGAAAGGGCTTCGAGGTACTAAGCGAAGGTGAAGGGCAAGCGGTGGCTTGGGACCGAGGTACCATGGCTAAGGTGAAGAAGAGAGTACTTGCATTTAGTCGAGGAACTAATCATGCTATGAGGAGTCATATTGTGTTAAGGATCAAATCATTGGTGGAAGTGACTTGAAGCCATTGAGTTGAACTCATATTTGTGGAAATGGTTCAAGTCACATGCTCAAGGTTTACTTGCTCTAAGAGATGAGACAAAGATGATAGAGGATGATGTACAAAGGTTGATGGAACCTCTCAAGTGCAATGGATGACAACCTGGACTCATGGAGGTTTAAATTCATTTATATTTTGAATCTTGAGTTTAGGACATGCCGTACTATTAAGAGGGATCCTAGAACCCTTGGCTACATGTGAACTAAATGCTCAAACCTCCACATTTCGGCCAAAAACATCACTCCAAGCCAAAACAGACCATCCAAAACTTCAGTTTTACACTTTGTCGTTGCGGCAGGGCGGCGGTGCTGCGCGCAGGTGAGGGTGCAGCGTACAGCGAGTGCCAGCGCTGCTAAGAGTTAAAGGTCAAGACGCGCCCCGACCGTTGGGGCCGGCGGTATAAATACCCATCCGGCCCCTCTCCCCAACGGTCATCTCTTCTTCCCCAACGTTCATTTCGTGGAAGAACGAGAACCGAGCTCTTCTCTCTCTCCTCCATTGTTGCTCCTCCACTCCCCAAGCTAGATTTCGATTCCCACCATCAAATCTTGAGGGAGAAGGCAAAGCAAACTTCGATTGGAGACCGGATCTACAGCTTCCCCACCTTGAAAGAGCATTTGGTTCACGTTTGGCCGGTGTGCTAGGGTTCTTTACTCTTGGAGCTTGCTCCTAGCCGGCTAGGCGTCGCCCTTGAGCTTGCCTCTTCGTGTGGCAGCCTTGGGAGGTTTGTAACCTCACTCAAAATCAAGAAAATCACCCCTCATCTCAAGGGTTCACTCCCTTGACTTGAGAACGAGGGAAGGGACGGCTTGTGTGGCGAATCCCAATCCTTTTGTGGATACCTCAACAACGTGGGACGTAACCCGGCCTTTGTGGCGACGGTGAACCACGGGAAAAATCCTTGTCTCACGCGTGCTATTTACATTCTTGCATATTATTCTTGTGAGCTGGGGTTTCATCCCGATCTACTTTGTTGAGGAGTTCTGGCACATTCTATTGGATATATGTGATATATTTGTGTGCAGGAACTTGGGATATTCACTCGATCTAAGTTTCGTTGCTTAGATTTCAAACTGCGGTTTGTGTTTGTCGCCAGCGGCGGTCTTGCGCGAAGCGGCGGTGCCACGCAGACGAGGCGGTGCAGCTTGGCAAAGCGGCGATGCAGCGCCGCGCCTACTGGGCCGAGAGAAGTGTCTCTCTGTCTCGTCTCTGTCTGTTGGTCGGTTCACGCGGGCAAGCGGTCAAGGACTTGACGCTTGGCGGTGCCGCGCCTATTGTGTACCGCGGTCTGCGAAGTTTTGACAGTCGATTTTTAAGGTATAGGCCTATTCACCCCCCTCTAGGCCTCCTAGGCGACATCAAGGTCCTTACAAAGGGAGCCATTTAGTCTCATGAATCGTCAGTGCGGGCTACCTAATGTTGGCCACAAGTAAAATAGAGCATTTTGTACTTACTAACGTCACGGAGGTCCATTTGAACACATATAAGCTCCACAACTTAAGGCCATCCATCTCTAGTTACCTGTTCATTGGACACAGAGATAGAAACTTGATCGGAGAGTGGGTTGGTGGGTGAGGAAAGAGAGAGCCAACCAGCCAGTCGTGTCTAGGCGATATTGGAGAAATTTAAACACCAACCTAGAAATGAACACTTGATGGATACTTGCTCGCATGGAACAACACATGAAGGATTCATAGTTCCGGCACCTGAAATTAATTAACAATAAAATAGATCATAACACTATACGAGAAAAATATCATGCACAAAATAATGATGTGAGTGATGAGAGGACAAAGCTCTCACTATCCTCCGTTACTGCTCCTAGGACACTAAAGTTCAGGTGTAAAGGCACAAAATATCATGCCGCCTATGGTTCTATTATTATCCTAGAAATTGTAGAACAGGACACTAAGGAATAACAAGACTAAACAATGGAAAAGGTGTAAAGGCGAGATACCATAAGGGGATTCTTGGTTCACACGGACAAACAAACTAGTACCAAGCTCAAATCAATCACGAACATGTAGCATTTAGAAAGTATTTCTACAAAAAGGCTGGCCGAACACACATTTAAGAAATCGGGGGTGCTAAGCAACCTTTGGCCCCAATCTGAATTACGAAATACATGTCATGGTATCATTGTCCCGCACTTATATTGGATTTGTTAAGTGTGAAGATACTAAGTTTGATACTAACAAACAACAAGGAACTTCACATATGTATGACTAATCTCAATGGAACGATATCACCATAACACACAAGTATGAATTTCTACTATACCACCAACACATATACAAACCACAAATCATCCAGATCATTCAATTTGAAATAATATGCAGTAATAACATGGGATAGACCTAGAACACATGTGTGTTTGAGTTAAATTCACGGGAACAAGATATAACAAGTGGCTCCCTCATAGATGCGCTAGAGGATTAGGAATTTTTAAATTTGAACAGACTAGCTTACTATATAAGCCTTCATTTTTCTTGTAAATGAGTTTAAACTAGGTCCATGACTGTGAGAGCAATTTTTATTATTCTATCTAAGTCCATGAGGTTGGTTTTAACTTGAGCTTGATGTTTGAAATAACCATAGTCGAGATACCAAAGGTTACAACAACAAAATTTAGGAAAAATCCTTAGTTAAGGTGATAGAACCATAGTCAAAGAACAAAGGCTACAACAAAATAATGTCTAGCACCGCTATTCGAGAGAATTGGACAAGGAGGCAATTCGTGAGTGTAAGGGTCGACAAAACATTCATGAATAGGATCTCAGAGAAATCATGAACCAAGAAGCAACAAGGTAAAGGCAAGTATGTAACAATAAAACTTACTAGTAATAGGGAGGTACATTTGAAAACCAAAAAGCTAGACAAGCTTAAAGCCATCCATGCATGGCATGACGTAGAACAAATAAGGTGGTGACCTGCCACAAAGGACAAGATTAAGATCAAACAAGAGACAAGATAAAAACAAGGACAAGCCATCCATGCCTGGCACTTGTGACATAGCAGAAGCGAAGCTGAAAAAACATAAGCAGGTGGCAGTGCTACTCACTAATGATAGGGATGTCCATTTCAAATGCCACAAGCTCACACAAGATTAAAGCCATCAAAGTCTACCACCACCAGCCCAGGCAGACCTCATGCACTCCATTTCAAAGACATAGGAATAAAATTTCAAAAGATAACCATTCAGTATCATCGATCATACATTATGGCCACTAAAAAGGCCACTAGCTGATGCTAATAGATTGAGAGCTACAAACAAGTTTGATTTGTTATCTCAATAACAAGCAAGGTAATGAATGAATTACCTGTCAGCAGTAGACAACATCTAGGATCACAAAACCCTAAATATGCACTTGCTGCTCCTCAAAGTCTTTGTCTAAAAGCAATGGTAGAACCTCGAAATGAATTAGCTCAGCCTAATGTCAGTGAGGTCCATTTCAAGACCAACAAGCTCCACAAGCTTAAAGTCATCCATGTATGCCATGTCCTATAAAAAATAAGAGGATCATGATCTAAAACAAGGGACAAAATACAAGATAAAAACAATGACAAGACCAGTGGGTAGGAAACAATACAAGGCACAGTACAATACAGTACAACGGACATTGCACTACAATACAAGGGAAAGTAAAATATAAAATACAAGACAAGGCACAATCCAAACACAATTCGTAGGTCCCTGCGATGACTTTGCGTCTCGGCCTCGAGGGCCTAACGGCCCACTCGGCCTCGAAGCGAAAGTGTTACTTTCACAATCCGCCTCCGGCGGTAGGTTCATATAGGGAATCAAGCGATGTCATTTTGTATTATCCTAACTTGTATCGCAGGGTCCCTGTTTTTGGACTATGAGATCTTGTTTCAAACAAATTTTATTTACCACAAGGGACAGGACAGCTAAGACAAACAAGTAGACAGATTTGATAAAGTTTTTTTTAATATAAGGGACATGACAACTTCGACAAACAAGGGGACAGATTTGACAAATTCTATTTTTTTGCAGGTCCACAGCCAAGGAGTTGATGAAATGGAAGAACCAGATTCTTTAATGCAAATTAGTCTTGGAAGTGATGATAATGCCCTACAACTTACTCAATTGTCTGAGTTAACTAAAATAGTTGAATAGAGAAAAAAAAAACCCAATCACCAAACCCAAGAGAATATGCTCAGAAGGACAAGACAATTGGATGCTCTAAGTTAACTAAAATAGTGAAATTATTAATAAGATCAGATATTGCACATGTTACACACCATAATTGCATTAGTTGAAGTGTGCAATTTACTACTAATAAATGTGCAACTAAGAAAATGGTGCCTCTACATAAAGGAATAGGATAAAATCACACTTAAGTAGAATTCTAATGCAGTTTGCATTAGAAATTCATCAATCTCCATGGCTATATGCAGGTCAAAAAATTGTCGGCTCGAAAAACTTATCTTTGGACTCGATTCTTTGAAGCAACCTCACATTCACAATTAAGTTCATACTAGTTCACAGTTTAGACAAGTTAATTTCATAGAAAAATGCACTCACAGATTATAGACAACCTAGTTTTAGTTGTGGTGATGTATATATAACACAAAAGCAACATAAAATGGATGCACATATACTTTCCTTAACCGAAAAATAGGCCCAAACATCTTCCTTTTTAAGTTTAACTCCCGGTGAAAAAGACAAGAGAATATAAGTTAACATATGGGTAAGCACAACATATAGACCCTGTGAGTGACCATAGTGTTGTTCCTACCTTCCATATAGGCCAATCGGCCAACATACAAGCAACAACAGATATGTGTGTGGAAATGAGACTAAAAGTCCTTCCACCCGTTGCATATCTACTATTTATACCATATCAATAATTTCATACAGTACAAAAAGAAAATTGCACGTTTCAATTAGTGTAACCATTACTTTTTGAAAATGCAATTTCTACTATATATGTATGCAATTAAGAACGGTGCTAAATCTGAAGCCGGTGTCGATCATTTCACATAGGTTCTCACCGTGGGCACACAAGCACCATCCATGCCATCATCCTTTATCCTTTGGAGCTGGCACTATCAAGCAATGCAACCATCTCGCTTGACCAATGTCACATGTTCCTTCAATCATAAACTTTTCTTTAGTACTAGTTGACACGGAATGCAACCACTTTATTGCGGTATCTATTCATTCTTGTAATCCATACGCATTGCTTTTTACACAAAATATAGTATCTTGAATCGGGACCGTAGAAATGGAACCACCCAAGTTGTTTGTAATTTTTCCAAATCCTTGGTACACTCTTTATAGAGATTGATGAGTTCAATCAAATCAAGTGCCTCGGAATAAAGGACCGTATTTTTAACAAGAAAAAACAAATGAACCGGTACACTCCAAATAACTCCACATGCTCTGCATTCTCTCCGATACAAGGATGATTTAACAATATATATTCAATCGACAAAGACAAATCCAGTGGAAGAACAATTAAAGGGGGCTGACGAAGAAAGCATCTAATAACAAGGATTACATTAAAAATGTCCTAAAAATAGGCTCCATTCAAGTGGCATGATGCAAATCTGTTGTGCCGCACAAAAACACAAAAGTGCAGACACACATATGACAAAACTAAAGTGCAGATAGAAGAAGAGAATATCACAAAAGAAACAGAGAAACAAGGACATATGCAGAGGCATTTAATCAAAAACTTCAAATGGTGTTCTTATAGGAATTTAATCAAACAATTCAAGTGCAAATTTCCCAATAATAGTATTCTTGCATTGATTACAATACATGGCTCACACAAGCAAGCACAAAACTTCAGCACTACTCTCTGTTCCATGATTAGCAAAGCATGCACCGACCTCAATCGATAGGTACAGAGGTTCAAGAATGGTTCAAAGAGCGGCTATTGTTGTAGGGCAAAGCAACAACTCAGCAAAGAACCACTCCACTAGCATCCGTAGGAGCCTAAGGATCTCCACGCACCTGCAGAATCGGAGAGACATGAGATGATGTGGGGAGCCGAGAGGACCTACATAGCACGAGCGGACGAGAGGGTTTACCCGATTATGCTCGTCGTCCTCGTTGCTAAAGCCTAAAGGATGTTCTTCTATTGAATCCGAATTAGGAGTTCTAGACACAATTTCTTGTCGGCTAGAGAATGACAAAATTTATTCCATTAGAATAATTCTCTCGAAAAACTTCGAAAATGCAATGGCACATTCAAATTCAAATTTGCAAAGAACAACTAAGTAAGCGCTTGTCGATTCTCATGGAACAGACGACACAACTAAAAAAGGCGGATCGGCATAAACCTAAAACAAGACATGGCGAGGGAGGAGATCGGAGGCGCTATCCTGAACCACAAGCAGATCATTAGAAAATAGGTACTAAAATGATTGAGCATTTCATTTGCTTTAAATCGCCAAATATGTTGAATTCTCTCGAATCTCAACTTGACAAGGTTAGCCAAAATTCTCTAAAAAGTACAAAAGCTACACGTGGAAAATGTCCGAAGTAGATGATGCAAGTAGGCACATATGACTTGCTTGACAACCGTGCTCCAGCGAGTAACAACCGAAAGGTTGAATTACTAACCATTCAAATATAGTAGGGAGCCAATCATGTAAAATAGACAACTAGCAATGCGGCTTTCATTCAAGTAAAACACTATGTGATGAACACTATGCCCTTCCTGTATACCAAACAAACACAAGGGCGACCAAGGGCGTCCTACACCCCACCACACGTAGACAAGAGATCTACGAAAGCTCTAAAAATAGAACAAAAGGCACAATATAATGGTGCAATAAAATGCATGGCGGCTCCATTTCTAGAGCCGCGGCCTCATCCACACAAACCGCTGCCGAGAAATAGACGCTAACATGCCATTTGTGCTAGATCCGGAGGAATCGAATCACTAAATAGCCTCATGCACACAAACCGCCGGCCGGCGCCTCATGCACACAAACCGCCGCGAAATGCATGGCGGCTCCATTTGTGCTAGATCGAGCGCGAAGAGAAGCGGCAGATCTCGGTCACCGGAATCCCCCGGGTCACCTACCCGCGGCCGCTAAGAATCCACACCATGCATAAGTTGGACCGAGGGTGCGCCACGCCGCCGCACGCAAAAATCCTCGACAACCACAACGCATGAGCCCGCATGACAGATCCATCCATGGGAAACAAAAGCAAGCACACCGAATCAAGCCCCGGATCCCCCAAAAATAGCACAAATCAAGGAGGGGAGCACGAGCGGAGGTACCGACGACCTTGGTAAAGAACCGAGCCCCAAATCGGGCGCGAGAGGACTCCGGCGAGCTGGGACGAAGAGGAGCACGAAGAGGAGCAGAGAGAGGACCTCAGGCGGGCTGGACGGAGAGGAGCACGAAGTGGAGTGGAGGAATCGCCGGTCGCCTTGTTGAACCGCCCCCGCCCGACGCTTCCCCAAATGGTGAGTGCTTGTCCCGAGATTGGCATCCAAGGCCAAAGACCGGTATCGGGCGCGGACCCGACAGAGCGAACCCGACAACGGAAATCGCACCCGTGACTGCGTGTCCCTTCCGCTCGCGCTCGCACGTTGCCTCCGCGCCAACAAGGAAACGAACAACGCCACGCGCACGCACGCGAGGCGATGAAAGAGACAGAGCCATGATTTCTTTGCGAAAGACAAGTAGGAAAAGTGAAAAAAATATACTATGGAACATACCATATGACATGTTTATGGTATAGATCTATTTATTTAGAGTCTAACATAACTGAATTTTCCATTTTATAATCTTTTCTATAATTGTTGGGGGCCACCAAAACGGGCCCCTCACGAGGCGGACCCGCGGATGTCAGGGCCCGGGATCTTTGGCCACCCAGCGGAGCCCCTGGGGGGGACCCGCGGATCATCCACGGCGGACAAACCGGTCCGGGCTCGGGGACGCTCCAGACTCGCTCGAGCCCTGAATGAGTCCAGGCCGACGTTGGAACCACCGGGATACTTTTCCATTCCTTCGCCTAGAAGGAGCCAACCTCGCAAGACCGGACGCCGGGCTTAAGCAAGGACCGAGCGGCGGGGGAACCGGCGCTCGAGAGGCGATGCGGGCGGAAGGAGGAGAAGCGGGCGGGAGGCGCGGGCGAGGTCGGCCGCGGGGTCGAGGCGCGGGAAGATCTCCTCCCGAGGTCTTGTCGGGGAGGAAGGTCCATGCCATCGCGGCGATTCGACGGCGGTGGGAGAAGCTTTCTACTCTTGGTGTAGCTTTATAGCTTTGCTTTTCTCCGTAGCCATAAAAAAATGTCTTAAAACATACCATATTATATGTTTATGGTCTCATTTAGAGTCCACCATAACTGAATTTTCTATTTTACGATTTTCTATAATTTATTATGGACTGAAAGCAACAAGTCGCTCCCCTCGTCTCTCTCCCCGAGCGCCCCCAACGGGCGACTCGGGGAGGGCGACCGTGCTCACCGCCGGGAACCCACCCCCTCTCGCCCCTCCGGCCGCCGTCGCTGCCCTGCGCCGCGGTGGCGGTGAAGGCCAGCGCTGGTGCCCCAAAAACGAGCACCGCGCACTCCTTCCCGCCTCCTCTACCCCAACCCTACCGCTCCTCCCTCTAGCTTCAACTCCACTAGCGGCCCGCCAGCCTTGGCGGCGCTCGGCCGGATTCGGCCTCGTGCGGCCTGGATCTGCCCGCTGCGGCGCCCTACTTCCCCAGCGGCGACTTCCGGCGGGCAGGGGTGTCCTTCCCAGCGGCGACGCCCGCCAACCGTCGGGGCGCTCGGCCTTTCGCGGAGGGCATCCTCCTCACGGCGAGGATCTAGGCCCCGTGGCCTCAGATCGGGAGGGGCATCCTCCTCACGGCGGCGCCCGGTGGCCTACCTGCGCATCTTCCGGCGGACGTGCGCTTGGCTGGGCCCCTGGTCACGGCGGGCCCGCGTCCGTGCTCCTTCTCCAGTGGCGGATCTCGGCCCTGGGGCCCAGTCCTGGCGGATTCCCTGCTGGCCTCGCGTCCGGCGGCGTTCCGGCGGCCCGAGGTAGATGGCGTGCGGGGTGTGTGACGATTTGGGCGGCGTGGCCAGATGTGTATGTCGTCTCGCACCATGGTGGTGTGGGCGACTGCTTTGGCAGTGTGTCTTCGACGCCGTGGTGGCGTAGATGGCGGCGCCGCGCTCGTCCCATTGTGTATCGTCGATGCATGGATCTTCGGGCGAAAGCCCAGCCCGATGTGGTCGGGTGGACGGCGGCGGCGGCTATTGCGTCGTCTTCGAGCTCCTGTCATCGCTTCTGGTCGTCGCCACCCCGCCTTGGTCGTTCTGGTTGTCTTGCTGCTCTTATTTGCGCTTCATGTCTCTCTTCACCTGGGTGTCTAGCTAGTGGTTGCTGCAGCTGCGGTCGTGGTCGTTTCCGGCGGATGCTTTGCCGCCGAGGTGTTCTTCGTCGCATGGGCGGATGCTGGCCAGGTCTGATTGTTTCAAGCGGAGTTGATTTCGTGCCTCCAGTTCCAGGTGTGCTGGCCAGCTGATTGTGGAGACCGATGCTCTTGAGGATTTTTTTTTTCATTTTTTTGACAACACATACTCCATATACGGTTATTTTATACCGGTTGCAACGAAAACTTTTGGGATTGTACATGCCAAAGAACAAGACAGAGGCAATCTGGGTGATGCGTAATGACATGATTTTTAGAAACTTGGCAAATTCTATTCAAAGATGCAGGGCTATGTTCAGAAAAGAGTTTGCTCTAGTTACACCGACTCTATGAGGAAAGACAAGATATCATCCTTTTTATAGATCAATGGCTAGACAACTTTGTCAAATCTTAGCCATCTTTCTTCTTTCTTTTTATGTTTCTTGATTGTACTCTATAAAGATTTATGCTTTATATTTGGATGTTAATAAATTTCTAGTAGGGGTTCTGTCCCTGTTTCATTAAAAAAAAATCAAAATCTGGCACTCATAATCATTGTCGCCGTCTACTCGTCTTCCTCAACCATTGTACGTGATCCAATCATCAAGATGAGATTCATGTATATCTGATGATTCTACAATGTCAATTGCTGAAGACTTTCCTTGATGAATCTATCCAGTGTATGTAGTAGACAATATTCCAGAAAGATGTATGTTATGATGCACTTCTGGCTGAGACCGTAAAGTTTGGTTAAAACACCCACGGCATGGGCTAAGGATATGGGTTTGCTCCCGGTATCTTTGTCAAACAAAAACTCCATGAATTGTTTGACTCCATCGATGAATGCAGGTGTGAATTGTCTCCCACTAACCCAGGTTCTGTCCATCAGTTGTAGCATAAGTATGCAAGTTCATTTAAATAGTGGGAACAGTTTGCTGAAGATGTCCAATGAAACAAGTGACGGCTCAATCTGAACTAGAGTGAAGGAGCTATATAATTTTACGGATCGGTCAGCACATATCTGAACACACCAAACAATTTATATGGGTGTCCTCCCAAATTTCTGAGTGTCGTAATCTATGCATTTGTTCATATCATCATATGGCGGGGACAATCTGCTTTTCTATTTTAATTGATAAAATAGCCTTTCTTTTTAGAAATTTTTTACAATAATTGGGGAAAAATTCGATGACTCATATCGACCGAGAGCGACCGATCCGACGGCAATAAAGATAGGAAGCAATGGGAGGCAAAGACACGAAGGCAAAAATTGCCTCTGTTGTGTCTATGACGGTGGACCATAGAGGCAAAAATCGCCTTTCGTTGCCTCCCACAAATGTAGGGATTAAAACCGGGCGGTAATTGCATTTTTGTAATTCGTTTTTTTATCTAGGACAAAACGGGAACTTCATAAGTGCCAAAATATCGTTTTGAGTAGTATAGTTAGCGTAGATAATATAAGTCATATAGTTAGATGGATAACTTTTTTCAAAAAAAAAAAAAATACTGGCTTTGTAGTGTTCTAGGGTTCGTTCGTCCGTCAAGTCTCCGCCGCCGGTTGGTCGCGGATCGTCGGCGGGGCTGGCCGCAGATCCGCCGGCGCCTCGAAGGCCTCCCCGAATGCCAAGAGTGGAGGGAAGGCGAGCACTCGGACATCGTCTCTCGGACATGGCCGGCCTATTCGACTTCGCCCACTGCCGGGCGGGCGGCATCTCGTGGGCCGCCGACCGAGGAGTCGTTTCGGCGGCAAGATGCGGCTCGCCGCCGCAAGCGAGTCGGTCCATGTCGCGCCCGCGACGGCCGCCCAGACGGGCGTCTCGTGGTCGAGGCCGCGGGCGTGAGACCGCCGCCGGTACTTCCACGGAAGCGCCGTGGCGGGCACCTCCATGCCGCCGGCCCCGCCCTCTGTATCCACTCTTCCATGGGCCACACAACGCCGCCGCCCGTCGGGTTCGTCTTTTCACAGTTCTCGAGAAGAATGGAATTTTGTCTTCATGCCTTCAAACCGTTTGGTGGAATGCCGATCGAGTTTGACTGATGTTCAAATAGCAGATGCAGATATTCAAGCCTGTTTGTTTCAGTTAGCTGTTGCATCAGAGAATTCTGCTATTCACTTCACCTTATCATGCATTGCCGTTGGTATATGTGATTGTCCAGGCATGTCGTGATTTGTAGTTATCTTCGTAAAGTGTTGTTATATGTTAACTCAGTTAGCTCACATCTAGTTCCCCGGTTAAACAGCCATGGGAAAAGCAAGGTCAAGGAAGTTCGGCATGGGATTTGAAATCACCACAAAGGGAACCCCGACGTGTTTAGAACAGAAGTTCAGCATGATGGCACCAACAACGCCATGTAATCGGCCTATGGCTAGTGTTAAGCAATATGACCCTCAAGATATTAGCTCGCCGTCCTGTTGACAAGCAGGTAGTTTCCGTCGCTTGTTAATTTGCTATGTACTAGAAGCTAAATATCCATCCAAGTTGTGTTTGTTTACATGCATATACTCTTCCTGCACAATTATGGACAGGCTCAAAGGACTAGCAAGGGACAGTTCGGACGCGGATCGCGGTTGGTCTCCTCGGGATCCTACTTATGGTCGAGACAGGCCATCCAGGATATTACCAACAGCAGCTGCCCACGTAGTATTTTAATACATACATTGCATTTGTTTTACGTAACATAGTCGAGTATCGAGATTTATTCAAGTATAATGAGTAGTACTTATCTTTGTGCAAAGTGAGATCATGTGAAGAAAGATGTCAGTCACACAAGGAACATGATGTAGAGGAATTTTTGGTCGATGAAAACCGTCACGTTTTGTTTTTCTTCTTCCGAAATAGCTTGCGCCGCAAATGTATCCAACGACAGAGTGTGATGCCCCGCCTCGGGACGACGGTGTTGTTATGACAGGCATCGAGAATTTAGCCCCCTGAATGAACCTTTTGAAACGAGTTTTTGTTTGCCCGAGTTTTGATGTGCCATGGATATTCTTGTCATGACTTGGGTTCGGACTTGAGCGAGTAGTGGTAACTTGTAACATCTGGAACAAGTTGTGCGTTGAGACTATATATACCGATGTTTCGGGTACACAATCTTGATAGGGCATATTGCGTGACTATATATTGGCCAAATGCACTGATAAAGCGGCCAAATGCGTGACTATATATTGGCCCAGTTATTAAATCTTGCCAAGGTCTTCGACCTTCCTTTTGAAATTCCCAATTGTCTTAGTCAAAATGCATCAATTGATGTATACATGAAGAATAAAAACTTAATGCATCAATTCAAGTAATTGACTAACTCTTCTCCGACCGAAACAAAAGCTACCAGATTTCAGATTTCTTCAGACCCAAACAATTCCTTTATTCCAAATTGTAGGTCGTTTTGGCTTTTCTAAATGCATTTCTTTCGCTATGCATCTAGACATAGTGTATAACTAGGTGCATATTAAAAGCAGTGTATCTAGAAAAGCCAAAATGAACTATAATTTGGAACGGAGGGAGTACCTATTAAAATTTCAGATGATTTAGAGATACTGGTGATACACATATCTCACATGTGGCGACATCTCTCACAGTCACATTGGTCGTGAGCCATGTATGCCTTTGAGAGGATGTGCACCACCACTTTGTCAGAATCAATTGAAACTTTTTTCTCATGACTATATAGCAAAATGGTGTGTCCATGCAAGTTTTTAGATTTTTCTAGCTAGATTAGGGTATTTTAACATTTATTTTTAGTAAATCAACAAATAATTACAATAATAGGTAAACTTGCTCGAAAATTGCACGAGATACACACAACATCGTAGTTTGGATCCATAAACACCCTAGTAAAGTTTCAGATGCTTGCCGGATAGTGGTAGTATGCATCCTAGTGAAGCATACATGTCTTACATGTACTCAATGTGACTAAGTGAGATATGTAGTTGAATATGTGGGATTTGTAGTTCCACCTTCACAAAGTCATTAGAATATTATTGCCATTCTCACACACTAACAAGTCCAAAAAAAAAAGGGGGAAATAAAATAGAAATAGCAAATAGTAAAAAAAGCAAACGGAATAAAAACCAAAAATTAGCTCCCACGGGTTTTGAAACAGGTAGCGGTGGGCTAAACTCGGGAAGAGTTACCATCGCACTAGTGCAGTATTTTAGTTATGGGAGAGGGATAATATTTTCCAATATCTTAGGAATAGTTCGTCAAAAGCCCTCTCCCTCGCTTGGGCCGAAGACCAGCAGGCAGCAGCCCATCAGCGATAACAGGGCCAGCGCCCTGTGCCTGCGCCCTTGCCGCTGATTAGCGTGCTTAATGACTTGGTTACCCTTTCAAATGAAAAAAAGAATTTAGAGAAGGCAATGGGAGGCAATGGTAGGCAAAATCAAGTACTGTAAAAGGGCTCTTCTTTTTAAGGCTATTTTGTGCCATCATTTTGCTTTGTCACTAAAACTGTCATAGATGTGCACAATTCTACTGATATAGAGATTCAAACTTGTTATAACTGGAGTATAATGTTGATGGCCTTAATATATGTGTGACACATTAATAATATCAACTGCAAAATAGGTAGTAACCTCTATTTAAATGTAACAATAAATGTAATAAAAAATTGGAAAATGGAGTCACAACCAGGTTGAAACCATTGACCTAGCAGCAAGTATCACATTCTCATTACCAGGTAGGGATTTGATCCAGTAGTGACCCACATCCTATTACTGTCTGAGTGATCTACTGCTATACTTATTTTATTCGATAAACAATAAACAGTATGAAGGTCTCGATTTGATATACCCACACACATTAACCTGAACGTGCCACTAATTCAGCGGGCGTGATGATTGCTGCATTTCATTCGCCTTCTGAATCCATTCCACTATCGAGCCCTGAAGCCTACGAGGTGCGTGCGCAAGCCACAGATTGAGGAAGCTTATGACATCCTGTATCCATCTCTCCAGTTTGGGGTCACGGCGTTGCTGGATCGCCAACCTTCTGCTTCGAGTGCCTCTACTACGCCTCAGGGGCATCTTTGGCATGCTGATCTTCTCGACATGAAGGAATGCCATGCCATGCCTGGACTTCCAGGACATCTGGTATGCCGTTGCCTCCGCCTTGTGATGGAGGCAGTTGATCGCCTTGGGCAGCATGAACTCATCCAGCTGCTCAAGGCTGATGTTTGTGTGCGCACAACCAGCCTGCTCTATGCCGTCGATCACCTCGGTCGCTGAGCTCTCGATGGCAGGAGCCAGATCTTCAGAGCCGTGGGGGGAGAAGAGGAGCCCAAGCTTGAGATGTGGCAGGTTCTTGAGACAGCCGCTTTCACTTTCAACGGTTTTGCTTCTGTGCAGGTGGTTGTACTCAGACAGTGGGATGTAGCGTTGCAGGGCCACTTCGATGACTGGTTCTAGATCAGCCACATCTGACAGTTTCATTGTACTGCTGCTGCTATAGGAGTGGTAGTTCAGCTGCTCTTGATGGTTGCAGCACTGCGGGTTTGGGCGAAACCACTGGGTCAGGCTACTGTGGATGCTGTTCCAGTGTTCCGTGTAGTTGGATTCAACATATGGTACCCAGGAGAAGTCCTGGGTCGGCAGCTGGGCAAGTTCGTTACGAGCAGACTCAGCCGTGGGCTTGAAATTAGGAGTGACCAGCAGGTCCAAACACTTGATGATGGTCCCGACCAGGTCCGTGCTCTCGGAGAGGCGTAGTATGGAACCCAAGCTCAGGTTCTTCTCAGGCGCCTCGTCGTCTTCGTAGACGAAGATGAGCTTGGCTTCCACCCCGCGGTCCTCCAGGCGAATGGGACGCACACAGAACAGATGGTACTGGCTTCTCCAGACAAATCTGTACCGTAGCTCTTCGCAGGCGAGGAGGTGCCCGATGAGAGGGTCGACGTGCACGTACCGGCGTGGAGTGCCACCAAGCTCCACGAACCTCAGGAACTCGCCGGAGCCGTCTGCGAGCCGCTCGAACCTTCGGACAGCGGTGGCAGTACTGCTCGAGTCACGGCTGAAGAGAGCAGCAATGAGGAGTGTCTTGGTGGCATGGGCTAGGCGCCTGGGGAAAGAGGATCTCCGCAGCTCCTGCTCTTTGGCCTCGTCTTCCACGGCGCGCTGCTTGCACTCGCGCAGCGTGTCGTCACACTCCTGCGCTGTGCGTTTCAGCTTCTTGCGCCAGCGCAGCAGCGACGCGTCCTTGATCTGCCACCTTCGAGATGTCTCTAGCGCGGCCTCCAGCTTGATCTGCGCCAACTCCAGCCTCTCCACGTGCTGCCCATTCAAACTCTCATCAACAGCAGCAGCAGGTTTCTCTGCTTCATGCTCGCCAATCAGACCACAAATATACTGCTTTACGGTCGCCTCCGCAATCGCAGAACACACCATCTGCGCCATTACTTAGGAATCAATTCCTGTTCCTGCGGAGGAAGAAAGTACGCACTGCAGTAAGCTGAGGAAATACTGACAGGGAAATACATCTCGTCTTCATTTAACAGCTGGTTTATATTGACCCAGAATAGTCTCCCAAGTCTGTGCTAAGTAAGCAGTCATCAAGTCCATGGACCTAGAATGAGATATGCGCGACTGATACCCATAAGATAAGAAAGGTGTGGTGGAAAGTGCCGCAAAGAAAGGCCGATGCAGTACTCATCAGTACGTGTCATCACAGTCGCATTCTTGGAACCAGCAGCAAGAAAGTTTGTAGTATTAGTGGACTTCGTGCTTGACTGTACATAGTCAAAAATATATATGTAACTACGTGGAAATAAAGTGGTCACTCACTAAGCAATCAGAAGGGATAATTGGTACCAATCAACACTTCAAAACAAGTCAGACCAGCTGGCAAGGACTTTCAATTGTGAAAGGGAAGACTGCCCTTCACCTACTTAGAGCTCCCACTGAGTTTAACTAAACCAAGTTCAGTCCCCTAGTGACCAAACATGAGAGAAGGCTTGCTACAGCATCAACCTTCCGAAGTCAAGCTGGCAAATTATAACTGGCTAACTCAGTAATTATAGCCCTACCAACTTTTGCAATGAACACTTTTAGCATCCATAGTTCAGTATTCTAACAAACAGACAAATAGATAAGACATTGAAAATGGAGAGGAGCAGACCTTACATAAAAAAAACAGCTAAAGCTAATTAGACAACAGTAAGATGGCCAAAAAAAAAGGAAGGAGGGTTAGGAGTTCTAAATCTCAAAACTCATAATGAAGCCCTTTTGCTAAAATTACTTCACAAGTTCCTAAACAAAGAAGATGTCACCTAGGTCAGCCTCATTTGGTAAAGCTATTACAGAGAACAAAGAATCAATGCAAATTGGAAACACGAGAAAAGCCTCACTTTGTTGGAGGAATGGCCATAGTGCAAATCATGGATGGAAAAATCTGCATGCTTTGGGATGGTTTCTGAGGGGAAAGCATTTCAAAACTTCAGTACCCAGAATCTACCCTACTAATGCACCAACTTCGCTTCGTTCAAATCTATTCAAATCTACGTTCCAGATTACTTCTTAATCTTCTCTCTCATACTCAAACACCATCCGACGATCAGGATTAAGTGTATGATCCTTACTCATGACAAATCCCGTGCATACAGCCTACCTCCTCCTATCCTCCTAGCGCACAATCTCTCCCAAAATAAACGATGCGCTTTCAAGCTCACATGACGATCAGGGAACCACGCATTCCTTGTATTTGTAACCAGCTTGCCAAATTTCATCCCATAAGCACTTCTCATTTTATTTCCCTTTACCATGTGGATCATAGTTTTAGGGGACCTGGAAGAATAATCAATTTAACCACAACACATATATACATGAAAATCACAAAATGAGCAGTTCTACAAAAACATTAGTGATAGTAGAGTTCGAATTATTTTTCACATGCTTATAGTTGTCTGCTCAGTTTTAATGAAGATCTATACTCTACAGATTAACTCATCACCCATGATAGTGTTGTTTTGATTGATTGGTATGACAGGTCTATAATCACAATCTTAAGACGAGACGGATGAAGTTGGCATAGCTAGAGCACAAGCCTCGAAGAATGATATTATAATAGATCAAGGTATCCATGACCAAATGCAATTCCAATGATGACACGAGCCTTGAGGAATGACCAAAGCAGAGTACCACCATCTAAGAATACTCATGGGTCATGGCGATAAATGAACAATCTAAGATGCTACCTTTTCTGATTAGCAAAAGCTGGTGATATGGCATCAACCAATGTTGTTTTTTTTTTCTGAGCGTTCAAAACTTGGATTGTTTATTTCAGAGCGCGCAAACAAATTGCCTTCAATTGATAATGGGTGTAAAGTGTAGGGCTACCTCTACTATTTTTATGATTGTTGTATCTTATTTCTATTATTGATTTGAACTGAGGAAATATTTTTTTGTGCTTGGTCAAAATATTCTATAATTACTTGGTTGGTTTCATGTGTATCTCAAATAAAGCAAGCCGTTGCGTTAGCACAGGCACTATACTAGTTGTACTCAATTATAACAAAGAAAGACATCACTGTCAATGAAACAAGGAGCATTAGCCCCTTTCATAGAGATTTTCATCTACCACTAACAGAAGAAGAAGCCTACATTCAGTGCAGAGGTTTCCTAGATAATATAAATAACCTGTTACTTCAAGAAGGAAATGACTCTTGGAGCTACACATGGGCATCAAACAGATTCTCTTCAAGAAGAACTTACAAGCAACTCAGTGATTCAATGCCTTGTCACCCAATCTTCCGATGGCCCAGGAAATGTTCTGGCCAAAACAACCACAAGATCTTCTTCGAGCTACTCTTGAAGGACATGATAAGTACCATGGAACTCCTGAAAAGATGAAACACGAAATTACCAAGCTACAACTATGTCTTATGCGAAGGAAATGTGGATCGGAGGAATCAGTTTCTCACCTCTTCATCGACTGTCAGTTTGCATCAGACTACTAGGAAACCTTACAGCTTCATCCTCGAGCACAATTGAATCCCATGCAGAACTTGAAACTTTTGAGAGCACAAATTAACAAGCCGTTCTTCCTGGAAATCATTATATATTCTGATGTGCTGGACCACGTGGAAATGCTGGAATAACAAGATCTTCAACAACGTTTTTTTTTTGGACAACAATCTTCAACGGCGTTGGAGCCACTACTCAAGGGTGCAAAATGCTGTTCAAACATGAATTCTCTTCACTCCTTTGGTGAGAAAAGGAGAGCTACTTTCCTTACATTCAGAAATGGCTGCAGAACTTAACCTATTTTCTCTCCCCACCTGTTCCTTTTTTTTTCTTCAGTTTTTTTGTTACCTGATTTGTCCCTCCCCCCCCCTTCGGCTTTGGTCCTTGTAATTAAACTCTGTGTTTATTTAATCCAATTGTAGTAGGGGTGCAAGCCCCCTCCTGTTGTTTCTTTTTAATAAAGTTTGGTACTGGCAGCAAAACATTTCTTGCCTGAAAAATTGCCACAACACAAAATTTACATGCCAAATAAACTTTGGCGATGACACGAAAAAAAATAGCCCTTGAGAATCAACATTCCAGGAAGAAAACATAATCAGTAATTAGAAGGGTTCATAATTGTTGTACCATCCTTCATCCACAAATGACAAAACTCTGTGATGTGTAGCACTAGTCAGCAAATCACCTAGGACAAATAATCAATTGTAGTCCACCATCCGATTTTTGGTCTTTTAGGATCCATTAGCACTAAAAATTAGCCTCTAAAATGTACCTGAAGGGCTGCTAACTATTAGTTCCATTAGCAGGTTAATAGTTCATACATACACCTTGAACTAACTATCCAACCAACTATTAGCAGGTGGATCCAAACAGCCTCCTGCTAAAAATTAGCTAGCTAAAAAGCAGTAGCTATTAACGGATTTTTAGCAGGAGGATAACTAAAAATTAGTAGCTATTAGCTATTACATAGTGGTAATGGATCCAAACAAGAGGACAATATAGATAGATATTAGAAGAAATTACATGATTCTCACGCAAAAGAAGCAAATGGTGGAAGCTAATTATAACAGTTTGTTCTTTGTCATCAGACTTGTACCAGAAAACCTGCACAAATGAGAGCAAAAGGACAAACATGAGGAATAAGACTTTTTACCAAGGAAAGTGTTCTTCAAAAAAACGAAGAATATACCAGGGAAGGAAAAGTGTTCTTCAAAAAAAAAAAAGAAGGAAAAGTGTTGTAAAAAAACGAAGGAAAAGTCACTTTTTTTAAGGAAAAAAAAAACGCAGCCTCTGTTGCTTTTTACCAAGAGGGTAATAAGTTTTACATTTACATTTACGGTACAGTTTTTTTTAGCAACGGTACAGGTGGCCTAAAAGCATGAGGCGTCATTTATGGGGCCCAAGGGAGCTTGCATCTGGCCCTGTGTGCACCCTTAAGTTTTAGTACCAATTTTCAACGGTGGTGCCTCTTTTGAAGTATGGTGAAAAGGCTTGAGAAACATACCAGGGATTTTTTTTAAAGCAAAAACATTTTCAGAGATTGTAGGTTGCTGTGGTGGCAATGCTATATTGATGTGACCAGAAGTTGATCTACTTAAGGTGCCATTGATTAACCACAAGAGCTGACTCTGGATTATTTCTACATGATCTAAACCTGGTGTCACTGCAACACAAAAAGAGAAAACAGAAGCAGAAGGTTGATGAACTGCAAGACAGGAAATTCTGTGCCAGGTGTTTGCCTCGAAGATAACTTTGCCAAATAGGCGCACCTTAGTTGTTAATGTCTTCTTCATGCTGGATAAGCTCCTTGGATTGCACAACATAGTGTGTTTTGATGATCTGCGAACTGAGGACTCTGCAGAAAATGAAACAATTACAGGACTGGACAAGCTCCTTGATAGGTATGAACGCTGTGGTGATGAGCTGGGAACTGGGTCATTGTATGCATTCACATAAGGCGACTCAATCCGAGCATGGCTCAATCCTTCAGCTTCTGCTGCACCTCTATCTGAAAGAAATAACTGCAGTATCAGGGTACCATCAGTCATCAGATGCTTTATGGTTGCAGCATGAGAAGAGAAGTAACCAGTATTCCCCTAACTTGATCAGACCCAAGGTGAACAAAACAGTTTGGCTGTTCACTTCGCATATAGGATGGGCAACGCCAATACTAGTATATTTATCCACATGAGTTGGACTCGGTGAGTTATCTGTCACACTACATATTCACTTCAACGAAGAAAGTGGCAAGCAAGTCCAAATAAGTTCACATGAAAACTTGTACCTGTTGAGCAAAACTAAACTTGTCAGTCAGAGTGTAAGGACCTCCAAAAAAATTCTGCCCCATCAAGATAGTGCACACAATTGAAGAAAAGCTTCACATTTTTCTCTGTGCAAATAAATACTTTCAGCTTGTGCCTGCCTTTGAGAGCACTCTCTTGTGTACTTTGTCATCTTCTTCCAGGGCTTGTGTTCCATGTTTACCTTGAGAATCTACATACCGAGGAATAGCAATGATGTCATGTAAATAAACAGATTGAGAGTTCTGAAAGAAAATGTTGCTATTTGATATAAAAAAAATGTTGAGTTTACATTGGCAAGGCTATAAGGGTCCTCATTAAAAGCCTTTAAAAAGTGTTCCACGGTCAAGATGTTCTCCTTCTCCAGACTTTCTGTGTAAACTTCAGCAATCTCCTCCAAACGATGCACACTGTCATTTAGTTTTTGAGGATGATTCTTTCCGCTTGCTGTAAAAAGAAAGGAAAGTGGGAAAATTTGTTGTTAATTAACCTGCAGTCACACATCAGCCGAAGAACAATTGAAGTTTGAACGCATGCCATGAATCTTGGAACATCGTTGTATGTCAAAAATTGTCTTTTAACTCCACAAAACAGTAAGTTGAAATTATACTGATGCCAACAAACCTACATCTTTAATCTGGGTTGGACTGCTTTTTTTAAGAAGTCAATCTTTTTATTGGTACCTAGTAGCACAGCCGCACAGGAGTAGTACATTGGATATAACACCTATATCTATATATGTAATTTCTCTTTGGATAAAATTTGAATCCCACAAGTGCAAATGTTTTGGGATACAGGAAGTAAGTAACACCTGGGACAGGCAACCATATGTTCCAGCAGCAATATTTCTTGCCTGATGGATTGACACAATCCAAAATTTAACTTTGGCGATGGCACTGGAACAAATAGCCCTTGAGAATCACACATTCCAGGGAGAAAATATAATCAGTTTTTACAAGAGTTCATAACTGCTTTCTTGGTACGCTTTATCACCATGCATCCACATAACTCTTGTGATGTGCAGAACTAGTTCAGCAAAGCACATAGGACCAATAATCAGTTAATACAGATAGATATTAGGACAAATCACATGATTCTCACAAGCAAAAGAAGCAAATGCCAGAAGCCAGTTCTAACAGTTTGTTCTTTGTCTTCATAATTGTACCAGGTAACATCAACAAATCATGAGTACATATTTAAGGGCACAAATCAGGACAAAAGGAAAAAACACGAGGAATAAGACTCTGGGGAATAAACTACTAAATACCAGGTGATCATCTACAGATGAATGCCATCACTGCTAGAGTGCCAGTAGCTACTGACGTCTACCATGACAGGGCTAAGCCTTCATACAGATGCTCCCAACCATGCAGCGGTGTCACCTCAAAGACAAGAGAGCAGACCTACCAAAGAATACAGTGTTAGAATAATCAAGAGGGACTTGAGCAAAGTTAGATGGCTATCTGCTTGTGCATGTTAAACAAGCTATTTATTATATCCTTTAATGCAAATTTCAAATCTATCAAAAGGAATGTATACCAATGATTAAGCCAGAGCAATGTTTTTTTTTTTTGAAGAAAAACAGAAAACAATTTCTGTGCTCTAGATTTAGGCACTAGACAAATTTGCGCCTGTCCCAGGCACTAGCTACAGCACACATAGTACACCAAACAAAGGAGGAATGACACAAATAATAAAAAATTATTCCACAATGCCAAAGAATCACATTTATTACAGTGCCTCCACGATGACAATGGTGAAATTTGAATATTGTGTTAAAAAATAAAAGATTGGATACGCCAGCAGCAAGTACACTTTGGTAACAAGTAGGATGACAAAGCAAACCAGCAATACAATATAATTCCCAACGACTGAAGAAACATGAAAGACAGTTCTTACCATTTCATACTGTGGAAATCTTGCATAAGGAAAAACAGAAAACCCCACACTGCGTCATTGTTCGAGGGGCAGAGCTTCTCAACAAGCATTGTCTTGATGTCCAGTACAAAATATTCATTATCTTGCGTCTCATGCCGATTTGTAAATGCAATAAAGGCATAATGCCCTGCTGTACCCACAAAGTTCCAGGAATGGTTGATCCCAGACTTGTTGGGCAATGGAATCAGTTTGTCATGCTGCCACTCTTGTGCGTCATTGCTTTGCCGATTCATGCAATACAGGACAACTGTGCCATCAGCAAAAGTTAAGAACCCAAGTCTGCCATCCGTTGCCTCGACAATGGCACACCTTGAATCAAAAGTGTCGGGCGGTACGTCAATGAGGGAGAATTTCATTTCACTCGTGTCAAGCTCAAGCAATAGCGAATCGCACATGTTAACACGCATGATCCAGTAGAAGCAGCCGTGCGCATAGTAGGCCATGCCTTCAATAGATCCTTGAAACACACAGGCCGTACTACTCGTGCTAATGATACCTCGCCACGTCTGGTCGCCGGAAAGAAGACGAAAGCCATGAACTTGTCTTGGAGCCACACCGGCACAGCGCAGATAACTCTGAAGGAATCCTCCCCGTCGTTCTCGGTGGCTGGAGCCAGAACGGGCAACGAATCCTCCCCGTCATCTGCGTTGTAGGCCACCAGTAGGTCGTGGGGTATGCGGGGAATCTGGACGTACCGGCGATGCAGGGGGTCGCAGACTAGGAAATCCTCGAACTGGATTTTCGTGGCGACGTGCCGCCGGCGATGCAGGAGGACGCGGCCGTCGCGGGCATGGCGACAGTACCACGCGCTGGGGTCGGGGAGGAAGGAGAAGGTGAAGTCGGCGGCTAGCTCGAGCGCGTGGGCTTCACGGGCGGAGCGGTGGGGCGGCCGGAGGGGGTGGAATTCTCGGCATCCGTATTGGATGAAGCCGAGGACTGGAGGGGAGTGAAGGGACCCGAAGCGGCGGAGGAATCGACGCGCGGAGACGATGCGGCGGAAGGAGGAGCAGGCGGCGGAGGCGCGGGCGAGGTCGGCCGCGGCGTCGAGCCGCAGGAAGATCTCCTCCCAGATCTCGTCAGGGACGACGGTCGCCGCCGGGGCTCTGGAAGTCGATGCCATCGCGCGGTCGGCCGGGCCGGCAGTGGTGGAGGAGCGGACTGCAATTTGTGGACAGGGATGTGGTGGATTTGGAGGGAGCAGGCGCCGGAGATAGGAAGCAGCAGGACGCCAGATGCGGCCGCTCCCGGTTGCCGCTTTCAACACCGGCCGGCCGGCGGCGCGCGGGGGCGTGAAGGAGGCGGCCGCTGGTCGGTGCTGGGGCCAGGCGCTTGGCGTCGAGGAGCACAGGTGGTGGAGGAAATGAAGCTTGCAGGCAATGGTGGTGTCAGTACTCCTTCCTGCTTAAACTACTCCATGGTAGGGAGGGATTTCCTGCTTTACTCGTGATCGTCATCCTCCAATGAGAGAGACTCCGAGTGCTCTCCGACGCGACGTCCACTTCTTGGACCAGCTGGCCTGACTTTGCTACACAACGCATGCTTTTACGGGTGTGCTTAGAAGCCAAAATTTTAAAGAAATTCATGTAGCGCGTCACATCGTCTAATTAGAAGGCGTTTTTGTTTGTTAGTGGTAAATATTATCCTACCAAGGCGTAATTAGGCTCAAAAGAATCGCCTCGCATGATGTACATCTAAACTGTGCAATTAGTTTTTTTATTTACCTAAATTTTATAGTGGTAAATGGCGTCTTTTGGTGCGTTGAATGTTCAATGTGATAGGATGTGATAGGATGTGATGGGAATGCATGAAATTTTTAGAGGAAATTTGGGCTTCTAAACACACCCGTACATGTCAAACTTTGGCGATGGCAACAGAACAAATTGCCAGAACAAATTGCCAGGACTGGCCTATCCATTCCAATGAACAACACTGAAGAACCACTGTACAGTCAGAGCATGCACACCGTAAAGCTAGGCAAAAACCACAAGGTTGCTGAAGATTGCTATAAGCTTGCAAGGTGCAAAAACCACAAGGTTGCAGCGTCACTACAAAAGGAGAACATGGTCTTCATGAATTCGTCGATGTGTGGACCCAAATACAGGAAGTTCAGTTACAACCCTAGTTTTCAAACCGGACCGGAGATCGAACCGGTGAGACCGTCGGTTCAATGGTTCATTGGTCCAACCGTTTAGAACCGGTTGAACCGCCGGTTCGATAGTTATAGACCGTTTTATCGAACCGGTCACAGATACTTTGGACCGGTATATACATATATGATTTAATTAATAATACAAAGCATTAGTGGTGCAAAAAATAACACATCACTGCGTACAAAAATAGTACAAAATAATATTGTCAAATATTTAGGAACAAAGAGGTACAAAATGCGCATAACAATAATATACAAAGCATTAATATTGGCGCAAAAATACTTGAAGGGTAATTCAAATAATTTGAAATTTCTTAAATAAAATATTCAATTGTGAAGATCTCACAAGATAATTAGAATGGATATATATGTGTGTGAAGTTTAGAGCTTGTACGTAAAAGTTGTACACAAGTTTAAAATTAGAAAAGCAGCTCAACACGTTACCAAAGTTAGCCACGTGCACGTCTCAGTGAGTCAATGGCACATGCAGTATTGTCAAAAAAAAAAAAAAAATGGCACATGCAGGATGTGCAGGATGCAGCAACCCACGTCTGCCAGCGCTTAACGGCTGGCGACACTAGGCCCACCTTGGACAGGTGCACAGGCGCACCGCACAGTCCCACCTGCAAGTCTGTGACACCCGCAGTAGCACACAGAATGCACGCCACCATTCAGACCGGGGCGGTTCAAACAAAACCGGCCGGTTCGCCGGTTCCATAAAAACGGCCGGTTTAACCGGTTCAAATGCACGAACGATCTTTTAAGTGAACCGAGCCGGTGGAGGCTCTGGTTCGGTCTTTTAGCGGTCGAACCGCCAGTCGGTCCGGTTCGAAAAACTAGAGTTACAACCTCAAGAGGGTGAGTGCTTGGAGATTTGGAACATCAGGCCAGCACACCAGATCGGCATAAGACATCCGGTGCTTTCTCAGAACTCGATTGGAGGAGTATTTGGAAATTCTGGGCTGAACCAAAATGTCGCTTTTTCATTTGACTTCTGCTCCAAAGAAAATTGCCGAAGCGGACAGAATAAACAAGCGGGGGGAGGCAAACCCAATTTGCAAATTATGCCACACCAGGCAGGAATCACACTCACATATGATTGCCAACTGCTCATTCATGAAACTGATTTGGCAAGGACTGGAAGGCTGGTCTGAGCAGGGGCTGCAGCTGAACCAAAATGTAACAAAGATCAGTGACTCGTGGACTAAGCTGAACCCAGGAAGAATTGACGCACAAAACCAGGGAGCAACAAATCATCATATACACAGCTTGCAATCTGTGGAAAGAAAGTTGCAAAAGATTGTTTGAGAACAGAGCAAAAGATGTAGTGATCCACCATCAGGTTTAGAGGATAATATAGATAGGTATTTAGCACAAATCACATGATTCTCACAAGCAAAAAGAAGCAAATGGTAGAAACCAGTTCTAACAGTTTGTTCTTCGTCTTCACAACTGTACCAGATAAGCACAACAGATCATGAGTACATAGTTAAGGGCACAAACAGGGCAAAATGACAAACAGGATGATTAAGATTCTGGGGACTAAAGCACTAAATAACAGCTGATCATCTAGAGATGAATGCCCATCACTGCTAGAGTGCTACTAAGCTACTGACGTCTTGCATGACATGGCTAAGCCTTCATTCAGATGCTCCCAACCATGCTGCACCGCCACCTCAAGGGGTCAAGAGAGCAGACCTACCAAATAATACAGTGTTATTAGAATAATCCAGAGGCATTTCAACAAAGTTAGTAGACTATCTGCTTGTGCATGTGAAGCAAGCATTCATTCCAAAGGGAGACAAAGTTAATGCAAATTTGAAATCTGTCAAAAGGGATGTATACCAATGATTAATTCAGTGCTTTTTTTTAAGAAAAACAGAGACAAAATTTTGTCTGCTCTAGTATTCAGGCGCTAGACAAATTTGCATGTCCTAATATTCAGAAGCTACTTACAGTATACAGAGTACAAAAAAAATAGAGTAAATGACAAAAACAGTAATAAATTAATCCAAAACCCAAAGGATCGCATGGATTACAAGGTCTCCATGATGACAATGGTGGATGCGAGAAAATTTGGATATTTCATTAAAAAAACATCTGAAATACTAGCAACAAGTGCACTTTGGTAACAAGTAGGATGCCATAGCAAGCCACCAATAGAATAAAATTCCCAACAGCTGAAGAAACATGAAAGACAGTTCTTACAATTTTATATGCTTGGCGGTGCCAGCAGTGGTGGAAATCTTGCATAAGGAAAATTGTAGAATACTTCACTGTCCTTCGAGGTGCAGACCTTCTCAAGAAGGAATGTCTTGGTGTCCAGTACAAAATATTCAAACTTTCGCAACTCAGGATAACTTCCACTAGATGCTCGTAGAGCTACGTAACGCCCTACTGTGCCCACAATGTCCCAACTACTATATTTGATCCCAAAGTCTTTGGGCAATCGAATCAGTTTGTCAAACCGCCACTCTTGTGCGCCAACACTACTGCTTTGCCAATTCTTGGAATACAAGTCAATTGTGTCATCACCCATAGTTAAGAACCCGAGTCTGCCATCCGCTGCCTCGAAAATGGCACGTTCTGAATGAAAATTGAGAGGCAGAAGATTGGTGGAGAATTCCATCTCACTTGTATCAAGCATTAGCGAATAGCCCTTATCAGACGGAAGGTACATCCAGTAGAAGCAGCGGTGTGCATAGTAGGGCTCGTATTCAGTAAACACACAGCCCTGTTGAGGCAAAGAGATCGTGCTAAAAATACCTCGCCAAGTCTGGTTGCACGAAGAGAAGACGAAACCCATGACCTTGTCGTCGCCATTCATAGTGCAGATAACTCTGAACGATTCCTCCTTGTCACTCTCAACGGCTGGAGCCAGAACGGGTAACAAATGCTGTGCATAGCTTGGGGCAGAGGCCATTAGGTTGTCGGGTATGCGGGGAATCATGCCGTAGCGGCGATGCAGGGGGTCACAGACTAGGAAATCCTGGAATTGGTTTTTGCTGGACAAAGGGTGGGCTCCGATTTCGGTGAAGATGCGGCGTGAGAGGAGGACGCGGCCATCGCTGGCATGGCAAATGCTCCACGCGCTGGGGTCGGGGAGGAAGGAGAAGGTGAAGTCGGCGGCTTGGACTAGCGGGCGGGCTAGCTGCGCGGAGCGGTGGGGCGGCTCGACGGGGAGGAATCCTCGGTATCCGTAGCTGCCCCGACTGATGAACCCGAGGAGTGGAGGGAGTGCAGGGACCGAAAGCGGCGAAGGAATCGGCCTGTGAGAGACGATGCGGCGGAAGGAGGAGCACGCAGCGGAGGCGCGGGCGAGGTCCGCCGCGGCGTCGAGGCGCAGGAAAATCTCCTCCCAGATCTCGTCAGGGAGGACGACGGTCAGCGCCGCCGGGGCTCTGGCAGTCGATGCCATCGCGCCGCCGGACGGCTCCACTCCACTCCTTTGCAGGCAGAAACTACGGAGACTGCAATTTGGGTTGTGGATTTCGGGGCTTGCCGGAGTAGGTGCGTGATCCGCGCAAGCCAGGAGCTCCGGCGGCGCCGGCGAGCTGCTCCTAAGCGATGGCGCGGGCGAGCAGTTCTCGGGCGGGGTGGAGCACGAGGGCAGCGGCACGGGCTGGCAGTGTGGGGGTGGCTGCCTGGGTTCCCTCTCTGGATCTGGAGGCGCGAGGGCAGCCAGCGGCGTGGCCGCGTGGGAGCCGGAGGGGAGGTCGCGGGCGATGAGACGCCACTCGAAGCGTCCAAGGTGAAGATAAGGCCGATGAAAAAAAAAAGAGGGTTTCACCTGTATGTCTTTTTTTTTGCGATTAAAGACTCATTACATTCATCAGTGAACAACAACGTTACAGTCTTCAGTCAACAGATGATCGATGTATGTTGGTGCTGATTGCCACTCAGCCAACCTGTCGACATCTGTGACTTGCTTTGCTAGCACATGAGCTACACGATTACAAGATCGAGGAGCATACATCAAAGTAAACTGATTGAAACCTGAAGTAAGGTCTATGATATCTCTAATAATTGGCGCAACATATGACCTTTGTTTGCCACCCTGTGCCCACATATTGGCCAACTCCTGGCAGTCCGTCTCTAACAGCACCCTTGGGAGTCCTCGCTCCTGAGCAAACTGTACTCCATCCCGGCAAGCTAGAGCCTCCATCATCAAAGCATCCAGGCCATAGCTGTACCATCGAGCTTTGCCACCTTGGAAAGTGCCATCAGCATCCCGTAGGACAACCCCTGTCGCTCCCTGACCATTTTGCACAGCAAAAGCAGCATCCACATTGCACTTAAAACAACCCACAGGTGGTGGTCGCCATTTCTGCTGTCCAACAGTCGGCTTCTCCTTCTTCTTTTCATTGGACAGCTCCCACAAATCATGCGCAAGGTCAACCGCCCATTTTACAGCATGTGTGATTGGTAACTGGTCCTCCCCATGGCGACGACGATTGCGCTGTGTCCAAAGTGCATACATGCCAATAGTAAACAGCCCCCTTTCCTTGTCTGAACAAACATCAGGGCGCAAGATATCTGATGCCCAGTAGTGCGGGTGCAAGTTTGGCAATTTAATGCCCGTAAGCAGTTTGATCTCCCGCCAAAATAATTTGGCAATAGTGCAATCGGTAAGAACATGCTTGATGGTTTCCTGTTTTGCACCACAAAGATCACAGAAAGCTGTCGGCTCCACATGTCGTTGTTGCAGAATTGCTTTGGCTGGGAGGAACTCATGGAGTACGCGCCACCAGAAAACTTTAACCTTCGGTGGTACATCAAGCCTCCAGGTCCGCTGCCATGAGAAATCTCCTGATCCCTGTGGTTGCATCAACTCACCCTGCATCTGGTCATTTGCCAATTTCCTATATGCCGACCTGACAGAATACTCACCATGTTTCTCTAACTCCCATGCCCACCAATCCTCGTCCTGCGATCTCACGGGAGTTCGGAGAATTGCATTAGCATCGACAGGTATAAAAATTTCACGGATTAACTCTTCATTCCATTCCCCAGACTGAGTTAATAAGTCCGAAACCATAGTAACCATCTGACCATCCCCTGGTGTAAGTGGTCTCGCATCAAAATGCATTGGAATCCACCTATCTCGCCAGATACTCGTCATATTACCATTACCAATACGTCTGATCATTCCTTTTCGTAACACTTCTTTCCCAGCTAAAATTGCCCTCCAAGTATGACTCGCACGATTCTTCCATGAACTTGCTAAGAACTCAGTATCATGAAAGTAGCGGCCTTTCAAAACACGAGCACACAAACTGTCCGGCCGTGTAGTCAAACGCCATCCCTGCTTTCCCAACAAAGATTTGTTGAAAAGATGTAGATCCCGAAATCCCATGCCTCCTCTTGATTTATGCTGGGTGAGCCGTTCCCATCGGAGCCAGTGTATGCGCTGATTCTCAGCTGATCCACCCCACCAACAGTTAGAAATGGCAGCTCTCATCTGCTTGCAAGTAATTTTGGACAACAAGAAGCAGCTCATAGAGTAGATCGGGACTGCTTGCGCAACCGATTTGAGGAGGACCTCTCTTCCAGCGCTACTTGCCTCTCTACCACTCCATAAACCAATGACATTCTTGATTCTCACTGGATTCAAAGGCCATCATCCCAATACAAAAGGTGAATTCACATGCATCCCAACTTGATGGTGACTCTCAGAGTACCGGGGGCAGCTTACAGGAAGCTATCAAGAAGCAAAGAAGGAGCAATACTTCTCTTGATGCACAATCGGCGTCGGCTGCGGACCGTAGCCCTCGCCGTGCACAATGAAACTGTTATGTCTGAACTGTCGGGGCCTGGGGCAGCCCGAGGCAGTTCGAGAAGTTCGTAGCCTTTGTGAGATACATCGCCCATGGCTGGTTTTTCTTGTCGGAGACTAGAATCTTCAATAACTGTGTGGATGGTTTGGTGCATATGCTTGGAATGGAAGGAGGTTTTGGGGTTGGGAGCCTAGGCCGTGGTGGTGGTCTGGCCCTTCTATGGAGCCGGGAGGTGTCGGTGCAACTTGAGAGCTATGACAAATTGCATATTGATGTTACAGTTACCCGATCTGCTCCATTCCTGGGGGCATGGCGTTTTACTGGTTTCTATGGAGAATCCAGAAGGGAGCTGCGTTACAGAAGTTGGGATTTGCTCAAACTTATGGGGTCTAAAAGCGATCTTCCGTGGATATGTGCGGGAGATTTCAATGAGGTGCTGCACACAGAGGAGCAGTTTGGTGGTCAGGGCAGGGCAGAATGGCAGATGAATGGTTTTCGAGACGCAGTACAGACCTGTGCCTTAACTGATCTGGGATACATTGGGCTTCCATATACATGGGATAATAGGCAACAGGGAACCATGAATGTTAAGGCTCGACTGGACAGAGGTTTGGCGAATGCGGAATTCATTGATTTATTTCACTCTGTCAAAGTCTGGCATATACAGACAACGGAGTCAGATCATTGCTGTCTGATTGTGGAATGCTTGCTGGGAGGTATGGGAGCCCGGAAGCGGAAATCATTCCGGTGCGAAAATATGTGGAGACGAGACCCTACCTATACTCCCTTGGTTGAATCAGTTTGGCATGACTCGGCTAGTCCAACATCTCTGAACCAGCTGACTGCGAAATTGGGGAGCGTCTCGACTTCCTTAATGACCTGGGAACAAACATCTTTTGGATCCATCAGGAAGGAAATACAGAAACTCCGGACAGACTTGGAGAATGTTCGTAGATCAATTGTGCTCACGGGGCCAACAGTGAGAGAGACAGTTGATGGCGCGGATGTCTGAACTCCTTTCCAGGGAGGAAATTATGATGAAGCAAAGATCGAAACTTGACTGGCTCAAAGAGGGTGACCGAAATACTTCTTTTTCCATTCGAAAGCCCGAGAGCGTTCTCATGTTAACCGCATCTCGGCTCTGAGAAAGGAGGATGGCACTATTGTGACCAGTCAGGAAGGGATTCAAACGGAAGCTATGGAGTTTTACTCAAGGCTATTTACAAGACAGGAAGTGCTTGATCCTGGACCAATTCTAAGCTGTGTTCCAGAGAAGGTAACGCCTCTTATGAATGACTCCTTGATGAAATCTTTTACAGAAGACGAAGTTCGAACAGCTTTGTTTATGATGGGAGCCAGTAAAGCCCCAGGACCAGATGGTCTTACGGCTGGTTTCTACCAATACCATTGGGAGCTGCTAGGGGCCGATGTAACGGCGGCAGTCTTGGACTTCCTAAATGGAGGGGAACTACCGGACAGTGTTAACAAGACAACAATTGTCCTAATCCCGAAAATAAAACAACCGCAGCATATGAAGCAATTTAGGCCAATATCTCTGTGTAATGTGATCTACAAAATTTGCTCTAAGGTGTTGGCCAATCGACTTCAGGGTATTCTTGATGAGATTATTGCAGAAGAACAAAGTGCATTTGTGCCAGGTAGGCTAATCACAGATAATGTATTGGTGGCATACGAGTGCACAAACTTTTTGCAGAGGAAGAAAGGAAAGTCGGCAGCATGTGCCCTCAAACTTGATATGGCCAAGGCGTATGATCGGGTTGAGTGGGAGTACCTCCAGAAAATTATGCTGAAAATGGGCTTTCATGTCGGTTTTGTCAGGCTAGCGATGAGGTGTGTCACTTCGGTCTCTTTCTCAATTAAAGTCAATGGAGTTCTCTCAGGTACATTCAGGCCAACTCGAGGGATCCGCCCGAGGGGACCCCATTTCACCCTACCTTTTTAAGTAAACTTCACCGAACCGTGTGCCTTGGCTGGGAAACTTAGTTGAACACTGTATGCCATTTAATAGCATTTGGATTTGCACCTATATGCCATTACGGGACGGATTGCCATCTAACACCGTGTGACTGAGATGAAAAAAGACTATTTTGCCCTTCTGCTTGTTTGTGTGATGGCTGATCGGTGTGTACTGCCTGGACATATTTTGTGATGAAAAAGACCATTTGGTGATGTGTATCTGCATGCTAGAAAATCTAAAAATAAATAAATAAATATTGCAATTATTTTTGAAAAAGGAAAAAAATTAATAAATTCATTTCATTTGATTATATATTTCATAAATAAATTTTAAAAATCATATATGCATGGAGGAAAATTTCGAAAATAAAAAAAAAACCATATCAGTTATTTATATAAAAAAAGGAACAGTGGAATGTGCCCACCGTACGCATGACAACTTGTAGAAAAAAATCCGAAAATAAACAAAATCGCATTTGCGCTATTCTGCTTTCTGCATTTGCGCCTTGTTCGAAAAAAAATCTACGCATGACAACTTGTAGAATGACAAGCATCATGGCCCTGCACGTTTCCAAACTGGTTTCTTTTCCTTTCCCTCTATCTTTTTACACGTATGGTTTAGTTTTTCTTTTTAAAATCAGTTTCCCTTTTCTTTGCGTTTTTTTTAGCCACGTTATGCTTTCCTGAACGGATTGGCTGGGGCACAACGCACAATAGACCTTTCCTTCGGTGGATCCCACGGTCAGCGCTATGAAACCGTTAAGTGCTAACAGGTGACGGACGGAATGACATAGAGGTGCAAGTCCAAACGTGTCATGGCATGTAGGTTCAATCAAGTTTTCCGGTGGCACACGAGGTTCGGGTGAAGTTTACATAATGGCATACGGTTGAAACCCTCAAAAACAAAACGAAAAAAAAAAAAGGCATGTGGGCCCATATATGACACGTAGGCCCCACCCATCGGCCGTTTTCTTTTTACAACAGTAACGGCTGTGAACGGAGGGATAAATCAGCATCCATTTCTCATCCCCGTTTTTTTAAAAAAAATCCACCGAATACGTCGAATTACATCAGTGACGGCCAAACCAAAATGTTACAACCACATAACTATGTCCAAAAAGGGGGATTTTATAATTTTTAGCATTATAAAGGATGTTGCTTACTCATTTAGCACTTTTACAACGACTCTTACAACTTTAGCATTCTTAAGTCACACATCTTATATTTTTATCACTTTTGCCTACGTGGCACGCCAAGTCGGTGACACGCTGGCAAGCATTGAATTGGAAATGATATCGCTGCCCCTGCCTTACTCCTCTCTATATCTCTCCCCAGGTTGGTCCCATAATTCATGTCACTTTGTCAAGTCGGTCCCCCTGTCAGTTTGGTCTTCTACCTAGCCCATGAAATAACCGCCGGCGTTGGCTGCCCAGCGAAAGCGCCAAGCCAAGCCATGGTCGCCGCGAGGCTGGTGGGCGCCCCATTCCCTCGGTCTGCGCGTCAGGAGGCCTCGCCCGACCTTGCCCTTGGCGCATGTGGGCCTATGGCCACCGGTCCGGTGGTCGCACCCTCGATGTCGTCGTGGCCCAACGCGTTGTGCCTGCGCACGCGACGCCCGAGAGGATGAGGCCGTGGTCGTCAGCGACAGCAACATAGGGAACGTGGAGGCATTCTCCCTCTCTAGCTCCTCCAGTCGTCATCGCCACCGCCATGGACAGGCTTCCGTCGAGCTCACCGATGTCCCCGCACGAGCCACCTTGAGCCCTCGTTTCTTCTCCGTTGGGATCGCAAGGATGTGCCGACTCAATCTCACAACTACTTTTCGCCAAATTCAGCCCCAACAGCCTTCCACGCTTGTCGGAGACTACCGCCCGCCACCGCCCATCCACCGCCCTCGTCTCCGACCCAATATCCACGACGAGAATCACTCCATCGGGTTCGCGTTGAGCTCCTCCATCGTTTGCCCTACTCTTCATTGTCTATTGCGTTCTCTAGTCCGAACACGACGTCGCGCCGGCGAAGTTGTCACATGTGCTGGAGGTAGAAGATCAAGCTGATAGGTAGGGCCCACCTGATAGTGACATGAATTGTCAGATCCAGCTGTCGGAGAGGAAGAGATGGGAGTAAGGCGGGGGCAGCGATGTCATTTCCTGTGACCTTGCCCGGCCCTGTCAGTCCGACCTATAGCGTGTGGTAAAAATGTAAGACACGTGAACCACGAAAAAAATAGTGTGCTATAGCGGCCAATAGCGGTTAGGCAAGCAAAACGCCATTTTGGATAGCTCGCGATTTTTTCATTGTGCGTTAGTTAAAAATGCTAAATTTATAAGTGTCGTTCTAAGAGTACTAAACATGTAAGCAACATCCGTTATAATTCTAAAAATGTAAAATCCTCCCCAACCAAAAAAAAAAATGGTGGGGTCGAGGCGTCTGCACGCTTGGGCCATCGGTGGGCAGCTCACCTGCTTGCCCGCTGTTGGTGGCTACAGATGGCATTAGATGGGTGATTGGGCCTTCATATGGGCCATTACTAGGCTGAACCAAGGTAGGAGCATTAGGCGCTCTGCTGTAGGCCGTCTTTTTCCTCTCTTTGCTCGGTGCAAGGGCAGTGGCGGACCCAGTATTTTAGGGTGGGGTATGCAGCGTAATGTTTTTTACAATTCGGTAAAATCATTTACAAATTAGTAAAACAATAATATATATCAGTAAAACGATATTAAATCTTGACTAAAAAAACACTACGCCGATTAAGATTGAAGAATGAAGAAGACCGGAAAAAAACCCGTCAAAGCAATCAGGAAAGGAGGAGGGAGAACTCACTCAAGATCGGATGTCGTGACTCAACAAAAAGACGAAAACAAATCCACTATTGGTTTTACTATACGTAGAGCAACTCCCAATATAGGAGTAAAAACAAGGCGTAATAAAAAAAGATCGACTTGGAAAGTTTCGATTGAAATAGGAATTCTAAGATTGATTCTTTTACCGCATTGGGATATATCGAATTCTTGAATAAACCAATTCGAGAATAGTTGGATGCCAACAAAATCATCAAAGATGGATATTCTTTATTTCGATTCAACAAGGTGCCAATAACTTCTTGAGAGCTAAACTAGATCCAAAAAGCGTAAATCGATTTTTTGAAAAAGATTCTAAAAAAAGAAAGTAAGTAGAATTAGATTCAAGATAAAAGAAAAAGGTTTTAATAATTAGTAAAAAAAAATGTGGATGAATTTGTTTTTTTCGCGTTCTATTTCAGAGTATCCATTCATTCAATACTCATCTGCTTCTAGGGGAAGCGACATTTTGTACCAATTTCTGAACGAAAGCTCTTATTTTTTTCGTGGCTGGCGTTGACTGGGGAAGCGACAACGCTAGCCACCAGAAGCCACGATCGCGACGGCGCCAGGAGCCTATCTACTGGGCGGGCAGTGCTTCGACACTTCGACTTCGACTACTGACTGGTCTAGTGCCTACACCTACTGGCCTACTAGGTCATGGGCTGCGACACGCGCACACTATGGCGTGGTCACGCAGCGCACGCCGCTTCGTTCTCACGTTGCTGGGAGTCTATTCGACTGCTCGTTTTTTTGCATTTTCAATTTATACACTATATGTATGATGGGCCGCCACGGGTGGTCGGTGGATCACCCGCAACCACCCTATGGGTCTGCCACTGTGCAAGGGCGATGAACGCTCATCTCTTGGTTAAGGAACAATGGAAGAAATGCAGTGGCATTTACAAGGGGAAGAAGAGGAGGGTGTGGGGTGAGCACGCCAGTAGCTGGGGTGGCCGCCCCACTCCGTCGCTTGGGTGGCTCCGTCCTTGATTGATGGGATATCCCTCGTCAAGGGTTTTGGTTCCATGGACAAGTTGGATGTATATATTTACGACATGGTATATTTCCCTAAATGATGTATACTGCGGCTACCGCCTACCCGAAAAAAAGCTCACTATCCATGGTCGCCTACCCGATAAAAAGCTCACTATCCATGGTCGGCGCGGACACGAGGGAAACAAGCGCTGAGCCCGAAAAGGTTTTACTCACCTTCTGTCCTTATCCCGAGAATGAAACCAAACCGACGCTGAACTACTAGGATACTGAAGGAGAAAACTCTTGGTCCTCGGATATGATGAGCAGAGTAGGACCGCCATACCAATATTCATCAATCACCATGACTCGTCCGAGGGATAAAATTGTTGTGATGGAAGGGCCTGCTGAGCAGAAGCATAGGCCACTGAGGCGTCATTGGTTGGGGCCAAGGAAGTTTACATGTGGCTCTGTGTGCTCCCTCGCAAGTAGGTTCCCTTGATCTACTATGTCTAAAGATCAGAGCATTAGAAGTTGGTGTGCAACGCAGCTTGTCCAGCAAATTTAAACAGTTTCAGGACTGAAACAGGTACAGTACCTCGTTAGTTACATGTGCAGAGGTGATCAGCAGTGGAGGAACTAGGGTCAGGATCATTTGCACATAACAACTCATTGTGCTGATCATGGCTCCAGCCTAGAAGTGGTAAAACTGGAACACTCCCACCTAAAAGATCTTCTGTATCAGGGTATTGGCATATTGCATTGTACTATACTGCTTTTTTAAGCAGAAAACAATCTTTTTTGTTGGCACCTAGTAGCACAGGAGTAGTACACTGGATATTACACCTATATCAATATATGTAAATTTCTCTTAGGATAAAATTTGAATCCCACAAGTGCAAATATTTTGGGATTCAGGAAGTAACATCTGGGACAGGTAAGCATATGTTCTGGCAGCACCATTTCCCTAACAGATTGACACCCAATAAAATTTTAATTTGGTGGTGGCACTGGAACAAATAGGCCTTGCGAATCAGACATTACAGGAAGAAAATATAATCATAATTACAAGGGTTCATAATTGCTTTCTCGGTACACTTCATCATCATGCATCCACAAAACTCTTGTGATGTGTGTAGCACTGGTTCAGCAAATCATCCAGGACGAATAAGCAGTAGTTATCCGCCATCAGACTTGAGGATAATATAGATAGATAATTAGATATTAGCACAAATCACATGATTCTCACAAGAAAAACAAGCAAATGGCAGAAGTCAATTCTGACAGTTTGTTCTTAGTCTTCAGAATTGTACCAGGTAACCTCAACAGATCACGAATACATAGTTAGGGGCACAAATCAGGACAAAATGAAACAGGAGGAATAAGACTCCGGGGACTAATGACCACTAAATAACAGCCGATCATCTAGAATGCTCATCACTGCTAGAGCGCTAGTAGCTGTCGACATCTTGCATGGCATGGCTAAGCCTTCATTCAGATACTCCCAACATGTGGCTCTGCCACCTCAAAGTCAAGAGAGCAGACCTACAAAAGAATACAGTGTTAGAATAATCAAACTTGAGAGCAAAGTTTGATGACAATCTGCTTGTGCATGTGAAACAAGCTATTCATTCTATCCGTTAATGCAAATTTGAAATCTTCAAAACGAATGTATACCAATGATAAACCCAGTTTTTTAAAAAAAGAAAAACAAAGACCAATGTGTCTGCTCAAGTATTCAGGGCTAGACAAATTTGTCTGTCCTATTCAGGCGCTAGCTACAATATACAGAGTACATAAAAATAGACTAAATGACACAAACAATATAAAATTAATCCGAAACGCCAAAGGATCGCATGAATTAGAAGGGCTCCATGGTGACAAATGGTGGATGTGAGAAATTTTGAATATGCTAGCAGCAAGTGCACTTTGGTAACAAGTAGGATGACACAACAAACCATCAATACAATATAATTCCCAACAGCTGAAGAAACATGGAAGACAGTGTTTACCATTTCATATGATTGGCGGTGCCAACGGTGGTGGAAATCTTGCATAAGGAAAACCATAAACTCCGCAGTTGTTTGAGGTGCAGAGCTTCTCAACAAGCAATGTCTTAATGTCCAGTGTAAAAAATGCATAATCTTCCATGAAATATTCATAACTTGCACGAAAGGTTACATAACGTCCTGCTGTGCCCACAATGGTCCAGGTATAGTCGATTCCAAAGTCCTTGGGCAATGGAATCACATTGTTATGCTGCCACTCTTGTAAGCCAACACCATTACTTTGCGGTTCTTGCAATACAGATCAATTGTGCCATCACCAACAGTTAAGAATCCGAGTCTGCCATCTGCTGCTTCGACAATGGCACATGTTGAATCAAAATTGTGGGGCGGGAGGTCAATGATGGAGAATTTCATCTCACTTGTATCAAGCATTAGCGAATAGCCCATGCCATAGACCATCCAGTAGAAGCAGCCGTGCGCATAGTAGGGCCTGTATTCAATAGATCTATTAGGCACACAGGTCGTCTCGGTGGTGCTAATGATACCTCGCCACGTCTGGTTGCAGGAAGAGAAGAAGAAAGCCATGAACTTGTCTTCGTGCTGCAGCTGCACACTGCAGATAACTCTGAACGATTCCTCCCCGTCATTCTCGGCGGCTGGAGCCAGAATGGGTAACACATGGGGCGCATTACAGTTGTCTGGGGTGGAGGCCGCTAGTAGGTCATCAGGTATGCGGGGAATCTTGACATACCGGCGATGCAGGGGGGTCGCTGACTACCAAATCCCAATTTGGAATTTCGGGGAGATGGGCCGGGAGAGGAGGACGCGGCCATTGTGGGCGTTGTAAGTGCGCCACGCGTGGGGGTCGGGGAGGAAGGAGAAGGTGAAGTCGGCGGCTTGCACGAGCGCGTGGGCTTGCCGGGCGAAGCGGTGGGGCGGCGCGACGGGGAGGAATTCTCGGCATCCGTATCTGATGAACCCGAGGACTGGAGGGGAGTGGAGGGACCCGAAGCGGCGGAGGAACTGGCGAGCGAAGACGATGCGGCTGAATGAGGAGCAGGTGGCGGAGACGCGGACGAGGTCGGCCGCGGCGTCGAGGCGCAGGAAGATCTCCTCCCAGATCTCCTCCAAGATCTCGTCAGGGAAGACGGTCTGCACCGCCGGGGTGCTGGCGGTCCGGCGCGACGCCGACGTCGATGCCATTCGCGCGGCCGGCCGGCCGGCTGTCGGAGAGGGATTGGGGATTAGAGATTCGCCAGAGTACTTTGTGCGCTAGTTAACACTCGTAGGAGTTGGCACACTCACCAGCGGACGGAGAAGGGCAGACGGGCGAGGCGCTGGCGTGCAGCACCAGCGGCAGCGGCGGCGGCGGAGACGAGAGGTGTTCGAGCCGCCGAGGGAAGCTGCCGAGTCGATCAGAGGTAGAGCAAGAGAGGTGAGATGCGGGGTAGCGGGATTGCCGAGCGGTGGAGGGTCGCCACGCCGGCGGCGGAAATGACGACGAGGGTTTTTTTTTTTTTTTTTTTTTTTTTTTTTGCGACTGGCCTTATTGCTTATGCAACAAATTTTAGGGTTTAGAGGACACTGTTCAGGTTTTTTTTTTTTTTCACAAGTCTAGAGGACATTCTGGACTATAACTATTGGACCTCATACGTCAAACCCCCACCTATAAAATCGGGTGTTCAACCCTTTAAAGTCTAGAGGACACCCTGAACTATTGGACCTCCGGACGCGACGTCCACTTCTTGGACCTGGAGTTGGCCTTTGACGCCTTCTACTTTTGGCGCGGATGCATCGGGGAATGCAATATGCTTTGAGATCATATGCTTTTTTGGTGTCGGTGTGGTAGAATCACGTCGCTCTCGTTCGCTTGCTTTTGCACATTGGACGACATGGCGTGGCGAGTGCCGACCTGTCCAAGCTTTACTAGCGATGCTAGGCGTAGCTAGGCCAGGGGTAAAAAACAGTCATTGCACATTGTTTTATTTACCACATTACCTTGTTCAACTAGCCTCGAACCAAAACAAATTAACTTTAGGACCAAATAAGCAAGTTCAATAAAAAAAGGGGCCATCAACTAAGCATAACATTTTTAGGGCTCCCGCCCCTAGGTCTGTTCGGCTCCCTCCATTTCCTCCCTCCGGCGATCTCGTTGGCGAGAGGGAGGGAGCCGCCCCTCGGGATATGTCTCGCGTTTGTTTTGGTGTTTTTTCGTGGTGCTCTTCTCGGTGGTCGTCGCCGGCAGCTCGGCCCATCGTTGTGTCGATGTCCGATCGGAGTGTCGCCTGAATAAAGTAATTGTAGGTCCGATCGGAGTGTCGCCTAAATAAAGTAATTGTAGGTTTCCCTTCTCGGTTCTTCGAGGAGGGATTGGATCTGTTCCCCCTTTGGTGGGCTCGTCTTTCGGCCGTTGGTGCTACCACTAGCGGCGGCGGATCTCCTTTTTGGGCGCCGTTGGTGATGGCTAACAACGGGCGGCGGATGGTACTGGTAGTTCAACCTTCGAGAAGATATGGTCGATATGCTTTCGACGCCTTTTACTCCCTTCAATGGTTGAGCATACAACGCCCCTTATGCGGCCTCCACATAAGTCTTACATTTTGTGAGAACCGAAGTTCGAGATATGGTGCGTTCGTTCCCTAAAGCAAGTGGACGGTGCCGCTTGCAAAGAAGATGAAGGGTAATGATCTAATGGTGTACTTCAATGTAATGTTACCTTACGTAGAGCTCCTCGATGGTAAAAGGGGTTATATTTTAGTGAAATCAGATCACTTTTTCAAAAAAAAAAAAAAAAAAAGGCCAACGACATTCTAGGAAGAAAATATAATATGTAATTAGAAGGGTTCACAATTGCTTTCTTGCCACACTAGAAAAGCCATGGATTGGCCTATCCATTCCAATGAGCAACACTGAAGAAGCACTGTACAGAGTATGCACCACAAGCAACGGTGAGAAAGCTAGGTTCTCGCAACATAATTGGCTGAATGGAAGGGCACCAAAAGACGTTGCTGAAGATTGCTAAAAGCTTGCAAGGTGCAAAAAACCACAAGGTTGCAGCGGCACTAGAAAGGAAAAACATGGTCAACACAGAAAAGTCTTCATGAATTCGTCGATGTGTGGACCAAAATACAGGAAGTTCAGTTACAACCTCAAGAGGATGAGTGCTTGGAGATTTGGAACATCAGGCCCATACACCAGATCGGCATAAGACATCCGGTGCTTTCTCAGAACTCGATTGGAGGAGTATTTGGATATTTTGGGCTGAACCAAAGTGTCGCCTTTTCATTTGGCTTCTGCTCCAAAGAAAATCGCCGAGGGCGGACAGAATAAACAAACCGGGGGAGGCAAACCCAATTTGCAAATTATGCCACACCAGGCAGGAATCACACTCACATATGATTGCCAACTGCTCATTCATGAAACTGATTTGGCAAGGATTGGAAGGCTGGTCTGAGCAGGGGCTGCAGCTGAACCAAAATGTAACAAAGATCAGTGACTCGTGGACTAAGCTGAACCCAGGAAGAATTGACGCACAAAACCAGGGAGCAACAAATCATCATATACACAGGTTGCAATCTGTGGAAAGAAAGTTGCAAAAGATTGTTTGAGAACAGAGCAAAAGATGTAGTGATCCACCATCAGGTTTAGAGGATAATATAGATAGGTATTTAGCACAAATCACATGATTCTCACAAGCAAAAGAAGCAAATGGTAGAAACCAGTTCTAACAGTTTGTTCTTCGTCTTCACAACTGTACCAGATAAGCACAACAGATCATGAGTACATAGTTAAGGGCACAAACAGGGCAAAATGACAAACAGGATGATTAAGATTCTGGGGACTAAAGCACTAAATAACAGCTGATCATCTAGAGATGAATGCCCATCACTGCTAGAGTGCTACTAAGCTACTGACGTCTTGCATGACATGGCTAAGCCTTCATTCAGATGCTCCCAACCATGCTGCACCGCCACCTCAAGGGGTCAAGAGAGCAGACCTACCAAATAATACAGTGTTATTAGAATAATCCAGAGGCATTTCAACAAAGTTAGTAGACTATCTGCTTGTGCATGTGAAGCAAGCATTCATTCCAAAGGGAGACAAAGTTAATGCAAATTTGAAATCTGTCAAAAGGGATGTATACCAATGATTAATTCAGTGCTTTTTTAAGAAAAACAGAGACAAAATTTTGTCTGCTCTAGTATTCAGGCGCTAGACAAATTTGCATGTCCTAATATTCAGAAGCTACTTACAGTATACAGAGTACAAAAAAATAGAGTAAATGACAAAAACAGTAATAAATTAATCCAAAACCCAAAAGGATCGCATGGATTACAAGGTCTCCATGATGACAATGGTGGATGCGAGAAAATTTGGATATTTCATTAAAAAAAACATCTGAAATACTAGCAACAAGTGCACTTTGGTAACAAGTAGGATGCCATAGCAAGCCACCAATAGAATAAAATTCCCAACAGCTGAAGAAACATGAAAGACAGTTCTTACAATTTTATATGCTTGGCGGTGCCAGCAGTGGTGGAAATCTTGCATAAGGAAAATTGTAGAATACTTCACTGTCCTTCGAGGTGCAGACCTTCTCAAGAAGGAATGTCTTGGTGTCCAGTACAAAATATTCAAACTTTTCGCAACTCAGGATAACTTCCACTAGATGCTCGTAGAGCTACGTAAACGCCCTACTGTGCCCACACAATGTCCCAACTACTATATTTGATCCCAAAGTCTTTGGGCAATCGAATCAGTTTGTCAAACCGCCACTCTTGTGCGCCAACACTACTGCTTTGCCAATTCTTGGAATACAAGTCAATTGTGTCATCACCCATAGTTAAGAACCCGAGTCTGCCATCCGCTGCCTCGAAAATGGCACGTTCTGAATGAAAATTGAGAGGCAGAAGATTGGTGGAGAATTCCATCTCACTTGTATCAAGCATTAGCGAATAGCCCTTATCAGACGGAAGGTACATCCAGTAGAAGCAGCGGTGTGCATAGTAGGGCTCGTATTCAGTAAAACACACAGCCCTGTTGAGGCAAAGAGATCGTGCTAAAAATACCTCGCCAAGTCTGGTTGCACGAAGAGAAGACGAAACCCATGACCTTGTCGTCGCCATTCATAGTGCAGATAACTCTGAACGATTCCTCCTTGTCACTCTCAACGGCTGGAGCCAGAACGGGTAACAAATGCTGTGCATAGCGCTTGGGGCAGAGGCCATTAGGTTGTCGGGTATGCGGGGAATCATGCCGTAGCGGCGATGCAGGGGTCACAGACTAGGAAATCCTGGAATTGGTTTTTGCTGGACAAAGGGTGGGCTCCGATTTCGGTGAAGATGCGGCGTGAGAGGAGGACGCGGCCATCGCTGGCATGGCAAATGCTCCACGCGCTGGGGTCGGGGAGGAAGGAGAAGGTGAAGTCGGCGGCTTGGACTAGCGGGCGGGCTAGCTGCGCGGAGCGGTGGGGCGGCTCGACGGGGAGGAATCCTCGGTATCCGTAGCTGCCCCGACTGATGAACCCGAGGAGTGGAGGGGAGTGCAGGGACCGGAAGCGGCGAAGGAATCGGCCTGTGGAGACGATGCGGCGGAAGGAGGAGCACGCAGCGGAGGCGCGGGCGAGGTCCGCCGCGGCGTCGAGGCGCAGGAAAATCTCCTCCCAGATCTCGTCAGGGAGGACGACGGTCAGCGCCGCCGGGGCTCTGGCAGTCGATGCCATCGCGCCGCCGGACGGCTCCACTCCACTCCTTTGCAGGCAGAAAAGAAACTACGGAGACTGCAATTTGGGTTGTGGAGTTCGGGGCTTGCCGGAGTAGGAGCGTGATCCGCGCAGGCGAGGAGCTCCGGCGGCGGCCGGCGGCGCCGGGGAGCTGCTCCTAAGCGATGGCGCGGGCGAGCAGTTCCCGGGCGGGGTGGAGCACGAGGGCAGCTGCACGGGCTGGCAGTGTGGGAGTGGCTGCCTGGGTTCCCTCTCTGGATCTGGAGGCGCGAGGGCAGCCGGCGGCGTGCCGCGTGGGAGCCGGAGGGAGGTCGCGGGCGGCGCGGGCGATGAGACGCCACTCGAAGCGTCCAAGGTGAAGATAAGGCCGGAAAAGGCATGTGGGCCCATATATGACACGTAGGCCCCACCCATCGACCGTTTTCTTTTTACAACAGTAACGGCTGTTAACGGAGGGATAAATCAGCATCCATTTCTCATCCCCGTTTTTTTAAAAAAATCAACCGAATGCGTCGAAATACACCAGTGACGGACAAACCAAAATGTTACAACCACATAACTATGTCAAAAAAAAGGGGGATTTTATAATTTTTAGCGGATGTTACTTACTCGTTTAGCACTTTTAGAACGACTCTTACAACTTTAGCATTTTAATGTCACATGTCTTATATTTTTACCACTTTTGCCTACGTGGCACGCCAGGTCGAGTTGACACAATCGACATTAGCACTAGAAATGATATCGCTGCCCCTGCCTTCTCTCTATATCTCTCCGGCGGTGTCGGCGTTTCGAGGAACGGGGTGCCTCGGGTGCCGGCAATAAAGAATTTGTAGGCCGTGTGCCTCCTCCCTCAATGGCGTAGCGCGTGATGGACACGGGGACGCAGGCGGTTTTATCCTGGTTCGGGCCAACGGGGCCCTACGCCCGGCGGGGTGTGTCTCGCTTCGTGTTACCGGCGCTCAAAGGTGAGCCCGCGGTAGGGGGTTACGGTCGTCGTGAGGGAGAGACGCCGGTCTCAAGCCCCACGATCGTGGTAGTGGTGGTGGTGGTGGTTGATTTTGCGGAGCCGATCGATTGATCGATTGGCCGATCCCCTAATGGGGCATTACTCCCCTTTTATAGCAAGGAAAAGGGAGTAACGTTTTTATGGGCGGTTGCCCGTGTGGCTAATTCGAGGCCGCACCGGCCGCATGTGCGCGCGCCGAGGGATGGTTGGCTTGAGGCGTTGTTTGATGAAGACACGCGTCTTGATCCGATGGTGGACGTGCCGCTTCACGGGGACGGTCCCGAGGTCGTGAGGCGTCCCTCACGATCCGCATGGCGAGGGTCGGCCCCGGGGACGTGGTGGTGGCGTGTCACGCCGAGGGTCCGCCCAACGTGGCAACTTGGCCGTGATTCCGGGAATGAACGGTGTTACCCGTTTTCCGCGGCCGGGCGGCGTAACGCGCCACCGCTCGGCTTTTGTGTCCCGGTCCCGGATTTGGGAAGTGATCCGCGGATCGATTTGACCGGGCGAATCGATGGCACGGGTGAAAGGTCCTTTTGGTTTTTGGTAATTGAGTGACAACATTAGGTGGACTAACAATGTGTGATTGAGATAATACCCGTGAAGTTAGTTCACATGAGCCGATGCATGAAGGAGCTTTATTGCATATGAAACATGACATGGAGTCATGTGACCGAGGTGGTGAAGATCAAGACAAGGCTTGGCTTGATGGACCGGTTGCAAGTGTGAAGGGCAAGTCGAGGCAGTGAAGCGATGGACCGCGAGGCGGTGAAGCTTAGGCTAGACTTGGCGCCGACGGACCGACGCGAACGGTGAAGAGCAAGTGAGGTCAAGATCGATGGACCAAGAAGGTCATGTGATGATATGAAATGGATCATATCATTCTTGATCGTGTTGGTGCATTGGTTGCATCGGCACTTGGAGATGGAGCGGAATGGAAATGCGCAAGGCAAAGGTATAACCTATAGGGCATTTCATTTCGCGGTCATTGGTGCTTAGAGAAGTTTATGACCGGGTTTAGGATAGATGGCCGTACTATCAAGAGGGGCAACCTTGTTTGCATATCGGTCATCTAGTGCCACTTGAGCGATCTAACTTTGCGATGTGTTAGGATCGAGTGGCGTGGTAAGAGCTACTTAGGGCCTTTGAAATGATTGTGAAAATGCTAACACACATGCACATGGTGATGTACACTTGGTGGTGTTGGCACATTTGCAAAGGCGGCGGTGATTGCGGGATTGAGTTGGGTTTGGGAACCGCTCATCCTCCCGCCGAGCTTGCGGGGCGGGATTCGGCGCTTTGAGAAAATGAGATGCATATTTTCTATTGCGCCGGATGCAAGTTGGTGTTGAAAACATGCTAGTCCTCGTGCACAAATTGGTATATTTGTTGGATAGCATGTCGGAGAAAAGACGGCGGCGAACGGCGACAAAGCGATGACTTTTATTTGCTCTGCGGGGTGACCGGACGCACCGACCGCGGCGTGACGGACGCTTCGGTTTTGACGGCGGACGCCGGTCGGTCGCGTCTCGCGAGAGAGCTCGCAGCGGCGTTTGGACCGGACGCCGTGATCGGATCGCGTCCGGTGCTTGACCGGAACCGGTGGCCGGGCCTTCGAAGTAGCCGTTAGGCGTGGGCGAGGTTGCTTATGCAGAGTGGCCGGACGCCGCGACGGACGCGCGGCCGGACGCGCTGGGTGAGTCCGTCGGTCGCGTCCGGTCAACTTCGCGAAGGCTGTGATTTCATCCCAACGGCTCTATTTGACTTGGGGGCTATTTATACACCACATACCCGACCTTGCTCGGGTGCCGAGCACACTTGGGCCTTGGTGGCTTGTGTTGTGGTGCTTGAGAGCCCTCCCACTCACTTGTGATTGATAGAGTTCATCCAAATCAAAGTGAGGAGTGATTCTAGTGCATTCGCGTTGAGAGATCGCATTCGTGGCACTAGGTGATCGTGTTGCAAGCCGGTGTGCTTGTTGCTCTTGGAGGTTGCCACCTCCTAGGCGGCTTTGGTGGCAAGAGACTTCGTGAAGCACGCATAGCGGAGGAGATTGTGCGGTGCTCGAAGGAGGATTTGTGAGAGGTTCGAGCTCACCTTGCGGGGATCGCGAAGAGCATCACTACTAGGCGTGTCTTTGAGTTACCTCACTTGTGAGTGTGGTGTCTTGCGGTGCCTTGTGATAGGCTCACTTGAGAGTGGTGTCTTGCGGTGCCTTTGGGGCGTGCCTTGAGAGGCAAGTGATCGGAGAGTCACAGAAGAACCATCTAGGTGAAACACCAAAGGAACCACCCAAGGTGTTGGTCGACACAACGAGGAGTAGGGGAAGTTGGCAAGCTTCCGATACCTCGATAAAAAATCACCGGTGTCAACTTGTCTACTCTTCTCGGTGGTTTGCATTCTCCAAATCACAAGCTTTGTATTTACATTCATATATATCTTGTGCTTGTGCTTGTGGAGTAGCTCTTGCAATTGCTAGCTTGTGTAGCTTGTTAGTTGCTTTGCTTAGTTTGTGTAGCTAAGTAATTTGAGCTTTTGGGTTAGGCGTGTGTCGCCTTGTCCATTGTGCATCTAGTGAGCTTAGGTTGGATTTGTGCTTTTGCTCATTAGAATTGTGTAGGAGCTCACCTTTGTTTGAAGTACTAGTGCATAGGTTTGTGTGACCTTGCAATAGAAACGGTTAGGAGCTCAAGCTAGGCTTATCACCTCATTTGCTTTGTGTAGGATCTTTTGTGAGGTGATTTAGAGTCATAGCTAGAGGGGTGAAGTCTTGGCTAAACGAATAGTTTCAATTCCGCATTATATTTGTTTAGCCCGGACGCAATTAGATTTAGAAAGGACTATTCACCCCCCTCTAGTCCCCATCTCGACCCTACAACTGGTGCCTCGCCTGCCGTGCGACCGCATTAAATGCAGTTGTCTCCCTTCCTCCAGACGGCACCTCCCATGCCCGAGGGTCAATGACCTTGGGTGGGTTAGGTTTGGCCACTTCGCCCGGATGGATGGAGAGTCTCTCCCCCGGGCGAGGCGGAGATTTTGCGCCGATGGTGATGAGCTAGGTCACCTTCGGGCGAGCGGAGTCCAAGCGCCCGGGCCGGTGAGCTAGGCCATCCCCGGGCGAGACGGAAATCGGAGCCGCGGTCCGAGGCCCGTTCGGCCGTGATGACGCGTGGCACGTCGTAATTCGTCGTCTTGTAGAGGTCATTGACCTGGCCCTTCTAGAGCGCAGCGTGCTCCTGGTTTACGTCTTTCGTCGGGACGATTATGGTGGGCCGCTCGCGGGCCGGCTCCGTCTTCAGACATTCGTCGTGGCTCTTTGGCCGGGTCCATCGTCTTCTAGGCCGTCCTCCGGAGCGGGATCACAGCGTGCCGGGGTTTCTACCGGGCCCCGATGGGCTGACAAATTCCTATATTTGGAGAATGTCTCGGGGCCCAATATTTAGGTCCCCGACAGGCAGCTTGGTCCCATAATTCATGTCACTGTCAGGTGGGCCCCACCTGTTAGTTTGGTCTTCTACCCGGCCCATGAGATAACCGGCCGGCAAGGGCTGCCACCGAAAGCGTATGACCAAGCCATGTATGCCGCGAGGCTGATAGGCGCCCTATTCCCTCTTGGTGCCGCGTCCGGAGGGCCCGCCCGACCTTGCCCTTGGCGCATGTGGGCCCATGGATCCCGGTCTGGTGGTGGCGCCTCTCGGTGTCACCGTGGCCCAACGTGTCGTGCCTGCGCGTGTGGCACCGGAGGACGAGGCCTTGGTCGTCAACGGCGGCCGGCAGGGGACATGGAGGCATTCTCCCTCTCTAGCCCTTATAGTCGTCGTCGCCGCCGCCATGGGCGGCCTTACGTTGAGCTCGCCCGATGTCCCCGCACAGGCCACCTTGAGCCCGGTTTCTTCTCCATTGGGATCACGAGGATCGGTTGAATCAACCGCACAACTCCTTTTTCGCCAAATCGTGCCCCGGCCGGCCTTCCCCACGCTCGCCAAAGACTACCACCCGCCACCTTCCACCGCCCTCCATCTTCGACCCAATATCCATGACGAGAATCACTCCATCGGGTTCGCGATGAGCTCCTCCGTCGTTTTCCCTACTCCCCATTGTCTATCGCGTTCTCTAGCCCAAACAAGATGTCGCTGGCCGGCAAAGTTGTCACGGTGTTGGAGGTAGAAGATCAAAGGCGATAGGTGCAGCCCACGATAGTGACATGAATTGTCCGGACCCAGTTGTCGGAGAGGAAGAGATGAGAGTAAGGCGCGGGGACGGCAATGTCATTTCTCATGACCTTGCGGCGTGTCGGATCCAACCTATAGTGTGTCGATCCGACCTAGGCAAAAGTGGTAAAAATATAAGATGTGTGAACCACGAAAAAATAGGGCGCTATAGTGGCCAATGCGGTCGAGCAAGCAAAACGCTATTTTGGATAGCTCGCGTTTTTCGTGGCGTGTGAATTAAAAATGCTAAATTTGTAAGGGTTGCCCTAAGAGTACTAAACAAGTTTTTTTTTTTTTTTTTTTTTTTTTAGAATTACAAGCAACCAGGCGCTCACAACACGCACGCACACTCACCCCTATGAACACATGTATGCAAACCCTACCCCTATGAGCACCTCCGAATGATTTGGGCGTACGGCGGATCACGGAGATTCTCGAAGTCAACATAGGCGCCTCGTCGTCGACGGGAACGTCGCTACCACTTAATGCATAACGCCGGTAAATCCTTGGGAAAATCCGGGAAAAAGTGCGAGCACTAGGATTTGAACCCGGTGGGTAGCGTCCCCTGGACCGTCCCTACCATTGGACTACAAGCCAATTCGCAAGAGTACTAAACAAGTTTTTTTTTTTTTTTTGAGAGGGAGTACTAAACAAGTAAGCAACATCCCCCGGCCCCACACCCCAACCCACCAAAAAAATGGTGGGGTGACCAACACAAGAGGCGTCGCTTTAGCTCGCCTGTTCTGCACGCTTGGGCCATCAGTGGCAGCTCACTCGCTTGCCCGCTGTTGGTGGCTATAGATGGCATTAGATGGGCAATTGGGCCTTCATATGGGCCATTACTAGGCTGAACCAAGGTAGGAGCATTAGGCTCAGCTGTAGGTCATCTTTTCCTCTCTTTGCTCGGTGCAAGGGCAGTGGCCGGACCCAGGATTTTAGCATAGGGTATGTAGCGTAATTTTTTTTTATAATTCGGTAAAATCATTTATAAATCGGTAAAACAATAATATAATTCGGTAAAAGGACATTAAATCTTGACTAAAAAAGCACTTCACCGATTAAGATTGAAGAATGAAGAAGACTGAAAAAATTGTTCGGCAATAAGGAAGGGAGGAGGGAGAACTCACTCAGGATTAGATGTCATGACTCGGTGACTGGTCGTGGCCGATGGTGACTGGGCGAGCGACGGCACCAGCCGCCAGAAGCACGATCGCGACGGTGACAGAAGCCCATCTACTGGGCGGGCGATGCTTCGACACTTCGACTTCAACTACTGCCTGCGCCTACTGGCCTACTAGGCCGCAGGCCGCCGCACACGCGCATGGTCACGCGGCGCACGTGCTTCATTCTCACGTTGCTGGGAGTCTGTTAAACTGTTCTTTTTTTCTTTTTTGCATTTTAGATTTATACACTATATGTATGATGGGCAGGCAACAGGGTGGTCGGTGGACCACCCGGACCATTCTGTGGGTCGCCACTGTGCAAGGGCGATGAACGCCCAGCTCTCGGTTCGAGAAACAATGGACAAAATGCAGTGGTATGGACAAGGGGAAGAAGAGGAGGGTGTAGAGTGAGCACGCCGGTAGCTGGGGTGGCCGTCCCACTCCGTCGCTTGGGTGACTCCGTCCTTGATTGATGGGATATCCCGGACGAGGGTTGTTTGGTTCCATGGAGAAGTTGGATATGTATATTTACGGCATGGTATATCCCCTTAGACGATGTATACTGCGGCTACCGCCTACCGAAAAAAGAACTCACTATCGGCGCGGACGCGAGGTAGACAAGCACCGAGCCCGAAAAGGCTTTACTCACATCCTGTCCTTATCACGAGAATGAAACCAAACCGACGCTAAACTACTAGGATGCTGAAGGAGAAAATTGTTGGTCCTCGGATATGATGAGCAGAGTAGGACCACCATACCAATATTTTTTGAGAAGGAAAATGTATTAATCTTGGTGCATTACAACGACCCATTTACAAACGAAATCCCAAGAAAAAGAAAATTACAAAGAAGTCCAAAACTTCTATTCATCTTCCTCGAAGCCTTCGGAGATCCGTTCGTCACCGCCGCCGAACCGGCCGCTTCGGTCGTCGTCGGGCACGAGCCAAACTCCACAAGGTGGAGGCCGCGAGGAGGGCTTACTTTGAGGCGAATCGGTGAGTACATTGCCTCTCGGGCGCATCGGCCAACTCCCATACCCACGGCGCATCCTTGATTCCACGGCGGCAACCCGAGCAAAGCTCGGATTTTCACTATAGATCATCTTCCTCAAGATTAACAGGGTCAAACGGCATCATCACACGAAGAAGGCGATGATGTCTGGCCCCCTCTGACTCGAGTCTTCCCGGCCTCTCCGTTGGCGTCGGAGAAGATCGCCATCGGAGAACGGAAGAAGCGGGAAAATTTATTCGCTGCGTCGTCGTCGCTTCCGCATCGCCCGGCGCCGCCGAAAAACAAACCCTTGAGGAGCCACGCTCCTCGGCAAAACCTAACTCCACCATCGAACATCGGCGGCTAGCAAACCCTAGACCTAGGACATGACCAATACCCTACGAAGACAATTTGTTGAAGAGACGGACCCCGCTCCTCATCACTACCGGTAGCGAGGCGGAGGCGAAAGCGGGGCCGTACCCGGCGGTGGCGGCGGTGGTGTTTCGCTCGGCCTTTCTTTTTCGCGAGACCTAAGGAGACGCCAGTGCTGATAATTACCACCATACCAATATTCACAATCACCATGACTCGTCCCAGGGATAAAATTGTTGTGATGGAAGGGCCTGCTGAGCAGAAGCATAGGCCACTGAGGCATCATTGGTCGGGGCCAAGGAAGTTTACAGGTGGGCTCTGTGTGCTCCCTTGCATTGCAAGTAGGTTCCCTTGATCTACTATGTCTAAAGATCAGAGCATTAGAAGTTGGTGTGCAACGCAGCTTGTGCAGCAAATTAAAACAGTTTCAGGACTGAAACAGGTACAGTACCTCGTTAGTTACATGTGCAGAGGTGATCAGCAGTGGAGGAACTGGGGCCAGGATCATTGTTTTGTTTGCAGTTGCACATAACAACTCATTGTGCTGTTCATGGCTCCAGCCTTCATGTGGTAGAACTGGAACACTCCCACCTAAAAGATCTTCTGTATCAGGGTATTGGCATATTGCATTGTACAATACTGCATTTTTAAGAAGAAAACAATCCTTTTGTTGGCACCTAGTAGCACAGGAGTAGTACATTGGATATTACACCTATATCAATATATATTTCTCTTAGGATAAAATTTTAATCCCACAAGTGCAAATATTTTGGGATACAGGAAGTAACATCTGGGACAGGCAAGCATATGTTCTGGCAGCAATATTTCTTGCCTAACAGATTGACACCCAATAAAATTTTACTTTGGTGGTGGCACCCGAACAAATAGCCCTTGAAATCAGACATTACAGGAAGAAAATATAATCATAATTACAAGGGTTCATAATTGCTTTCTTGGTACACTTTATCATCATGCATCCACAAAACTCTTGTGATGTGTGTAGCAATGGTTCAACAAATCATCTAGGACGAATAAGCAGTTGTTATCCGCCATCAGACTTGAGGATAATATAGATAGATAATTAGATATTAGCACAAATCACATGATTCTCACAAGAAAAACAAGCAAATGGCAGAAGTCAATTCTGACAGTTTGTTTTTAGTCTTCAGAATTGTACCAGGTAACCTCAACAGATCATGAGTACATAGTTAGGGGCACAAATCAGGACAAAATGACAAACAGGAGGAATAAGACTCCAGGGACTAATAACCACTAAATAACAGCTGATCATCTAGAGATGAATGCTCATCACTGCTTGAGCGCTAGTAGATGTCAATGTCTTGTATGACATGGCTAAGCCTTCATTCAGATACTCCCAACATGTGGCTCTGCCACCTCAAAGTCAAGAGAGCAGACCTACAAAAGAATACAGTGTTAGAATAATCAAACTCGAGAGCAAAGTTTGATGACAATCTCCTTGTGCATGTGAAACAAGCTATTCATTCTATCTGTTAATGCAAATTTGAAATCTTCAAAACGAATGTATACCAATGATAAACCCAGTTTTTTTTTTAAGAAAAAAAGAAAAACAATGACCAATGTGTCTGCTCAAGTATTCAGGGCTAGACAAATTTGTCTGTCCTATTCAGGCGCTAGCTACAATATACAGAGTACACAAAACATTGACTAAATGACACAAACAATATAAAATTATAATCCGAAACGCCAAAGGATCGCATGAATTAGAAGTGCACCATGGTGAAAAATGGTGGATGTGAGAAATTTTGAATATGCTAGCAGCAAGTGCACTTTGGTAACAAGTAGGATGACACAACAAACCATCAATACAATATAATTCCCAACAGCTGAAGAAACATGGAAGACAGTGTTTACCATTTCATATGCTTGGCGGTGCCAGCGGTGGTGGAAATCTTGCATAAGGAAAACCATAAACTCCGCAATTGTTTGAGGTGCAGAGCTTCTCAACAAGCAAGGTCTTAATGTCAGTATAAAAAATACATAATCTTCCATCAAATATTCATAACTTGCACGAAAGGCTACGTAACGTCCTGCTGTGCCCACAATGGTCCAAGTATAGTCGATTCCAAAGTCCATGGGCAATGGAATCACTTTGTTATGCTGCCACTCTTGTGCGCCAACACCATTACTTTGCCGATTCTTGCAATACAGATCAATTGTGCCATCACCAACAGTTAAGAATCCGAGTCTGCCATCTGCTGCCTCGACAATGGCACATTTTGAATTTGAATCAAAATTGTGGGGCGGGAGGTCAATGATGGAGAATTTCATCTCACTTGTATCAAGCATTAGCGAATAGCCCATGCGATAGACCATCCAGTAGAAGCAGCCGTGCGCATAGTAGGGCCTGAATTCAATAGATCTATTAGGCACACAGGTCGTCTCGGTGGTGCTAATGATACCTCGCCACGTCTGGTTGCAGGAAGAAAAGAAGAAAGCCATGGACTTGTCTTCGAGCTGCAGTGTGCAGATAACTCTGAACGATTCCTCCCCGTCATTCTCGGCGGCTGGAGCCAGAATGGGTAACACATGGGGCGCATTACAGTTGTCTGGGGTGGAGGCCGCTAGTAGGTCATCAGGTATGCGGGAATCTTGACGTACCGGCGATGCAGGGGTCGCTGACTACCAAATCCCAATTTGGAATTTTGGGGGAGATGCTCCGGGAGAGGAGGACGCGGCCATTGTGGGCGTTGTAAGTGCGCCACGCGTGGGGGGTCGGGGAGGAAGGAGAAGGTGAAGTCGGCGGCTTGCAAGAGCGCGTGGGCTTGCCGGGCGGAGCGGTGGGGCGGCGCGACGGGGAGGAATTCTCGGCCTCCGTATCTGATGAACCCGAGGACTGGAGAGTGGAGGGACCCGAAGCGGCGGAGGAACTGGCGAGCGTAGACGATGCGGCTAAATGAGGAGCAGGTGGCGGAGACGCGGACGAGGTCGGCCGCGGCGTCGAGGCGCAGGAAGATCTCCTCCAAGATCTCGTCAGGGAAGATGGTCTGCACCGCCGGGGTGCTGGCGGTCCGACGCGACGCCGACGCCGACGCCATTCGCGCGGCCGGCCGGCCGGCTGTCGGAGAGGGATTGGGGATTAGAGATTCGCCAGAGTACTTTGTGCGCTAGTTAACACTCGTAGAGTTGGCACACTCACCAGCGGACGGAGAAGGACAGACGGGCGAGGCGCGGGCGTGCAGCACCAGCGGTAGCGGCGGCGGCGGGAGAGGAGAGGTGTTCGAGCCGCCGAGGGGAAGCTGCCGAGTTGATCAGAGGTAGAGCGACAGAGGTGAGATGCGGGGAGCGGGATTGCCGAGCGGTGGAGGGTCGCGACGCCGGCGGCGGAAATGACGAGGAGTCCGTAACTGCCCGTAACTGGCGGCGGAGATGGATCGACAAGTTGGGCCTCATAGCGGGGTTTTTTTTTTCTTTTTTTTTTTTTTTTTTTTTGCGACTGGCCTCATAGCGTCTGCAACAAATTTTAGGGTTTAGAGGACACTGTTCAAGTTTTTTTCACAAGTCTAGAGACACTCTTGAACTATAACTATGGGACTTCATACATCAAAGCCCCACCTATAAATTCGGATGTTTGACCCTTTAAAGTCTAGAGGACACCCTGAACTATTGGACCTCCGACGCGACATCCATTTGTTGGACCGCCTACGACGCCTTCTACTTTTGGCGCCGCATGCATCGAGGTAATGCAATATGCTTTGAGATCATATGCTTTTGGTGTCGGTCTGATAGAATCACGTCGTTCTTGTTCGCTTGCTTTGCACATTGGACGACATGGCGTGGCGAGTGCCGACTTATCCAAGATTTACTAGCAGTGCTAGGCGTAGCTAGACCAGGGTAAAACAGTCATTGCGCATTGTTTTATTTACCCACGTTACCTTGTTCAACTAGCCTCGAACCAAAACAAATTAATTTTAGGACCAAATAAGCAAGTTCAACAAAAAAGGGTCCATTAACTAAGCACAACATTTTTAGGGCTCCCGTCGCTAGGCCCGCTCCCTCACTTTCTTCCCTCTGGCGTTCTCGTTGGTGGCGAGAGGGAGGGGAGCCGCCCCTACGGGATATGTCTCGCGTTTGTTTTGGTGTTTTTCGCGGTGCTCTTCTCGGTGGTCGGCAACTTTGTCCATCATTATGTCGATGTCGGTCGGGGTGTCGTCGAATAAGGTAATTGTAGGTTTCTCTTTCGGTTCTTCGAGGAGGGATTGGATCATTTTTCCCCTTTGGTGAGCTCGTCTTTCGGTCGTTGGTGCTACCACCGGCGCCGCGGATCTCCTTTTTCGGTCGCCGTTGGTGATGGCTAACAACGGCGGCAGATGGTGCGAGTGCTTCAACCGAGAAGATATGGTCGATATGCTTTCGGCGCCTTTACTCCCTTCAATGGTTGAGCATACAAGCGCCCTTATGCGCGGCCTCCACATAAGTCTTCTGTTTGTGAGAACCGAGTTCAAATCGGGTGCATTCCATGGCAATGAGTTTCCCAAAGCGATGAAGCGGTGCGGTTGCAAAGAAGAAGAAGGGTAAAGATCTAATGGTGTACTTCAATGTAATGTTACCTTAACTGGAGCTCTTGACTGTAAAAAGGGTTATATTTTAGTAAAATCAGATCACTTTCTTAAAAAAAAAGGCCAACGAGCTAATTTCTCAGATGCAAATTTCTGTTCAGGCAGCAATATTTCTTGCCTGACCGATTGGCAACCCATAATTTTACATGTCACAAACTTTGCTACACAACGCATGCTTTTAAATAATCTCAAAACTGCACACACAACACACACACACATTCTAGGAACAGAACAAATTGCCCTTGAGAATCACACATTCTAGGAAGAAAATATAATATGTAATTAGAAGGGTTCATAATTGCTTTCTTGCCACACCATAAAAGCCATGGACTGGCTTATCCATTCCAATGAACAACACTGAAGATGCACTGTACAGAGTATGCACCACCGTAAAGCTAGGGAACGGTGAGAAAGCTAGGTTCTCGCAACATAATAGGCTGAATGGAAGGGCACCAAAAGACGTTGCTGAAGACTGCTATAAGCTTGCAAGGTGCAAAAAACCACAAGGTTGCAGTGGCACTACAAAGGAGAACATGGTCAACACAGAAAAGTCTTCATCAATTCGTCGATGTGTGGACCAAAATACAGGAAGTTCAGTTACAACCTCAAGAGGACGAGTGCTTGGAGATTTGGAACATCAGGCCAGTACTCACCAGTTCGGCATAAGACATCCGGTGCTTTCTCAGAAATCGATTGGAGGAGTATTTGGAAATTCTGGGCTGAACCAAAGTGTCGCCTTTTCATTTGGCTTCTGCTCCAAAGAACATTGCCAAGGGCGGACAGAATAAACAAGCCGGGGGAGGCAAACCCAATTTGCAAATTATGCCACACCAGGCAGGAATCACACTCACATGATTGCCAACTGCTCATTCATGAAACTGATTTGGCAAGGATTGGAAGGCTGGTCTGAACAGGGGCTGCAGCTGAACCAAAATGTAACAAAGATCAGTGACTCATGGACTAAGCTGAACCCAGGAAGAATCGACGCACAAAACCAGGGAGCAACAAATCATCATCTACACAGCTTGCAATCTGTGGAAAGAAAGTTGCAAAAGATTGTTTGAGAACAGAGCAAAAGAAATAGTGATCCACCATCAGGTTTAAAGGATAATATAGATAGGTATTAGCACAAATCACATGATTCTCACAAGCAACACAAGCAAATGGCAGAAGCCAGTTCTAACAGTTTGTTCTTTGTCTTCACAATTGTACCAGACAAGCACAACAGATCATGAGTACATAGTTAAGGGCACAAACAGGGCAAAATGACAAACAGGATGATTAAGATTCCGGGGACTAAAGCACTAAATAACAGCTGATTATCTAGAGAATACTGCCCATCACTGCTAGAGTGCTACTAAGCTACTGATGTCTTGCATGACATGGCTAAGCCTTCATTCAGATGCTCCCAACCATGCTGCACTGCCATCTCAAAGTCAAGAGAGCAGACCTACCAAAAGAATACAGTGTTATTAGAATAATCCAGAGGCATTTGAACAAAGTTAGTTGACTATCTGCTTGTGCATGTGAAGCAAGCATTCATTCTATACGTTAATGCAAATTTGAAATCTGTCAAAAGGGAAGTATACCAATGATTAATTCAGTGCTTTTTTTTTTAAGAAAAACAGAGACAAATTTTGTCTGCTCTTGTATTCAGGCGCTAGACAAATTTGCATGTCCTAATATTCAGAAGGTACTTACTATACAGAGTACACCAAAAAATAGAGTAAATGACACAAACAGTAATAAATTAATCCAAAACCAAAAGGATCGCATGGATTACAAGGTCTCCATGATGACAACGGTGGATGCGAGAAAATTTGGATATTGCATTAAAAAAAACATTTGAAATGCCAGCAACAAGTGCACTTTGGTAACAAGTAGGATGCCATAGCAAGCCACCAATAGAGTAAAATTCTAACAGCTAAAGAAACATGAAAGACAGTTCTTACAATTTTATATGCTTGGCGGTGCCAGCAGTGGTGGAAATCTTGCATAAGGAAAATCGTAGAATACTTCACCGTACTTCGAGGTGCAGACCTTCTCAAGAAGGAATGTCTTGGTGTCCAGTACAAAATATTCAAACTTTCGCAACTCATAACTTCCACTAGATGCTCGTAGAGCTACGTAACGCCCCTATTGTGCCCACAATGCTCCAACTACTATATTTGATCCCAAAGTCTTTGGGCAATTGAATCAGTTTGTCAAACCGCCACTCTTGTGCGCCAACACTACTGCTTTGCCAATTCTTGGAATACAAGTCAATTGTGTCATCACCAATAGTTAAGAACCCAGGTCTGCCATCCGCTGCCTCGAAAATGGCAATGGCAGTTTTATCATTCACCGAAAGGTAAATGATGGAGAATTCCATCTCACTTGTATCAAGCATTAGCGAATAGCCCATGAGAGGCGGAAGGTACATCCAGTAGAAGCAGCGGTGTGCATAGTAGGGCTCGTATTCAGTAAACACACAGCTCTTAGCAGGCAAAGAGATCGTGCTAAAAATACCTCGCCACGTCTGGTTGCAGGAAGAGAAAACGAAAGCCGCGGCCTTGTCTTTGAGATGCACAATGCAGATAACTCTGAACGATTCCTCCTCGTCACTCTCGCCCGCTGGAGCCAGAACAGGTAACAATTGCTGTTCATGGCTTGGGGCAGAGGCCATTAGGTTGTCGGGTATGCGGGGAATCATGACGTACCGGCGATGCAGGGGGTCACAGACTACGAAATCCTGGAATTGGTTTTTGCTGGAGAAACCCTGGGCTTCGATTTCGGTGAAGATGAAGCGTGAGAGGAGGACGCGGCCATCGCTGGCATGGCAAATGCGCCACGCGCTGGGGTCGGGGAGGAAGGAGAAGGTGAAGTCGGCGGCGGACGAGCAGGCGGGCTTGCTGCGCGGAGCGGTGGGGCGGCTCGACGGGGAGGAATCCTCGGTATCTGTAGTTTCTCCGACTGATGAATCCGAGGAGTGGAGGGACCGGAAGCGGCGAAGGAATCGGCGCGTGGAGACGATGCGGCGGAAGGAGGTGCAGGCAGCGGAGGCGCGGGCGAGGTCTGCCGCGGCGTCGACGCGCAGGAAGATCTCCTCCCAGATCTCTTCAGGGAGAACGGTCTGCGTCTGCGCCGCCGGGGCTTTGGCAGTCGATGCCATCGCGGCCCGGACGGCTGCTTTGCAGGCAGAGGGCGTGATCCGCGCCGCCGCTTTGGAGCAGTTCCCGGCGGGGCAAGAGGGCGGCTGCACGGGCTGGCGACGCGGGGGTGGCTGCGTGGGCGAGGCGCTCTCTGTTGGCGCGATGGCGGCCGCGAGCCCCTCCGGCGGCGTGGGCGAAGACCGCGGGCGGCGCGGCGATGAGATGCGGCCACTGGAAGCGTCGAAGGAGAAGATAAGGCGGATGAAAAACAAAAAGAAAATGAAAATGAAAAAGGTGGAGCCGTACTTAGGCAGGTGGGGCCTATATATGACACTAAGCGGCTGTCTTTTTTAGTATAGTTTCATTCAGAGTTAACGACCAGAAGACCTTTAATCTTGTCGTGGTGTCTTATTCGGGTCTATCATCTTGCAAAACGCACATCTAGCACCTTAAACTTGTCATGGTGTGCCATCCGGGTCCCATCATCTTGCAAAACGCATCCCGGCGCACCTTAAACTTGTCGTGGTGTCTTGCCATCTGGATCCATCATCTTGCAAAACACACATCTAGCATCTTAATCTTGGTTTTGGTTCATAACCACCCCATCTAGCCAAATCGCCATGAATCAGGGATGTGGATCTGCCCACGCCAGGACCAATGGGTCACGACTTTGCACGTGAGGCTCCCCACACCTTTGTCACTTTGTTGGCAAATAAACGAGAATGCTCCTATGCTATATCGACCTTTTGATATGCGTATGTCACATTTGTAGGGTCTTATTAAAATTTGTGGATGAGATATTTCGGACTCGAGCATCGATTTTGTGTTACACGTATACTCAAACTTTCAGAAGCAATTCAAAGGTGAGAAGCTAAAAAAACCAGCTCTGGCCATGTGCAAGATCTGCTACTGTTCTTCAGTGGACAAAAAAACGGAGAGAATGCAATGGTGACACCGGAGGATGCGGGGAGAAGGACGAGAGGCAGGTGTCGGGCGTGCGAGGCCGTCAGTGTTCGACGACGGCAGGTGTTCGAAAGCCGGGAGGGAAGCTGCCGAGTCGATCAAAAGTAGAGCGAGGGAGGTGAGAATGTGAATCTTGGGAGCGGGGCTAGCCGGCCGGTGGAGGGGTCGCGACGCCGGCGGCGGAAATGACGATGAGTCCGTAAATGCGATTCCCGGCGGCGGAGATGGATCGAGAAGTTGGGCCTCATAGGGTTTTTTTTTTTTTTTTTTTTTTTTTTTTTTTTTTTTGCGGCCTCGCGTGCGCAACAAATTTTATAGGGATTATTAGAGGACACTGTTCAAGTTTTTTCACAAGTCTAGAGGACACTCTGAATAACTGTTGGACCTCATACATCAAACCCCCACCTATAAATCCGGGTGTTTGACCCTTTAAGGTCTAGAGGACACCCTGAAATATTGGACCTTCGATGTGACATCCACTTCTTGGATCGGAGACGGCCTATGACGCCTTCTACTTTTGGCGCCGGATGCATTGGGGAATGCAATATGCTTTGAGATCATATGCTTTTGGTGTTAGTGTGGTAGAATCACGTCGCTCTCGTTCGCTTGCTTTGCACATTGGACGACATGGCATAGCGAGTGCCGACCTGTCCAAGCTTTACTAGCAGTGCTAGGCGTAGCTAGGCCAGTGATAAATCGAGTCATTGCGCATTATTTTATTTACCACGTTACCTTGTTCAACTAGCCTCGAACCAAAACAAATTAATTTTCACGACCAAATATGCAAGTTCAATAAAAAAGGGCCCATCAACTAAGCACAACATTTTTAGGGCTCCCGCCGCTAGGCCCGCTCCCTCCCTTTCCTCCCTCAGCGATCTCGTTGGCGGCGAGAGGGGAGGAGCCGCCCTCCAGGATATGTCTCGTGTTTGCTTTGGTGTTTTTCGCTCGGTGGTCCGCAGCCCCTGTCCATCGTTGTGTCGATGTCCGATCGGAGTGTCGCTGAATAAGGTAATTGTAGGTTTCCCTTCTCACTTCTTCGAGGAGGGATTAGATCATTTCCCCCTTTGGTGGGCTCGTCTTTCCGGTCGTTGGTGCTACCACCGGTGGCGGCGGATCTCCTTTTTCTGGTCGCCATTGGTGATGGCTAACAACGGCGGCGGATGGTACGGGTGGTTCAACCTTCGAAGATATGATCGATATGCTTCCGGCGCCTTTTACTCCCTTCAATGGTTGAGCATACAACGCCCCTTATGCGGCCTCCACATAAGCCTTACATTTTGTGAGAGCGAGTTCATCCTGGTGCGTTCCATGGCGATGAGTTTCCCAAAGTAGTGGACTGTGCCGTTGCAAAGAAGACGAAGGGTAAAGATCTAATGATGTACTTCAATGTAATGTTACCTTACGTAGAGCTCTTGATTGTAAAAGGGGTTATATTTTAGTGAAATCAAATCACTTTATCAAAAAATATAAAAAAAAGGCCAACGAGCTAATTTCTCAGATGCAAATTTTTGTTCAGGCAGCAATATTTCTTGCCTGACCGATTGGCAACCCATAATTTTACTGAAAAAAGTCTAAATCACACCCCATCTTTGGAAGGTGGTCTAAATCACCCCCGAACTTTTGAAAACCGGTCAAATTACCCCTAAAGCAGTTTTGAAAAATCATAGAAAAATCATAAAATAGAAAATAAAATTGTGCTAGACTCCAAATGAGTAGATCTACCTTGCGAATGAACATATAATATGGTATATTTTAGTACATTTTTTTACAACTACGAGGAAAAGCATAAATCTAAAGCTAGGTTCTCGCAACATAATTGGCTGAATGGAAGGGCACCAAAAGACGTTGCTGAAGACTGCTATAAGTTTGCAAGGTGCAAAAAACCACAAGGTTGCAGTGGCACTACAAAGGAGAACATGGTCAACACAGAAAAGTCTTCATCAATTCGTCGACGTGTGGACCAAAATACAGGAAGTTCAGTTACAACCTCAAGAGGATGAGTGCTTGGAGATTTGGAACACCAGGCCCGTACTCACCAGATCGGCCTAAGACATCCAGTGCTTTCTCAGAACTCGATTGGAGTATTTGGAAATTCTGGGCTGAACCAAAGTGTCGCCTTTTCATTTGGCTTCTGCTCCAAAGAACATTGCCGAGGGCGGACAGAATAAACAAGCCGGGGGAGGCAAACCCAATTTGCAAATTATGCCAGACCAGGCAGGAATCACACTCACATATGATTGCCAACTGCTCATTCATGAAACTGATTTGGCAAGGATTGGAAGGCTGGTCTGAGTAGGGGCTGCAGCTGAACCAAAATGTAACAAAGATCTGTGACTCGGGGACTAAGCTAAACCCAGGAAGAATTGACACACAAAACCAGGGAGCAACAAATCATCATCTATACAGCTTGCAATCTGTGGAAAGAAAGTTGCAAAAGATTGTTTGAGAACAGAGCAAAAGAAGTAGTGATCCACCATCAGGTTTAGAGGATAATATAGATAGGTACTAGCACAAATCACATGATTCTCACAAGCAAAAGAAGCAAATGGCAGAAGCCAGTTCTAACAGTTTGTTCTTTGTCTACACAATTGTACCAGACAAGCACAACAGATCATGAGTACATAGTTAAGGGCACAAACAGGGTAAAATGACAAACATGATGATTAAGATTCTGGGGACTAAAGCACTAAATAACAGCTGATCATCTAGAGATGAATGCCCATCACTGCTAGAGTGCTACTAAGCTACTGACGTCTTGCATGACATGGCTAAGTCTTCATTCAGATGCTCCCAACCATGCTGCACTGCCAACTCAAGGTTAAGAGAGCAGACCTACCAAAGAATACAGTGTTATTAGAATAATCCAGAGGCATTTGAACAAAGTTAGTTGACTATCTGCTTGTGCATGTGAAACATGCCTTCATTCTGTACGTTAATGCAAATTTGAAATCTGTCAAAAGAGGGATGTATACCAATGATTAGTTCAGTGTTTTTTTTAAAGAAAAACAGAGACAAAATTTTGTCTGCTCTAGTATTCAGGCGCTAGACAAATTTGCATGTCCTAATATTCAGAAGCTACTTACAGTATACAGAGTACACCAAAAAATAGAGTAAATGGCACAAACAGTAATAAATTAATCCAAAACCCAAAGGATTGCATGGATTACAAGGTCTCCATGATGACAATGGTGGATGCGAGAAAATATGGATATTGCATTAAAAAAACATTTGAAATGCCAGCAGCAGGTGCACTTTGGTAACGGCCTTGTTTAGATTGCTAAAATTTAGCACCGAATGTCACATCGTACACTGTAGCACGTTTCGTTTGTTAGTGGTAAATATTATCCTACCATGAAGTAATTAGACTCAAAAGAATCATCTCGCAATGTACATCTAAACTGTGTAATTAGTTATTTTTTTTTACCTACATTTTATACTCCAAATATATGTCTATTGTTGTATTTAATGTGATGTGATGGAAAGAAAGTGGGGAAAAAAGTTAGAAATTTTAGCAATGTAAACAAGGCGCAAGTAGGATGCCATAGCAAGCCACCAATAGAGTAAAATTCCCAACAGCTAAAGAAACATTAAAGAAACATGAAAGACAGTTCTTACAATTTTATATGCTTGGCGGTGCGAGCAGTGGTGGAAATCTTGCATAAGGAAAATCGTAGAATACTTCACCGTACTTCGAGGTGCAGACCTTCTCAAGAAGGAATGACTTGGTGTCCAGTACAAAATATTCAAACTTTCGCAACTCATAACTTCCACTAGATGCTCGTAGAGCTACGTAACGCCCTATTGTGCCCACAATGCTCCAACTACTATATTTGATCCCAAAGTCTTTGGGCAATTGAATCAGTTTGTCAAACCGCCACTCTTGTGCGCCAACACTACTGCTTTGCCAATTCTTGGAATACAAGTCAATTGTGTCATCACCAATAGTTAAGAACCCGAGTCTGCCATCCGCTGCCTCGAAAAATGGCACGTTCTGAATGAAACTTGAGAGGCAGAAGATTGGTGGAGAATTCCATCTCACTTGTATCAGGCATTAGCGAATAGCCCTTATTAGACGGAAGGTACATCCAGTAGAAGCAGCGGTGTGCATAGTAGGGCTCGTATTCAGTAAACACACAGCCCTGTTCATGCAAAGAGATCGTGCTAGAAATACCTCGCCATGTCTGGTTGCACGAAGAGAAGACGAAACCCATGACATTGCCGCTGCTATTCATAGTGCAGATAACTCTGAACGATTGCTCCTCGTCACTCTCGCCGGCTGGAGCCAGAACGGGTAACAAATGCTGTGCATAGCTTGGGGCAGAGGCCATTAGGTTGTCGGGTATGCGGGGAATCATGACGTAGCGGCGATGCAGGGGGTCACAGACTAGAAAATCCTGGAATTGGCTTTTGCTGGAGAAAGGGTGGGCTCCGATTTCGGTGAACATGCGGCGTGAGAGGAGGACGCGGCCATCGCTGGCATGGCAAATGCCCCACGCGCTGGGGTCGGGGACGAAGGAGAAGGTGAAGTCGGCGGCATGGACGAGCGGGCGGGCTTGCTGCGCGGAGCGGTGGGGCGGCTCGACGGGGAGGAATCCTCGGTGTCCGTAGCTGCCCCGACTGATGAACCCGAGGAGTGGAGGGGCGTGGAGGGACCGGAAGCGGCGGAGGAATCGGCGCGTGGAGACGATGCGGCGGAAGGAGGTGCAGGCAGCGGAGGCGCGGGCGAGGTCCTCCGCGGCGTCGACGCGCAGGATGATCTCCTCCCCAGATCTCTTCAGGGAGGACGGTCTGCGTCTGCGCCGCCGGGGCTTTGGCAGTCGATGCCATCGCGCGGCCCGAAGGCTGCTTTGCAGGTAGAGGGCGTGATCCGCGCCGCCGCTTTGGAGCAGTTCGGCGGGGCAAGAGGGCGGCTGCACGAGCTGGCGACGCGGGGGTGGCTGCGTGGGCGAGGCGCTCTCTGGTGGTGAGATGGCGGCGGTGAGCCCTCCGGCGGCGTGGGCGTGAGACCGCGGGCGGCGCGCGGCGCGGCGATGAGATGCGGCCACTAAAGAAAATGACACCAAAGCGTCGAAGGAGAAGATAAGCGGATGAAAAACAAAAGAAAATGAAAATGAAAAAGGTGGGGGCCTATATATGACACGTAGGCCTACCCATAAACGGCTGTCTTTTTAGTATAGTTTCATTAAACCATGGCATGATTACAATCAATGGCGCTATTATACCGAGCAATTTGGGGGCGGGTTGGGTCGGCCGGCCGAAAAACCCCGCTCATGACGTCTTATTGGGGAAGTCGGGCCTAGCTTTTTCGGGCCGAGCTCGAGTATATTGGCCGGGTTCAAGATCTCTCGCCGAGCCCCTCGTCTAGTAAAGTTCGTGGGCGGGCCAAAAACCCATCGAGCTCGGCAGGGGCTCAAGGGCGGGTCGGGGGCGGGCTAGTTTTGCTCAGGTATAGCCACTAGTCCGACTAACCAGGTATGGGACATCGTCAAGCTAGAAAAAGGAGCGCCCGGTAGCCGACACCATACATGCATAGTGATGGGCTACTAAGTTAGCACCGCTATGCACCCACTGAACACGAAAACGAGCCAAAGACCTACCTAACCGTAATATCTAAACACAAACCTCTAATAGACGACCTCATACATACATACACGTTTTCTCTAGAAGATTCTTGGGGTTTGGCAATCAACTTCAAGAATAACATTTTCAAAATCCATCTCCACAACTAACTTGAGACCTTCTTTTCACGCCAATGCCTCTCCCGTTAGTGCATCTTGCACACCCTCAAACCATCTTGCCGATCTTTGAGCACACCTGGCCTGCTTTGGTCACAGATAACCACTCCCGCATCGGCGGTACAAGTGTTGGGATCAAATTCGCATCGAGTTAACCTTCACCCACCCATCCTCGGTCGCTTCTAATCGCACAACCTCGGATGACTTCATTGGGAACTTCGGGCGTGGCGGTCCTCTAGCATAGATGCGATGAACCTTGCCGCCGCACCTAGTTTCCAAACTTTGCGTCGTGTCGACCAGCCGTTCCCCGTAGTCCACATCGCCCAAAGCGCCCACAGACCAGCACCGCAGCTATGGAGGCTAGGCACACCGCTGCTTGTAAAGCATCCATCTCCCACGACCTGGGGTTCAGATTTGGGATCAATACCCCTATCAGCTTCTTCACTTCTCGCTAGAACCTCTTTGCCACCGGCGTTTGAAGAACACATGATACAGAGACTCATCCGGATCACCACATACCTAGCAAAAACTCTCCATTGCAATATGACGTCTCTTCAATTCAGACTTTGACGGCAAGGAATTATGAAGCACACGCCACCAAAACACACGTACCTTTGGTGGGACATTCAACTTCCATAGCGCTTTCCAGAAATGAGAATTTTCTGACGTCGTCGTTTCTGCCGACTCAACCATCAGAATAGAGACCGTTCTTTTCAAACGCCCAGGCCAGCAGCACGTCCTCGTTCACCCTTGCGCTTGGTCTGATTTTGAACCCATAAACGGCTGTTAACGAATGGACTAGTACAGTGCCTGTTGCCACGGTTTTATTATTTATAAGAAATAGACTTAAAAATAATCTGATGATAAGATTTTTCCATAATTTTTGTCGTTTGCTGAAAAAAAAAAATGCATGACCATAGTATATCTCATGGCTTGAAGCAGACATGCACATTCACAAGGAAAGTAACAAGTTGCAACACATCTTCAAGCTCGATGGCTTTTGCTGAACTTTCTGATGAGTCAAATATTCAGTCAGAGAGAGCAGGAGCAACGGGAGATTCAACTGATTTTGCATTTTCTGACAACGAGTCAGTGACCAAAAAAAGGACGGCAGGATAACTGAAACAAAACACCGTTAACAACGGACCCTGGTGGGTAAACATGCATGTAGACCTGATAACAAAACAAGGTCTTGAAACAATCTTCAGCCGTTGAGCTACAAGAGAAAAGCCTAAGCCAAACAACAGAAATAAAATAAAATATCTTCCAGCTAGCTGATCAGAAACAGAGGCTAGACAATGCGTACAGAAGGAAAAGCAGAACCAACTGAAAAACGATGAAGATGCAGATCAAAGATCATAAATTCATAATACAATCAAAATCAGGTACTACTTAACCCAAGTTCATTATTATCTGCTTCTCCCCTTCTTTGGGCTAAAAATCTGTATATCATGTGATCTGCTATTTTAGAATCAAGAAAAAATTGAGTCCTATGATCTGAAACTGCAGAAACCCAACGTAGTAGACTGCCTCCTCAAGCAAGATGCTGATGTCCACCGTGGTCCCGTTGGTTACAAATTTCTGCCAAAAAAAAAAAAAAAATCTGATTGATTATTTGTGTTTCAGTACCTCTGTAAGTTCGTTCTTAAATGTTGCTTGATGTAGTGTCTGACCAACAAGAATATCTAAAGGTGGCAAGCCCTTACCCTTGAAGGAATGCTCGATTATTAGATCTGTGGATAAAACTGACAAAAAGGCTAATAGCATAACAAGAGAAGGGGCAAGGGGAATCGGTCTCTAGATTGTCAATGGTTTCATCTTTCGCATGTATCATTTGACAAACACGACTTGGAGAAGAGACGAGACCATAGAACTACAGACTATGGAGCTTATTCCATTGAGACCAAATCTGCAGAGCCAGTGGCATATTCAACTGAAACTTTTAACAATGGTTTTAACAACGTCCCTGCAGCTTTTAACATGATTCCAACTAACTCCATATTATGTAGTTGAAAAATGCACTTTATAATGTTTTCAAGTATGATATTTGTAGAAAAACAAAACTGACCAGATGAAAAAAAAAAACAATCAACACACCAAGTACCAACATATGTCTCAGGTTGAGAAAATTAGGAGTGTTCATATTCATTATTACTCTGACTGCTTACATATCAGAATTTTCCTTTCCTTTGCAGGTTAGCAAGCTAGTCAGTAAATTTAACACAACTGTACAGGTCATAGGCCACAAAGGAAGCCACAGAAGCTAAAAAATATATTAAGGTAAAATAATTAAGCACACATTTGGTATATGTGGCACATTTTGATTTCTAGACATCCAGAACATAGGCAAGTTTTGTGTAACTGCATAGGTGTGTTCTTGGCATGCATCAAAATCTAGTTCAAGACATGTTCATGTTTTGACAAAAAAAAAGGAACAGTACAAGTCTTTGGGGTTTCTAACCTGGTAAGCACGTGTTATCAGCCAAGATAAATATTAAGTATACATCCTTGTAGCCCAAACTGAGAACAGTAAATAACCTTGCAACCAATTGTAAGCTCATAGTAAAAAGTGAGCAAATTTTATCAGCCAAGAGAAATATTTTGAGAACATATTCTTGTAGCCCCAATTGAGAACTGTAAAGAACCTTGTATTATGATGGTCATCTCTTAAATTAGAAACTTGCAACTAATTGTAAGCTGCATTTACGTCAAAAAAAAAAAAAACAGAGTGAGTGAAAAAATGAAGCTAGACATACCAGCGTGTCACATTTTGCTTAAAAATCTGAGAAACTGACCATGAATGATGGCAACCAACATACCTTGTCTGATGGGGTTCGATTGAAAAAAAACAAAATCAGTGCGAGTTGGTCGTCAACATGTTAGTTGATTGGAAGTAATAAACTATAGTCTATATTCTTGCATATAAAGATCTGAACTTGCAACCAATTGTAAATTGGTTTGCATTGTGCCCTGTTCTTGCAACCAATTACCCAAACCATTTTAGTATCAGAGAGGAACTGGATGGATGCTTAGGCTATTCATCCAATTCCAGCTTTGGCAATGGCACCGGAACAAATAGCCCTTGAGAATCACATTCCAGGAAGAAAGTATAATCAGTAATTACAAGCGTTCATAATTGCTTTCTTTGTACGCTTTACCATCCACAAAAACTCTGATGTAGTGTTAAAAAAAAAAACTCTGATGTGTAGCACTAGCTCAGCAAAGCTTTTTTTTTTTTTCCTCTTTTCCATAGCATCAGAGCCGAATTTCATTACTCAAAATCAACGAAATTACACAAGGTTTTGTCAAACGAACCACACAACGAGCCTAACCACCAGCCAAATTGGAATGAACGCACAGGGTTCATGCAACTGGAGGCACTAGGATGAATTATCAGTTGTGATCCACCATCAGGTTTAGAGGATAATATAGATAGACCTTAGGACAAATCACATGATTCTCACAAGCAAAAGATGCAAATGGCCGAAGCAGAATTGTACCAGCTAACGTCAACAAATCATGTGTACATAGTTAATGGCACAAATCAGGGCAAAACGACAAATATGACGACTAAGATTCCAGGGACTAAACCACTAAATAACAGCCGATCATCTAGAGATGAAAGCCCATCACAGCTAGAGTGCTACTAGCTACTGATGTATTGCATGACATAGCTAAACCTTCATTCAGATGCTCCCATCCATGCTGCACTGCCACCTCAAAGTCAAGAGAGCAGACCTACCAAAGAATACAGTGTTATTAGAACAATCAAGAGGCACTTGAGCAAAGTTAGTTGACTATCTGCTTGTGCAAGTGAAACAAGAATTCATTCTGTACGCTAATGCAAATTTAAAATCCGTCAAAAGGGATGTATATCAATTTTTAATCCGAGCATTTTTTTTTTTTTTTTAAGAAAAAGTGAAAAAACAGAGACAAATTTGTTTGCTCTAGTATTCAGGCGCTAGACAAATTTGTCTGTGTTAGTATTCAGGTGCTAGCTACAGCATACAAAGTACACAAAAACAACAACAAAATCAGTATAACACGTCTATCAAAATTGATAGTTTTCATATATGCTATTAATGTCAAATTCATCACTAAACTAGTATAGACTATAGAAAGTATATCACCAAAAAGCACATATCGATGGACAAAGAACAATATCTAATTAAGCCTTTTTTTTTTTCTGGATTCACTATGCCAATTGATTTGTGAGGGAAGGGTCCAATACTTCAACTCTTCAAAAAGAGTGATAGACATGGGATACACAACTGTCATATAAGGACACAAATATCCAAACTGGCAACTTTTATTGGAGCAAGATATCTATATATGAAGATATTGATTGTAACAACTAGTTGGTCGCAAAATGCTACAAAATTTTCCTAATACATGTCATGAAAGAAAATATTAATCCAGAACACTAAAGGATCTTGTTTCACATGGATTACATGGGCTCCATGGTGACAATGGTGGATGTGAGAAAATTTTGGATATGCCAGCAGCAAGTGCACTTAGATTACAAATAGGAGTCTCCAAATAGGATGACAAAGAAAACTACCAATGCAAACATGGAGGAAAGTTTTTACCCTTTCATATGCTTGGCAGTGCGAACGGTGGTGGAAATCTTGCATAAGGAATACCAAGGAACGGTGAAGTGCTCAAGTCACAGACCTTCTCAAGAAGCAATGTCTTGGTGTCCAGTACAAAATAGTCACGCTTCCACAACTCATGATAAATTTGACGAGACCCAAGTAGAGCTAAGTAATGCCCTACTGTGCCCTCAATGTTCCAAGCAGTATAGTTGATCCCAGAGTCTTTGGGCAATGGAATCAGTCTGTCATACTGCCACTCTTGTGCGCCAACAACATTGCTTTGACAGTTCTTGTAATACAGGCCAATTGTGTCATCACCAATAGTTAAGAACCTTAGTCTGCCTTCCTCTGCCTCGACAATGGCATGCTTTGAATGAAAATTGTGGGGTGAGAGGTTAATGATGGAGAATTTCAGCTCACTTATATCAAGCTTTAACGAATAGTGCACGTCATAGAACATCCAGTACAAGCAGCCGTGCGCATAGTACGGCATGCATCCAATAAATCTACTAGGCAAACAAATCGTGCTAATAATAGCTTGCCACGTCTGGTTGCAGGAAGAGAAGACGAAAACCATGACCTTGTCTTCGAGCTGCAGATGCACAGTGCAGATAACTCTGAACGATTCATCCCCATCATTGTCGTCGGCTGGAGCCAGAACGGGTAACAAATGCCACGCTTTTGGGGTGGAGGCCGCCAGTAGGTCGTCGGGTATGCGGGGGATCTTGACATACCGTCGATGCAGGGGGTCGCAGACTATGAAATCCTCGAATTGGGTTTTGGTGGAGATGCGCCGAGAGAGGAGGACGCGGCCGTCGCGGGCGTGGCGAGAGCTCCACGCGCCAGGGTCGGGGAGGAAGGAGAAGGTGAAGTCGGCGGCTTGCTCGAGCGCACGGGCTTCGCGGGCGGAGCGGTGGGGAGGCTGGACGGGGATGAAATGCTTTCCGTGCTTACTGATGAACCCGAGGACTGCAGGGGAGTGGAGAGACCGGAAGCGGCGGAGGAAACGGGGCTCGGAGACGATGCAGCGGAAGGATGAACAGGCGGCGGAGGCGCGGGCGAGGTCGGCCGCGGCGTCGAGGCGCAGGAAGGTCTCCTCCCAGATCTCGTCAGGGAGGCCGGTCTGCGCCGCCGGCCCTCTGGCGGACCGCCGGCCCGGCGACGCCGATGCCATCGCGCGGTCGGACGGCGGTGGCTGAGCACGGCGCGCTCCGGCGGTCCGGCGTCGCGCGCTAGGCAGGCAGAAACTCTCTGCAGCTCCCTGCACGGCAAGCTGCGGTGGGCAGAGCGGCGGGAGCCCACAGGCGGCGAGGAAGAGGCGTGTGTGGAGGAGATGGAGAAGATGGGGCGAGTAGACGTGTAGAAGGAATAAGAATGGGCTAGAGGCTGCCAAATAGGTCCCACACGTCAATAACTCAACTCACCCAGGTATGCTTCCAAGTTCCAACCAAACGTAAAACCGAAATGGATTCATCCTTCTCAACCAAATAGGTTTACCCCAACCCACAAAACTAGAACAAGTTTAGTCCATCCCACGTTGTTACAAAACCAAACACAAAGTTATAGGCCGAGCCATTCTAAAGGACCCTTAGAGAAAACTAAACATGAGTTACAACCTTATTTTTTTGTTTTCCATGTTTTTCTTGCATTTCTTTGAAAGATATCCTATGTTTTGTTTCACGTATTCTCTCTGTTGCTTCTACCTAAACTTGCCTTTGTTGTAAAATCCTATAGGATTTGAAGTTGTAGTGTGTTTCGTCCCGTGAGCATCTCTAATAGTTTCTTAAAAGATAGGTCATAGAAAATTTTATTCAATAAAGATAGAGAATAATAAGCTAGCTCTTCATGATGAGCTCACTTTACGTAATTTTCTAAGATTCATGTGTATCAGCTTACACATTTTTTCTATACCCATGTTAGGTTACTCTGTTTTTTTTTTCTTTTTTTAAAAAAAAAACATCATATATAAGCTAGCAAGTTGACTCTATTGTTCACGGTATCCTTACATTTTTTTTTTTCCTGTTCAGTGTTTTATAATCCTTGTTCCAAAAAAAGAGGGGCATACACTTGCCGACAAATCTCGCTCCTCCGCGTATGAATGATCAACAGATACCACCACCATGGCTGAATCATTCTGATTTTGAATAACTGGTTTCAGAGCAGCATGCAACACATAGGATATCTTTTTTAACTACAATTTATTCTCCTTTTTAGCCAATAGCGCAACCGTACAGTTTAGTCTAGCGATCTTATAACATGACGTGAACCAGTAGCACCATTGTGACAAGATTCACTACAAGAATGCGGAGAAAGGTGTCGTCTTTGGCTCCCCCTTCACACCTCTAGCTTGCTGTCTAGGTACCACGAGTGCATGGCCAAGCAGCCAAACGATATGACGTTATTGAGCAGTGATGACAGGCCTTGGATCATCCCAAACTTCTTGTTCATCGCAGCAAGGGTGGGGTTGAATTTAGCCACCTGCTGATTCTCTGACCGACTTCCTCACCAATGCTCAGGCCCCCTCAATCTTGTGCCTCTTCTTTATCATCTGCAAGCAGCAATCAACCATGTCAAGTGAAATAAAAGATAACTGTTGCATGATCTCAGTACAAAATGTTGGACAGACCATTGCCAGCAACATCCGACTATGTGCTGAATATTTGGGTAAGCCTTTCCGCAGATATAAAGAATTTTTTGGGTAAACTTTTCCCCTGAAGACATATTACCATGATGAACGAAACATGAACATGTTTGGCTAGATATTGATTGTTCATAGAAATGCAATAAAAGGAATATTGATTGTTCCACAGATATTATTGATTGTTTGCCAAGCAGGCACCCTCTGCTTGCCAAAACTGTAAATGGGCTACACTGGTTTCATAGAGCATCCCAATCTCTTGCAAGATCAATAAAATAACATAAAAATTGATCCAATAGCATTATCCTATATCAAGTAGCATTCAATCTGGGTCGAGTCAATCTATCATCTAAAGCACCTTCATTCAATTCTAGTTTGAATAGCAAGATGTTCAGGATTTTTTTTTCATCACAGTATTACATTGTTTCGACCAAAGTATATATATTGGCACCATAATTCCGGTTTTCAATTTTAAATAGTTGTGACAGAACCCAATGCCAAAACACTTGCACTACCACAAGTTGATCAATGATCATATATATAACAAATATTGCATCAGAAAATGCTAATTGTTGTTGGATGAAAAAGGATAAATCATATGCTCCCTCACTAGCAATGTTGCATTGGCCACAGCGAGGGAGCATATAGACATACCATCAATGAGGAACACCACATGAACAAGTTCAGGCAAGCCTCAGATGTAAAAAGAACATAATATGATACAAGTTTGCCTAGTACGAGCGTACAGTACAGGGCAACCCTGTGCCTGCCAACTTGTCATGGACCACACCGGGTTCACACCACTAAAATCACTTGCAAGATACTTAAAATACAACATTTTATCCAAAACAATGATAGGTGCAGTAACTCCACTGTGTAATACTAATGCCAACTAATACTCACTTGGGGCCTGGGCCGTGTGAGACATTGTTCTGTTAACCTCAAACTTATAGAGCTTAGCTTTAATTTTTAATTTCAATCGATTATTAAATAAAAAACATTTGGTTATCAACTTAACCTTAAGATATATTTTTACCAGAGCAATCATTATAGAAAACAGAAAAGTATCATGACAAGCATCGTATCATAAAAATTAAAATCATATTTGCATGAAAGGAAATGGGCTGCTGCACACCAATCAAAACCATATAATGCATTCAGGAAATGGTTTTCGCAATAACTCCAGTTTTTTTAGAGGCTACACAACCAAGTAAAAACAATAAACTGATACCTTTTTGCTCAAACCAAACCAAGACGGACAATGTCAACTTTATAGTAGAATTAGCACTAAACACCTTTTTACGACTTGAGAAGCCCAGAAACAAAAAGAACACTATGGCTTGACTTATCACCTTCCAGTAACTAGGTTTCTAGTACGAACTTATAAGAAAGCTATCAAATTTAATCCACTGAACTTACATGAGCATTTAAACTAAACCAACCTATTTAGTCCATTGACTACATGCAGATGTTGCATTCAACTGTCAATGATGAAATAGTGGCTGTTATTTCTATTCTCTTAAATTGCACACCAGATAAAGCATTACTCAATTTCCTACAAGTTAAGATAAGGAGTGATCAGCCGACTTAATCAGTAACTCATATACATACACTCCTAGAATCATATCATAGCTATCACACATTCTGAATTCTTGTAGCATTTAATTTGTTCTATTTCTGGCAAGCTATCTTACCAAATTAATAACATTCACTCACTCTGTTGTGTGAGACATTGTGATAATGTGATGCCAATCTGTCATTTAACACTTAACTTGGGCTTAGTATAAAACATGAAGAACATATTTTGTTAATTAGATGAATAACTATAATGTTATTTTTCACCAGAATATTAAAAAAAAAGTACATGAGGATATTCACATAGCCTAAGGTATTCAACCACAATGCTTGAGAAACCATTGTCGACTGCAACTCCTAATTTGTTGAAGAGGTTACACACAAATAAAAGCAATAACATATAGGTTGTCTTGTTCGAACCAAGGCTATCCAAAATTAGAGTTCTTATAGAACATAAAAAAAAATCTTGCAATGGGAAAAAATTAAAGCTAATGTTGCATTATCTCATAGTACAAAAAAATGTTGGACTGGCCATTGCCAGCAACATCCTAATTATGTGCTGAATATTTGGGGAAGCCTTTCCACAGATTACAGATATAAAGAATATTCAGGTAAAATTTTCCTCTAAAGATATTAGCATGATAAAAGAAACAAGAATATGGCCAGATATTGATTGTTCACAGAAATGTAATAAAAGGAATTTTTCCTGGTACAAGGCAACCTGTGCTTGCCAAACTGTACATGGGCTACACTGGGTTCACAGAACATCCCAATCATGTGCAGGATCCATAAAATAACATAATTTGACCCAATAGCATTATCCTATACCAACTAGCATTCACCCTGGGTCGAGTAAGATACTGTAGTGTCAGTTTATCATCTGCAAGCAGCATTATCCTATACCCTAGCATTCACCCTGCGTTAGTATAATGGTAATATCAACTAATATTCACTTGGGTCGTATGAGGTGTTGTGCTGTCAACCTCATATAGAGCTCGGTTTGAGTTGTCATTTCAATCATGGATTATTAAATGAAAACATTTGGTTATCACTAGACACTAATTTAACCTCAACTTTTCTTTTATGAGTGGAGAAAAAAACCTAATGCTGATTACAGAACCATCTGTGCAACCACAAGTCAATGGTATAAAACCATAGTTGTTAAGGTGTAAAGGCGAGACACGGCGATGTACCACCCTCCAGACGCCCTAGGCTACCCGCCTAGGCTTAACATTCTGAAAGGCGATTTGGGGGTGGGCTGGATGCCTAGGCGACGTTTTTAGAACTATGTATAGAACCACCATTAAAACTATTCAACAATACAGGGTGTACCATAACAAGAAGCATCATATCATAAAATCATATTTGCATGGTAGGAAGTCAGTTGCTGCGCACCAATCAAAACCATATAATTGCAGGTAATGTTGCATTCAAAAAATGGTTTCCACAATAACTAAAAAAAACGATGAAGATGCAGATCAAGATCATAATACAATCACAATCAGGTACCACTTAACCCAAGTTCATCATTATCAGCTTCTCCCCTTCTTTTGGGCTAAAAATCTGAATATCATGTGATCTGCTATTTTAGAATCAAGAAAAACCGAGTCCTATGATCTGACTGCAGGAACCGAGGACCGGCGATAGCCCAGGTGGTTGGCTTCCCTGTGTGGAACCAACCGCTCCTCGAGTTCGATCCCCATCGGGACGGATTTACGCGCCTCATTTTCTTTTTAATGAAAAACCACCTAGTTCCTCCTAGGTTGGATCTCGTTTTTTTTTCCCAAAACTGCAGGAACCCAACGTAGTAGACTGCCTCCTCAAGCAAGATGCCGATTTCCACCTTGGTCCCATTGGTCATAAATTTCTGTAAAAAAAGAAAAAGAAAAGCATCTGATTGATTATTTGTGTTTGATGTTGCTTGACAAACAAGAATCTACTACACCTATATGGGAAACCCCCACTAGGGGAATTCTCCTCGGACATGCAGAGCATCCACGTGTGCGCCACCTTTTCGCTTCCTACCGCGCGGCCTCTCCCCTCCCCGCGGGCGGCCTGTTCCCTCCCGGCTTCCCGCGGTCCGCAGATTAATCCTCCTCCCGACCGTCTCCTCCTCGGTCTCCCTTTCGAGCCGAGCGAACGCCCACAAGCATCACCCGCCCACCTCGCCGCCCCGTCGCACTCCCTCCACCCCGCCCCATCCGCTCGGAACGGCGGAGCTACACGAGTCCGAGGGCGCCACGGAGGCCTTCTTTCTCGCCCTCGCGCGCTCGCGAAGCAGCAGCGATCGACCTCGGGCGGCACGCTGGCCCGGCATCGGCGCCGCGCGCTCGCCAACCGGCGGAGTCAGGCGGTGGCGCGCCTTAGCGGATCTGGCGGGGCGCCGCGGCCTCCCCCGCTGATCGGGAGGCGGGTGCCGCGCCTCCTCGCGGTTCACGGCGCGGCGGCACGGCCTACCCCGCGCGGATCCGTGGCGGCGGCGTGGCGGCGCGGCGGGCTACAACGCCGACGCCGGAGCTCCATCATCTCGACTCGCCGCAAGACGACCTCGGTAATCCACCTCCGCCGCGCACGGGCACTCGAACCGCCGGCCGCCCGCCGCCACGACCGGACCGGCCGTCCAGGCTCTGCCCTGGCAGCCGTGGTGGGTGGAGGTGGAGCAAAGGGGGGGGGCGTCCGTGCCGCCACGCCCGATTCGACGGGCGGGCGAGGCGAGAAGGAGCAGGGGCAGGGATGGGGTCGGCGCCCCGCCGGGGCGGCCGCGCCGGGTCCCCACCCGTGGAGGAAGCCATCCCGCGATGCTCCCTTCTTTTCTCTCCGGGCGCGGGGTGGTTGGGCGCCGTCCGACGTCCGTCCCGGGCCCACGCGAGGCGGCCGCCGGGAGGATCTTGCGGGGGTGCGGTGGTAAATTATGCATAGTCCAATGTTGATTGCAGTCCTACAAAAGTTATCTCTCTGTTGTATTGATCTCTTGAAGCTTGGGTTTGTGCTGTGATATAAGTGAAAATATATATGTTGAAATTGCTAACATGGTGCCCTAATAATTGATCTATTTCTTTATTGCATCTCTAAGACAATTCTTCAAATGTGATTTCTACTTTTGCATTTTACGGGATCTCATAATATAATATCTAATAATTTAGTTTCTTTTCTAATAATCAGAACCAAATGCTGGCAATGGTCTTGATTTGGAGAAGTACTCGTGGACTCAACAGTTGCCAGAGGTTAACATCACTGTTCCTGTTCCTGAAGGAACAAAATCAAGATTTGTGGTCTTTGATATAAAGAAGAACCATTTGAAGGTTGGTCTGAAAGGCCAGCCACCAATCATTGATATAAGTACCTACTGTGACAAATTTCATATTGTTTTATTGGATAACAATGTTTCTGGTGAACCAAATGTGTTGTTACAAAGTATATATTCTGGGTTCTAACTTCCTGTTGGTACTTTATTTATTACCAGGGCGAGCTCTTTAAGCCAGTTAAGGTTGATGACTGCTTCTGGAGCATAGGTAAGTCATTGGGTTTCAACCTGCTTGGCTGCACTACTTTAATTATGGCTGCTGCAGCAGCTGCTGAGCAGGCTGTTTGTATCCGAGCTTGCTTTCGATCCTAAGCCCCTTATACTGATTGAAGTGTGGTTGCCTAAATGATGACATTTTGTAGAGGATGGAAAAACTCTGCCCATATTACTTACAAAGCACAACCAAATGGAGTGGTGGAAGTCTGTTATAAAGGGTGACTCTGAAGTTGATACCCAAAAGGTGGAGCCTGAGAGCAGCAAACTCTCTGATTTGGATCCGGAGACTAGACAAACCGTGGAGAAGATCATCTGAGTTCTTAATTAATGCAGCTTGGATATATAGCTAAAATCCTTTAATTGGTTTGTAGTTTGACCAGCGCCAGAAGCAGATGGGCCTTCCAACAAGTGAAGAAATGCAAAAGCAAGAAATTCTCAATTAGTTCATGTCTGAGGTAAGTCGTGCGATGAAGTTCATTATCATCTTTCAGTCTTGTTGTATTGAGCCTACCACCTACTTAATGTTCTCTGCTATTGATCCTATCACACTAATAAGTTCATCAAGAGATATAAAAAACGGCAAGGGATCTTTTTATCATCAAGACATTAACTGTTGTATGTAATGTAAAACATTTTCAGGACGGTTTACCGAAATCTGTAAACGAGCTTCTGGTATTTCTGGCGTATTTTTGTCGGTTCATTCTTTCTGTCAAACGGGATTTATCTTTTGGCGCATCAGAACTACTTTATAAACAAAGTGGTTCTTTCTCTGAGGTACATGCTGTATTATCTTTTAAGCACTAATTTCCAATAAGCATTACATGATGGTGCACATTTGTTTTGATGTGTGTAAATTCATGTGATGTATAGGTTTCCTGTCCTACTACATCAATGCTTCGCCTTTTATGCGACTGTGTTATACTTAAGTGCCCAGCAAGCAGAAAGTGAAATACCACCCTATTTATCTGCGGGTATTCCCAAGGATCAAAATTACCTACATGCTTTAGAGAAAGCTCTTGGCACATTAACACGATTTTATTAGCAAGGTACTATTACAGCAAGTCGATACATTTTGGAAGAACTTCTCTGAAGGAAAATCATCCCATTATTCTGGTAACTTGAACTATGTTCTGACAGCAATGCATCAGTTTGTTGATTCCAGCTTTCACATCTTTTAGGTAGGTCTATAAGGTATTGGCACTGTAATTAGTGAATGCAAAACCTTTATTGATGCATGCTTACTATAGAAAGTATGGCATTATGAACAGACAATGGTTCTTGATTTCACAAAGTGTTTTGTCATTTTTGCTGTAACAGCTGTACGCAAATGTCTCAAGGAGACAATGAGAGATGGCATGATACAAGATCTGTCAGTAGGGTTCATTTTGTAGGGCTCAAGGAGACAACGAGAGATGGCATGATACAAACTGTCTAGTAGGTTTCCTCAAGAACTGTCTGCGATTAAATTATCATCATGCTTTTCTTTTTAGTTCATTATTGAAATTACTTTTAAATACCTCTTAGCTAGAATGAAATTACTTTCGATACCGGTAGCAACGCGTAGAAGGTGGCAAGCCCTTACCCTTGAAGGAATCCTCGATTATTAGATCTGTGGATGAAGCTGACAAAAAGGCTAATAGCATAACAAGAGAAGGGGCAAGGGGATTGGTCTCTAGCTTGTCAATAGTTTCATCTTTCACATGTATCATTTGACAAACACGACTTGGAGAAGAGACGAGACCATAAAACTACAAACTATGGAGCTTATTCCATTGAGACCAAATCTGCAGAGCCAGTGGCATATTCAACTGAAACTTTTAACAATGGTTTCAACAACGTCCCTGCTAACTGAAGCTTTTAACATGATCCCAACTAACCTGATATCCTGATATTATGTAGTCGAAAAAAATGCACTTTATAATGTTTTCGAGTATGATATTTGTCAAAGAACAAAACTGATCAGATGAAAAAAACAATCAACACACCAAGTACCAACAGATGTCTCAGATTGAGAAAATTAGAGTGTTCATATTGATTATTGCTGCTTACATATCAGAATTTTCCTTTCCCTTGCAGGCTAGCAAGCTAGTCAGTAAATTTAACACAACTGTACAGGTCATAGGCCAGAAGGAAGCCACAGAAGCTAAAAAAAATATATTTAAGGTAAAATAATTAAGCACACAGTTGGTATATGTGGCACATTTTGATTTCTAGACCTCCAGAACATAGGCAAGTTTTGTGTAACTGTATAGGTCTGTTCTTGGCATGCATCAAAATCTAGTTCAAGACATGATTTGACAAAAAAAAAATAAAAGGAACAGTAGAAGTCTTTGGGGTTTCTAACCTGGTAAGCACGTGTTACCATCCAAGATAAATATTAAGAATATATCCTTGTAGCCCAAACTGAGAACAGTAAATAACCTTGCAACCAATTGTAAGCTGCATAGTAAAAGTAAGCAAATTTTATCAGCCAAGAGAAATATTTTGAGAACATATTCTTGTAGCCCAAACTGAGAACTGTAAAGAACCTTGTATTATGATGGTCATCTCTTAAATTAGAAACTTGCAACCAATTGTAAGCTGCATTTATGTCAAAAAAAAAGTAAGCCGCATAGTAAGATTTTTTTTTTTTTTTTTTTTTTTTTTTTTGAAAAAACCAGAGTGAGTGAAAAAATGAAGCTATAGATACCTGCGTGTCACATTTTGCTTGGTGCAACCAACATACCTTGTCTGATGATGTTTGATTGAAAAAAATGCAGTGCGAGTTGGTCTTCAACATGTTAGTTGATTGAAGTAATAAACTATAGTCTATATTCTTGCATATATAGATCTGAACTTGCAACCAATTGTAAATTGGTTTGCATTGTGCCCTGTCCTTGCAACCAATTACCCAAACCATTTTATTATCGCAGAGGAATTGGATGGACGCTTAGAGTTTTGGGCTATTCATCCAATTCTAGCTTTGGCTATGGCATCGAACAAATAGCCCTTGAGAATCACATTCGACGAAGAAAGTATAATCAGCAATTACAAGCGTTCATGATTGCTTTCTTTGTACGCTTTACCATCGACAAAACTCTGATGTAGTGTTAAAAAAAAACTCGGATCTGTAGCACTAATTCAGCAAAGCACTTTTTTTTCTCTTTTCTATAGCATCAGAGCCGAATTTCATTACTCAAACAAACCACACAACGAGCCTAACAACCAGCCAAATTGGAATGAATGCACAGGGTTCATGCAACTGGAGGCACTAGGATGAATTATCAGTTGTGATCCACCATCAGGTTTAGAGGATAATATAGATAGATCTTAGGACAAATCACATGATTCTCACAAGCAAAAAGATGCAAATGGCGAAGCAGAATTGTACCAGCTAACGTCAACAAATCATGTGTACATAGTTAATGGCACAAATCAGGGCAAAACGACAAATATGACGACTAAGATTCCAGGGACTAAACCACTAAATAACAGCCGATCATCTAGAGATGAAAGCCCATCACAGCTAGAGTGCTACTAGCTACTGATGTATTGCATGACATAGCTAAACCTTCATTCAGATGCTCCCATCCATGCTGCACTGCCACCTCAAAGTCAAGAGAGCAGACCTACAAAAAAGAATACAGTGTTATTAGAACAATCAAGAGGCACTTGAGCAAAGTTAGTTGACTATCTGCTTGTGCAAGTGAAACAAGAATTCATTCTGTACGCTAATGCAAATTTAAAATCCGTCAAAAGGGATGTATATCAATTTTTAATCCGAGCATTTTTTTTTTTAAGAAAAAGTGAAAAACAGAGACAAATTTGTTTGCTCTAGTATTCAGGCGCTAGACAAATTTGTCTGTGTTAGTATTCAGGTGCTAGCTACAGCATACAAAGTACACAAAAACAACAACAAAATCAGTATAACACGCCTATCAAAATTGATAGTTTTCATATATGCTATTAATGTCAAATTCATCACTAAACTAGTATAGACTATAGAAAGTATATCACCAAAAGCACATATCGATGGACAAAGAACAATATCTAATTAAGCCTTTTTTCTGGATTCACTATGCCAATTGATTTGTGAGGGAAGGGTCCAATACTTCAACTCTTCAAAAAGAGTGATAGACATGGGATACACAACTGTCATATAAGGACACAAATATCCAAACTGGCAACTTTTATTGGAGCAAGATATCTATATATGAAGATATTGATTGTAACAACTAGTTGGTCGCAAAATGCTACAAAATTTTCCTAATACATGTCATGAAAGAAAATATTAATCCAGAACACTAAAGGATCTTGTTTCACATGGATTACATGGGCTCCATGGTGACAATGGTGGATGTGAGAAAATTTTGGATATGCCAGCAGCAAGTGCACTTAGATTACAAATAGGAGTCTCCAAATAGGATGACAAAGAAAACTACCAATGCAAACATGGAGGAAAGTTTTTACCCTTTCATATGCTTGGCAGTGCGAACGGTGGTGGAAATCTTGCATAAGGATTAAGAATACCAAGGAACGGTGAAGTGCTCAGGTCGCAGACCTTCTCAAGAAGCAATGCCTTGGTGTCCAGTACAAAATAGTCACGCTTCCACAACTCATGAGAAATTTGACGAGACCCAAGTAGAGCTAAGTGATGCCCTACTGTGCCCACAATGTTCCAAGCAGTATAGTTGATCCCAGAGTCTTTGGGCAATGGAATCAGTCTGTCATACTGCCACTCTTGTGCGCCAACAACATTGCTTTGACAGTTCTTGTAATACAGGCCAATTGTGTCATCACCAATAGTTAAGAACCTTAGTCTGCCTTCCTCTGCCTCGACAATGGCATGCTTCGAATGAAAATTGTGGGGTGAGAGGTTAATGATGGAGAATTTCAGCTCACTTATATCAAGCTTTAACGAATAGCCATAGAACATCCAGTACAAGCAGCCGTGCGCATAGTACGGCATGCATCCAATAAATCCATTAGGCAAACAAATCGTGCTAATAATAGCTTGCCACATCTGGTTGCAGGAAGGGAAGACGAAAACCATGACCTTGTCTTCGAGCTGCAGATGCACAGTGCAGATAACTCTGAACGATTCATCCCCATCATTGTCGTCGGCTGGAGCCAGAACGGGTAACAAATGCATTGCACCAGTGTGTGGGATGGAGGCCATTAGGTCGTCGGGTATGCGGGGAATCATGACGTACCGGCGATGCAGGGGGTCGCAGACTAGGAAATCCTCGAATTGGGTTTTGGTGGAGATGCGCCGAGAGAGGAGGACGCGGCCGTCGTGGGCGTGGCGAGAGCTCCACGCGCTGGGGTCGGGGAGGAAGGAGAAGGTGAAGTCGGCGGCTTGCTCGAGCGCACGGGCTTCGCGGGCGGAGCGGTGGGGAGGCTGGACGGGGATGAATTGCTTTCCGTGCTTACTGATGAACCCGAGGACTGCAGGGGAGTGGAGAGACCGGAAGCGGCGGAGGAAACGGGGCTCGGAGACGATGCAGCGGAAGGATGAACAGGCGGCGGAGGCGCGGGCAAGGTCGGCCGCGGCGTCGAGGCGCAGGAAGATCTCCTCCCAGATCTCGTCAGGGAGGCCGGTCTGCACCGCCAGGGCTCTGGAGGTCGATGCCATTGCGCGGCCGGCCGGCCTGCTGTGGGGGAGGAGCGGACTTTGCAGGCAGATTTGGGATTTGGAGTCCGGGGCTTGGGTATGGGTCTCGCCGGAGTGGTAATTTGGGATTTTGGAGTTCGCCGGGCTGGGTATGGGTCTCGCCGGAGTGGTGTCCGCCAACACTCGTGGTCTACTACTTCCCAGTTCGCTCACTTCACCGCTCATCAATGAGGGAAAAATCACCTTTTTAAGGGAAAAAAAACGCAGCCGCTGTAGCGTTTTACCAAGAGGGAGTTTTACATTTACGGTAAACACGGGTAAATATAGTTGGCCAAAAGGCATGAGGCCCGACGGCCCAGCCCATGGCCCGTGCTTTTGTCATGGTTTCGGGCATGGCCGTCGGCCCGGCCCGACCCTAACCCTAGAGCCCTCCTAGCCCAAACATAGGCACGATTACACCGCAGTGTTGGGCGGGCCGAACGATAAGAGGCCGGCCCGACGCAACCCGCCATATAACCAATAATGTCGCTTCTAACCCTAGCCAACTAGCTCCTAGCCAACTAGCTACTCGAATCTTGACCTGTCACATCTCGCCTTCTTTGTCGTCTCTTTCCTCAGGGCCGACCGCACCACTTAACGGATCGTTTCCTCCGCATCGAATCGAGGAAACGCTGGCCGCACCGCTGTACTAGGAGCGGCACGCCGGCCGTCAGATTTTCTTTATTCACAAGGTCTATGCGTTGGTTCTCGGTCGCCAACGTGGAGAGAGAGAGAGCGCCTGGTGTGGGAGGAGAGAAGGAGCCGCTCGATGAGGGAGGCCGCCGTGGGAGCGACGCGTCAGAGCGTGGGTCAGCCGCGCCGCGCCGAAGCAAATGGCCGGGCTCTCCACGTGCTTGGAGCGCCACGCGGACGAGGCGCCAGGTCCGCCGCTGGGCCGACGGCCGAGCAGCCGACGGGCTGCTCTACGCCCGCGCGATGCCACGCCGGGGCCGAGGAGGAAGAGAGGCCCCAGAGGTGGCGGGGGAGCACGGCGGAGACAACTCATCAGCGGCGTGGAGAGCCGAGGACCGACGAGGCGGAGGGGAGGGCCGCTTGAAAGCTCGTGGAGACGCCGCCATGGCCGCGAGCACGGCAGAGCCGCCGAGATAGGAAGGTGAGAGGTTGGGATCCGACGCTACGGACGACGCCGCCGGGCTCGCCGCTAAACGCCGCCACACGGTGAGCAAGAAGGGGCGGCAGGAGACGCGGCACGCGGTAGTCCCGTGGTGTAGGGTCGAGATGGGGACTAGAGGGGGGTGAATAGTCCTTTCTAAAAACTAATTGCGATGGCTAACCTAATATAATGCGAATTAAAACTATTCGCTTAGCCAAGACTTCACCCTCTAGCTATGACTCTAAATCACCTCACAAAAGATCCTACACAAAGCAAATGAGGTGATAAGTCTAGCTTGAGCTCCTAACCGTTTCTATTTCAAGGTCACACAAACCTATGCACTAGTACTTCAAACAAAGGTGAGCTCCTACACAATTCTAATGAGCAAAAGCACTAAGCCAACCTAAGCTCACTAGATGCACAATGGACAAGGCGACACACGCCTAACCCAAAGGCTCAAATTACTTAGTTACACAAACTAAGCAAAGCAACTAACAAGCTAGTAATTGCAAGAGCTACTCCACAAGCACAAGCACAAGATATATATGAATGTAAATACAAAGCTTGTGATTTGGAGAATGCAAACCACCGAGAAGAGTAGACAAGTTGACACCGGTGATTTTTTACCGAGGTATCGGGAAGCTTGCCAACTTCCCCCTACTCCTCGTTGTGTCGACCAACACCTTGGGTGGTTCCTTTGGTGTTTCACCTAGATGGTTCTTGATTGTGACTCTCCGATCACTTGCCTCTCAAGGCACGCCCGCAAGGCACCGCAAGAAGACACCACTCTCAAGTGAGCCTATCACAAGGCACCGCAAGACACCACACATGCAAGGGAGGTACTCACCGACACGCTCTAGTAGTGATGCTCTTCACGATCCGCGAGGTGAGCTCGAACCTCTCACAAATCCTCCGCCGGAGCACCGCACAATCTCCGTTGCGTGCTTCACGAAGTCTCTTGCCACCAAAGCCGTCTAGGAGGTGGCAACCTCCAAGTAACAAGCACACCCCGGCTTGCAACACGATCACCTAGTGCCACACGATGCAATCTCTCAAAGCAATCGCACTAGAATCGCTCACTCACTCAATCGGATGAACACTATCAAGTTAGAGTGAGTGGGAGGGCTCTCAAGCACCACAACACAAGCCACCAAGGCCCAAGTGTGCTCAAGACCCGAGCAGGGTCGGGTATGTGGTGTATAAATAGCCCCCAAGTCAAATAGAGCCGTTGGGATGAAAACGGCTTACGAAGTTGGCCAGGGGCGAGCCACCCAGGACTCACCGGCCAGCGTCGTGGCGTCGGCGTCGCGGCGTCCGTCACTTCTGGACAAGCAACCTCGGCCCACAACCAGCGGCTCGACCCGGCGTCCGGTCACGGTTCGGTCGGCACAGGACGCATCCGATCCACGGCGTCCGGTCAAAACGCGCCGCAGAGCTCTGGGCGACGACCGACCGAGCGTCCCGATTAAAACCCGGCGTCCGGTCACGCTTCGGTCGGGCGCGCGTCGGTCACGCCAGAGCAGCGGCGAAAAGTCATCGTTTTGTCGCCGTTCCTTCACCGTCTTTTCTCCGACATGCTATCCAACAAATATACCAATTTGTGCACGAGGACTAGCATGTTTTCAACACCAACTTGCATCCGCGCAATAGAAAATATGCATCTCATTTTCCCAAACCCAACTCAACCCCGCAATCACCGCCGCCTTTGCAAATGTGCCAACACCACCAAGTGTACATCACCATGTGCATGTGTGTTAGCATTTTCACAATCATTTCAAAGGCGGGTTAGCTCTTGTCACGCCACTCGATCCTAACACATCGCAGTTAGATCGCTCAAGTGGCACTAGATGACCGATATGCAAACCGCTTTGCCCCTCTTAATAGTACGGCCATCTATCCTAAACCCGGTCATAAACTTCTCTAAGCTCCTCATGACCGTGCGAAATGAAATGCCCTATAGGTTATACCTTTGCCTTGCGCATTTCCATTCCGCTCCATCTCCAAGTGCCGATGCAACACATGCACCAACACGATCACCAAATGATATGATCCACTTCATATCATCACGTGACACTATTGGTCCATCGATCTTGACCTCACTTGCTCTTCACCGCTTGCGTTGGTCCGTCGGGCGCCAAGTCTTGCCCAAGCTTCACCGCCTCGCGGTCCATCGCTTCACCGCCTCGACTTGCCCTTCACACTTGCAAGCGGTCCATCAAGCCAAGTCTTGTCTTGATCTCTTCACCACCTTGGTCACATGACTCCATGTCATGTTTCATATGCAATAAAGCTCCTTCATTGCACCAACATGTGTGAACTAATCTCCTGTGTATTATCTCAATCACACATATTAGTTCACCTAATGTTGACACTCAATTACCAAAAACCAAAGAGACCTTTCACGTGGCGGGCCCCTCGCCGCGAAAGCAAAGCAGAAGAAGCCGGAAGCGTCCCTCGATAGCGGTGGTGGGGTGCTGGCCATAGAGGCGAGCTCGAGGTAGCCCGGCCTGTCGTATGGATGGAGAGGGATGTTGGAAATGGATGCATGACATGTCGGCCTCACCGATTGGTAGTTGAGATAAAGGAAGATATAAAGTATGGATGAGTGCGGGAAAACTGGAAATAAAGTGAAGAATCTTGATGACTAGGACGTAATATTCCTTTTTAAAGGATGAATTCAAAAAGTACGACGAAAAGCGGATAGCCTTATCGCGTGGCCAGCATGTGCTTGCATGGAGGCGTCACCCTAGGTAACGCAGCGTGGTGGCACCGAGCAACCCCCATCCAACATGAGATTGTTTTTTTTTTTTTTTTGAAAAATGGATTCTTCTTTTTGTATGTT